>VXAU01001605.1:442438-544687 GCA_013399695.1 Formicarius rufipectus | reverse complement strand
AAGAAAGAAAAAAAAAAAAAGTGCTAGAGGGACTGCCTTTATTCTGCTCCAAAATAAACATTTACTTGATTTTTAAAGAAGAGCAGGAGGAGGGAAGGAAAGAAGGAAAACACTGACTTAATGGAGCATAAAAGAAAACAAAGTTTGTTAAGTTCCTTTGTCCCTCCCTAGAGAATTACCTCATTTAATTGCAAGACCCATTCGTGAAAAATGGGAAAAATAAAAGCTTTGTGAATGTAGGCATGAAAAATTCTTATGCTTGCAGAAAACAGTGGATGAGTTGGTATCCACTTATCTGGAAGATCATTTATAATATATGGTATTTGGTTTGGTATAATATATGAATATACATACTTTAATTAAAGCATCAATCTGTGTAAGTTGACAAACACTGCATATTTAGTGTTTCTGACCATAACAATGCTGAATGGGAACATTTCTGTGCAACAGTGTCACCAAGGTCATCATATAGAATTTAATTATTATGTTGGGAAAATGGAGCATCACACACTTATTGCTGATGTCAATGAAGTTCAGTAACATGGAGTTATATGTGACGCTTTGTAAAACTAAAGAGGACATGAATATAAAGAAGGAACAAAATATTCCACCTATTTCACAGTATTTCAGTAATAAGGCAGATCTAAACCTAGAGTTATAAGTGAATATGTCATTGTTGTAAACATCCTACAATTTTTAAAAAATAGAAACTACAGACATAAGATGTATAGCTATATGGCTACTGATTTCTCTGTACATTCTTTTGGTTTATGTTTTCACTGCCTTTTAGTTTTATTTGCCCTCTGTACTGAAATTGCTTAAAAGAGCAGTCCTTTGTCACTAAAGAAAGTGTACCACAGAAACACAAATTCCTTAAGTAAAGAGAAGTAAATGGCAAAAACAAAGCCTTACTTTAAATGGTAAAGAGAAAGCCTAATGGTGACACAAGGAAAACTGCAGACGAAACATCGGGTGTAATATTTAGTATGTGAATTACAAAATATGTGCATAGCTGCAAATAAAATTTTTGTGACTAGGAATAAAAGTGATCATATACCAAAGTGTTATCTGCAATACCAGAGCACTGTCACTAGCATGACAGACAAGGTGCAAAAGTGGAAGTTTGGAAGACTGGTGTAGGGTAAACCAAAATTACTGCCCAAGGAACTGTATTACCCAAGTTGAGTTTCATTTTCAAGGAGATAAACTTGGCAATAAATGATCAACTCAATTACCTAGTTTTCCATAAGGTTGTCATACAATTGTCAACACAAGATGTTTTGTCATATAACAAAGATTCCAAATAAACTCATATAGCCACAGTGCCATCATGGATAACACATCTTAATACTCAGCTGTTGGCAATGCTATGCTTATACAACACTTTAACCAAATCAATAAAAACCTTTGAGAAAGTGTGAAATGAACATATGGGCAAATCTGTCTCACTATCACAACTCTCTGGAATATTCCAAAAAGCATCTGCCTCATTTAGTGCCCTTCATTTTAGTAAATCCTGGAGGTTTCAAGTGGCCTTTTTTTTTTTTTAAGACTATCAGATTAATTGACAACATATAAATATTGATTTTTTTTTTTTTAACAACAGTGCCTTGTTTCAGGATTATTGACAGTAGACTTCTGCTTCTGAGAAAAATGCATGAAATTTGGCCTGTTAAAAAATTTATTGAGGGTCTGCTGGTGAATCAAGGCATGCTGATGCATAGCTGTATTAGTTGTTTTATCCTATTATGGAACACAGTACATCGAAACCTTATAAGGTTTTTGCATGTGTGCAAAACTTCATTTCTAAAATGCAACCATTAAACATCTCACTATGTATCTCTCCTGTCCTATCTTGCACTTGTAAAAAGATCTGGCATATTTCTTTGTAGTCTTTTTGTCATTTATGGTTTCTAAAATCAAATTTTCTTTATTGTTTCTGGTTACTTACCATTGTCCTATTGCAAGTATACCTGCAAAAATCTGCCTACTGCAGACATATATACAATATTCAAAACATCTCTGTCATTCCATGAAAAACAGTGTCAGTGAAACTTTTTCCTTGTTGTCACGGCTGCATTTTCAAGATGCATTTTTCATTTGATAGGTAAAATGCTTATCCTCTCCACCAAAAAAGTCGTAAGTCAAAGCTATGTTTATGGTTAAAATCCATCTTGAAATACATCACATCTTCTAGCAATGACAGCAGAAAAATAAAATGTTGTTACAGAGGCTGTTGCTGTCTTTAGCTACACATCTGTTTCCCCTAGTCTGCTTATGTGACCAAATTGCCTGGGCTGCCACCTGTGACACAATAAACCGGGAAGACCAAGAGAGCATGGCCATTACCTTTAATGAGACATATTTTCAGCCCTGGCAGCAATATACAGTAATACACATTCAGGATTGTATTGGATTATGATCACAATTACAATTACGTTACTCCAAGGCAATGGAGAAAATGAATTTTTTAAACCTGAATCTTAGGACATCACACTCTCTCATTACACCCCTCAATTTAGAAGCTTATGTTCAGCTTTAAGGCAATAGTCCCAAGAATTAATTTTGTGCTCTCTGTTGAACATATACTTACAAGTCTTACCAGATCTGGGTTTACATGGGAAAGAATAGCAAAGAATAAATGTCAAACACAAAAAGGAATCTCCTTTAATATTCTTTTTTTTTGAAAAATTAGACCTATACATGCACTTGGTGCTGCAGCAAGGTTAAAGAGTCTTTTATTACATCCTTTAGCATTATTTTATTTCTGATATGCCAACTTTTTTCCTGTTTAGCATAAACCAAAAATCTCTCTTCTCACAAGACTTATATACAACCTGGACTTCTATAAGCCTGAAATGTAAGATGTCTTAACAATTGTAGGCCCTTAGAGAAGAAGCATTTTGAAGTACTGCTTTTCAAATCCTGCCTCTTCTGTTTGTGTGTTTGGGTTTATTTGTTTAATACGATGAGTGAAAATCAAAACAAAGAAGAGGCCAAGGTTGGAGATCAAGACTAAACCTAGTTTTGCACTGAGTGTTTTTATTTTTCACTGCCAGCTGCAAATTTAATTACAATAAAGGGAACCAGCCTAGTTTCTCTCTAGTATCTTTTACTATAAGGGAAAATCAGCTTTTGAAAGTGAAGAATTTTCAAATTATAAAGTGGAAGATTTTAAAATTATATCTAGATGGACCAGAAATGCCATACTTCGTGACAGTCAAGATTCACTCTAAAGAATTGGTGAAATAGCATCTCTCCCTGAGTTCAGCAAACCAAAATAGTTAAGGTAGAGCTTTATTAGCTTGGTTTACTGCTGCTTCGCACTTGCTTTATCAAATGCAAGTAGAATCCCTTTGCAGGGATGGGACCATGGCATAAGCAAAACAATATAATAGGAAAGAAGATTATTCTTGAGGCTGGTTCCTTAATATGCTGCACAAACTTCTTTCTTTTAATTGACATCAGTTCAATAAACTGCACTGGAAAGACAGACTATGATATATAAAAGCAAAAGGCCAAGTTAATAACTTCATTTCTAAGAATTTACAATGCCAGGTGAGATGTCAAAACACAAGAAATTCTTTGCCAGTAGCACACTGAATTTCTTTCCTGAAACTTACCACTCACTCCTTGAACCTTTTCTAGGAACACTGTTCTATTTTCATATAAATATAAAAAAACATTGGGTTTAAAATACCTTTTCAAAATGTTGAAAATGCATGCTTTGCAAAACAGAATTCTATTTGACTGTGTTATTGTACTGGTTTAGAGTCAAACCAGCAGGAGAAATTAATCCAACTCAGAATGGGATTGCAAGTCAGAATAGCAATTTAAAAAAAGATCACAAAATACACTGATACAGAAGGAAAATTCGTTTGTGTCACAAAAACACCAGATGTACAGCCCAGCAGAGTGGGGCACAAGCAGAATGGAGTTCACCAACCCCTGTGCTGAGCACCACGTAGCCCNCAGGTGGGTGTGAAGGCAGGAAAACTTCCTTATCCCACAGAAGTTCCTAAACAGCCAGCTTGTAGCCTGAGGGGTTGGGTGTGCCCTGGGCAGCTGCTGCAAATGGGCCACTGTGAGCAGTTCATGGGAAAAATGACATAGAGGGTTTAGAATACACACCCACACAGTGAAAACTGATCCTGGATACTAAAACCAGGACAGTTATTTAAGAAGGAGATTAACTTTGCTTAATAAAGCTTCTAAACCAGTAGGAAATATTGGCCAGTTTTGCAAGTATATATTCATTCAATTGTACTCTGTGTGGGTACAAATGTATTAACATGCATTCATATACAGCAGGAATCTAAATAATATTTTAAAGTATGTGCAATTAATTTTTAGGTCAAGTTTAAAATTATCCTGGCTTTAGTGAAATTTCTGTAAAAAAACACTGAAGAATCAGATCTGGCATTTTCTCACAATAATGTAAACTGGGCCTTTTCTTAGGAAAATATCATACATTAATTATTTTGACATGACATTCCAAGGTTTACCATAAATATAAAATCTTGATTTGCAGCTCAGCGTTCACAGCAAAACCTTTCAGGGATAAACACTGGGTCAAACTGTGCACACAAGAACATACATAGATAACACTGTCTTGGAAACCTGCAAGTCAAAGCAAAAAAAAAATTAAAATGTGGAAGGTATGTTATCAAAGTGCCACATTAGCAAGTAATAAGATAACTTTGTGTATGAAACCCATGAAAAGATGATGTAAATTGATTTATATAAACAATTCATCAATGCATCTAGAAGTTTCTGGGACTCATAAACCCCACACACACACACTGTGGCATGTCTCCCTGCTTTCAGGAGGCAGCCAGAAGCAGAAGTGCTGGAATAGAAGCAGGAGAGGGTTTGCAGGGCTATGCTTCTGCCCTGGAGAGAGGAAGTACTAATAAACCTGCCTGAAGCTTGGTGGCAGAGCAGGTCACTGTCAAGATGAAGAGAAATGCCTTCTTACTGTGGAAGCGTTTTCTGGAGAGGGTCAGGTGAAATATCACTAGCCTTCAAGATGTGGGCTGTATCCTCACCCCCCACAACACTTCGCTGTGGTCCTGGGCAGCAGCTAAGTCCCCACCACTGCCTTCCCGAGAGACACATGGAGTTGCCACAAAAGCCTTGCAGTGCTCAGTGCCATTGGACAGATCACAGGTTATCAGCTGCTTAGAAGGAAGGAGTAAAGACCCCAGCCAGAAGCCAGCAAGGGAGAGGCCAGGCTGTCCAGGAGGTACTCAGGTGGGATGTGGCCCCTGTCTTACCCTCCAGGCTCCCTGGCCCTCAGACTCCCATTCTGACGTTGTCTGTTTTCAACAAATGCTGCCATGGGGCAAAGGCATTTGCTCAGGCACACTATGCCAGACCTGCACCTCAGATTGGAGGAGGATCTCTTCCAAAGTGGCAAGACTGCAACTCTCCATTTCCCTCCCTCCAAAGGACAATTTAAAATGCATGAACAAGTCTGAATATTAACTCCTGCTTAGTAAAATCATATTATTGCAAATATGTACACAGATTTCCAAGAAAAGCCGCCAAAAAAAGCGGGGGGGATGGGTGGAAAGGTTTTCATGAATGTTAGTTTGGTAAATATTTTTTCCAAGGGCATAGGCTAGCAAACAAACTGATTACAGTATATACCATCAATACTTTTTGGTATGAACAAATTAAGGTGTTATAATGTCACACTGCCACATTAAAAAAAAAAAAAACAAAAAAACAAAAAAACCCCCAAAGAAACCCCCAAAAAACATAAAAATCACAAAATTATTCAAAAAATAATATTCTCTTCCCTGTCTAAAAGTTTTAAAGAAAATTGAAAAAATATTTTTAAACCACATTTTGATAACAATGTTTATAACAATGTTTATTGCTAACAAGTCAATGAGTGTTTATTTAAGAGAAAAATATGAAAATTTTGTAGGCCTTAAACCAGACCCCTTTGAAGTGGAAGAGTTTTTCCCAATGACTTTAATGGGCTTTGGTTTCAGGCCTCAAAACCATTTGTAACTATAAGATGTACCTACTCATTTCAGACCAGTATCCCCCCTAGAAGTGCTCCCTCTGCACACAGTATGTCTATAGTCAGGCAGACTGCACCAAGCCCAAGAGTCTCTACAGCCTGCTAATGCAGTGATCTTCTGAGGAGCAGAGGATGCCTTTCTGTAATGATTTTGTGCTGTATCTTGCACGAAGCCTTATCTACCGTCAGGCTGCTAATCTTGCCTGCAGTAGGAATTCCCTTGTATCCCTTGCATTTCCCTTCACAATGCCTGCAGAAGCATCCAAATTTTACTGTTTACAGGAGAAACAACATAAATCTAAAACCTTACATGGGATCCCACAAAGTGCTTAGTGACAGACGTGGGCATTCAGTCCAGAATTAATCCCATTCCACACAAAAATTTCATTAGGAAAAAAGGCTAGTTTAACTAGGTCAGTAGTTGTGAGTCTAGTTAGGGCAGTTTAGAAGACACTGCCTTTGGTAGCTTAGCACAAGCTTCCGCATGAGGCTACTGCATGATATGGGAACCCAGTTCCCTGCCCTCCTCCAGTAGCTTAACGCATCCAACATAGAGTCAGTCAAAATGATCAGCTTGAGGCTGTTCGAGTAACGAGTATTTGCACCTCTCCCTGCTGTGTCTTTTGCAGTCCCAGAGTAGGAGGCCTGACCTCAGAGCATCTCATTTGTTTTAGAGGTGTATTCTGCATTCATTTGGTTGGATTTCCTTCTTTTAAAGTGAGGTAGCTGTCTCAACAAAAGTAGCAGACAACAACAGCAGAGGATTGTTACAACTGATACCAGGATAAGAGAAGAGGTAAAGAAATTACAGACATGTTCACTAACTAATGTTCAAAGACATTGCAAAATGTTGATGAATGCCCAGCACTTATATTTTAAAGAATCAAAAAGTGCAGGACACAGCAAAGTTAGAAGCAAACTTTGCTGAAAATGAAGGATCTTTCTTCCACACACCCTTTTATTTGGGAATATTTCAGTTTGCAAATTTGTGAACAACAAAATTCTCTTTTACTGGCTTTTTAATATGTCAAGACTGACTTAATTTGTACACATATCTATTTACATATATAATCTGTGTCTTTAGAGAGTAATATTTCAGGTGCAGGAAACATATGAATGCTGTACTGTTCTCTGAGAAATATCTAACAGAGGACAAGGGTGAAGAATATGTAGAACAAGGAAGAGAGAAAGCAAAGACAGCATGAAATACACTCCCTTCATAAAGAAACAAATCCTTTATTTCCAGTGCTCTCAGTGTTGTAATTTGAAATTCTTCCTCAATAATTTGTTGCAAAATTATCACCTCACTGAGTTGGGAACAGAAGGATTCACTGAAGAGACATGTGTTTGGTGCAGACAAAAGCAGTGGGAAAAAAGTGGAGTGTAACATCTCTGCCTTGACATGAAAAGCACATGGCCATTAGTTCTTTGACAAGATACTTCTCCCAACACTTCAGGTTAATTCTCATATTAAATATATATATATATATTTAATTTAAAGCTAATATGAAAGTAATTAAATGGAAAACCACATCAAGTTATGAAAAAGTATTCACAGGATTAACAACAGAGCAAGACAAAGATCTTTATCATAACTGTAAAACCTCAGATTACATTTGAGGATAATCAGCGTCAACTGAAATTGTATAATATCTAAATTTAATTAATGCACCTGAAATATTTCTGGGTTTAAATTACTTAGAGGCAGTTTTACATGGTAAATTAATTCTGAAGTTTGTTGCTTACTTTCCTATCCACCATCCCATCTGTTAATTACAAGGTATATTGTCATCTGGAGCAAATTCTATTTGGTTGTTATTGTTGGTGTATATCAAATACTTACCTCTAAAGTAGACTAAGAGTTAGAGTTAGACTTCTTGATAAGATCTTTAAGACTGAATGTTATGAATCAAAACTACAATAGTTCCCAAAATCTCTGGGAACTACCTTATTAGGTCGAAAAGAAATCTGAAAGAAGTCTATGTTGAGGGTGACTTCTACCAAAAAATCTTCTTCAGTATATATATATATAAAATATATATACAAAATCTGGAGCAATCAAAGTACTGTAGATCTCCATGATGATTATTTATTACTTGTATGGAAAAAATTTCAATTAAATGAATATGGTAATTTCAGTTTAATTTCCCTCCCATAATTCCATCACTTTCAGAGTTAACAAAAGAACTTACTGAACAGACGGATTATTTCCAGTTTTAGATAGAGGTTTTAAAAAGGACAGTTAAACCGTCAGGTACACTGCAATTGAGATAACGTAAAGTTCCTCTTTCAGATCAATAGAAATGAGAAGTAGCTATATCGGATTCTGTGTTCCCTCAGTATCGTATTATTTTAAATTCTGACTCTCCTGGAGATTTACAGCCCCGCAAACCCCATACTATTTCCAGCTCCTGCCATAACCTCAGTTACATTACTTCCCCCTGCTTGTGCAACCTTGCAGTATTCAGCTAAGATTTAGAAAAATATTTTTCCATTTTAAGCAACTGTATGGGGCCTAGATCAGGGAGTGCACCAAGATCATCAGCGAGAGTGTCAAAGGAAAAGAAGGAGCCTAGCTGACAGTGAAAACCCCTTCTGCAAGTTCTGTGTGACAGCAGTGCTCCACAGGTGCTGATAGGAGATTCCTCATGTAAGGCTCATTCTGTGAGCCTTCTCCTGTTACAGCCCCAAGTACTGTGACCAACTGGAAGCAGTGCCAGGCAAGGACTTCACACTAGGACAAGCTGGATTTGGTTTCAGAGCTGCAAAAGATTTCACACATCCCTGGAACAACAACACATTACAGAAAGCAAGGGAAGAAACATCTTCTAATGAACTGCAATAATCTGACTGGGCATTACCCATTGCTGTTTCATGTATGTATGCACCTGTGTGTACTTATGTGTGCATATATATGTATATGTTTTATTTGACCCCAAACACACAGCTAGTGCCTTATATTCTAGCATATTTTTATTTCCAAAACCAGGCATACATGCAAGCACACAGACACAGGAGTTGCCTTCTACCTGAGGTCACAAAGCCAGACAGGTAAACCAGTTTTCTGCAGTGGAAACCCAGTGTTAGGAGCCTCTACACCACGTACTTTTTAGGGAGGAGCAGTGGTTACAGAGTCCAAACACTACAACTTTTCAACACCAAATATAGCACAAGACAGGAACAGTAGGTGCAAAATGTTTTCACAACATTTCCCTGGAAAGGAAATCCTGCCAAACCAACTTGTCTACATTTTATCACAGTAGATACAGTACATTTTGGTCTAGAGAAAGAACTGCCTGATCAGGTTGTCGAAGACTTGGGTTGTCTTGCCAAGTGAATACATTTAGTATTGCTTAATAGTCCTTCAATTGCTTAGACTTTGTATTGCTGACCGAAGGTGCCGATGACTTGTCATTTCTGAAGCTGGGCAAAAATAGAGACATTATATGAGGTCACTTCTAAAAAGCAGAGTTCAGTTTTCTAAAAAGATGGAACTAAAAGTCATTCACTGAGCAATGTCATTGTTTGTGCTGTATGCTACTACTCTTTAGTATCACCTTCCCCGTGTTTGAGCAAATCCCCAAAACTTGATTCCTGTCATACATTCAATTAATATTTCAGAGATTTATTTATAGAACAGGAATATACATTGTTGTTACTTACAGTGTGAACTTAGTCCCTTTCCTCAAAAGTAGGTTGGTTTTGCTGGTGGATTTTTTCCTTCACATTTTGGGTAACTGAAAAAACTGTTTCGGAGAACAGTTTGTAGTAATATTTGCCTGTCTAGAAACAGAGTTACTGTCTATGTGAAACTAAGATTTAGGCTTTATTTGAACATACTACTGTGCTAGTGGCCAGGTGTTTCTCCCTTATATCTGTTTGGCAAACATTTCAAAGTTTGACATTTTTGGAGAGTGCTTCAACTCAATAAGTGTCCCTGAGCTCTCTCCCAAAACCATCAGACTTCTTTCCTTCATTTCCACCTGGCTGAAGTTAAGTGATTTCTCTGAACACAAAAGCTAGTGATATCTAATGAATCCTTAATGTCAGAAAAAAAATCAATTTCATGTATCTAATAAAAATTTGAGGTATGCTTACTATGAAGGAAATTCCCTCTGACTTACTACGATCTTCATAGCCATGGCAGATACAGGAAGCAAAGGATTCATATCTCAGCAGGGAGCTTGTTTCTCTGGATCAGTCTCAGGAAAATCACTAGACGAAACCAAGAGTAGTGACATTTAGATGAAGGAATGAAGCTGTAATCATTACAAAGCTTGTAATAATATCTGTTTGTACTTAACCAGACATCACTGTGGGTGACTCCTCTGTTAATACTGTAACGTTCATAGTTTTGTCTTCTGTATGGGCTCAGTGAGTCAAACATGAAAAGACCCTACAATAACCTGGGTCTCAGGCAATATCATAACAGGATTCAGACTGGAGCTAGTGAAACATCTGCAGTCAGTTTTCCCAGACTATGAACCATTACCCATTTTTCCTGCCCTATGATTACAAATCCACTCCCCTTCCTGTCCAATTCCATCTGCCCCATACGCTTTTGCAAACAGACACTCCTGCCTCATCAGTGGGTTGCTGTGGACAGTGTCAATACTCTATCCACTTTTACTGGAGTCAGACCCTGTCTTCATAAGAAAACTGATGAATTTTAGTATTAGCTGAAGCAGAGTAGGGCACTAGAAGCAAGAGAAAACTTTTGAAACATCCCAGAGTCTTCTTAAAAACAGCTTACCCTCTCCTGGCCTTCCAGACAGGTATTTGTTGGCTAGAAAAGCTGTTCTGCCCCTAAGAAAAACTCTAAACCTGGCAGGAAGAAGTAGCCTTGAATGCTCTAGTGAGCAGCTCTGTGCTGGTTTTGCTTGGCCCAAGCTCCTCATTAATTTCTACCTTACCACTTTGTCCCATCCTCTTACTTCCTCATACCTTCCCTGCAGTTCCTTGGCCTTTCTTCCAAATCCTGAGGAGGAAATGCAGATCCTTACTGTAACTGGGTCTGTGCATCAGACATCACAGGGAAGAGTAGCCTGGGAAGATGCAGAATAACAAGTTATTGACAATTCATATGACTTAAGAGTAGCCACTCACATGTTGGTGGTGGTGCTTGTGCAGATGCTCACCTGAACAACAGAGGATGTATTCAGATGCTGTCGTGGCTCCAATTTTGGCAGCGCAGAGAAGCGCACCCACATCAACAGAGGGGAAAACCCCTCTCCAGTACCAGTATGACCAAGGCTGACCTTGAAAATTGTATGCTGCTCCTCTTCCATCACTTTGAGTGCAGATCCATGTTATAGTGGAGATGGGAAAGTCAGTATTGGAGTCTGACCTGTTGTTTTCAGCTGTAGCAAATTTGTGAGGCTTGAAGAGAATTAGGAGTTTCCCAAACTGGACTCAAAGCACACAAAGTTGTCCTTCACTTTGACTATCAGAAATGGGCTGAACTTCAGATAGCTCTGTACAGAAGCTTCCATTGGCTACTATTCACTCATTTATTACATCTCCTCTATCACTGACAGATCTGTGGTGTAACTGGACCTGTTACTCTTCACTGACTTTCCAGTAACCTAGCAAAGGACTAAAGGAAGACAATGTAGGTGATTAATCCTGTTCTTTTATCTGAGAACATGAAACCTAGGAAAAACAAAGGACTTTAAATAAATTTCACATTTTAAAAAATTTTATTTATTTCTCCTTTATTTATTAAAAGCACTGAAAGCTGCATTATATTAACACAAGTAATAAAGCTTTCGTATTTTATTCCTACCAGTGCATTTCCAAATCCAAGTGAAATGCGGGAAGTACATAATGCTGCCATCCCGTGAACACAGGGTGTAGATCACAATTATATATGACTTACAAGTGAATCCCAATCTAATAAAAGAAAAAGTTGTCGCTTATGTGTGAAATCTGTAACTTGAGGAATTGTGGACACTTCTATTTCCACAAAATACCATAACAAAACAGCGGTTGTAGGATAACATACTTAATCATAAGTTTTGCATCACTTTATTGAATACTCCATGTTGGATGTACAACCTACAGCTATAGTGTGTGTTGCCTACAATGCTACAACGAGAATGTGTATTGCTTGTACTTTTACAGAAACGGTCATGAAATGTATGGACATGTCTGCAGGTTTAACAAAATGAAACAGCAATACCATAAAACTGCATCATATATGAATATTGTAAATGGTTAAGTTATAAAGTCATTCATTCAAAAAACCAAATAATTCAACAAGAAAATGTATATAAAATGCAGTAAAACATAAATTACATTTAAAGGTCTGTACATGATTCATCCTGCAAATAGAAGCACAAAAACAGCACCTTGCACAGTATTGCTTATTTTGGTCTTCTAAAGTTCAAAGATCATTTTTACTAAAAAGGCAGGAAAAAAAAATATGGTTTCACATGCAATCCAGCAGTAATTGCAGTAAATCAAGTAATTCTATAACCTCGCACAAAACCCAACATTTTTACAATGTAAGAACATACATGTGGAGCCATTTTCTGTACTTGATAACCAATACGCAATTAAAGTTGGATTTATTAAGTTAGTGCACACCTATAATATCCCCTACAATATCCCCATTTTTGGTTAACAGTGTATTAAGGCTGTTTGCTGCTGAAAATAGACAGCAGAGAAGGAATACTTTCATCCACAAATGCAGTCAGATGATCTCATTTGGAAGCTTCTGTCACAGTCAGTCACTGGACGTGATGAAAGAAAACCATCCTCTCTCCTCTCTTGTTATTCCACAAGATGTTGTGGATGCTCTAAGTTTATGTGAATTCAAAATCTTTTGGATAAATTCATGGCACAAAATTCCACTGACAGCTATTAAGCAGAAAAAAAAATCCACTTCTGGCTTGGGAAGTCCCTAAGCCACAAATTGCTGGAGGCTGGGGAAGTACCCTGAGGAAATTCTACAAGGGAAATTACCCTTGCAGTCCATCCCTGGGCAGACATTATTGATGGCCTTTTGAGACATGCTACTGGGCTGGACAGACCTGTGGTCTTACTCAGCACAGTCAATTTTCTCTTCAGTTTCCCTACTTTGCTTGCTATTGTAATACAAACATGGATCATTATTCTCAACTTATTTTTTCAGACTCAAAAATCAAAAACCAATCTTGTGTCCATTACAACAAAGAGATAAATACTACAAACTAAGCTGTCCATCACAGCCAGGGCACTTCTTTGTGCTTAGAGCAATTTTGCAACCATACTTGGATTCCTTTTTGTGTTACTGATTTGAGCATAATTCACTAACATTACACTCACATATCATGATATACATGATGTGCAATGCTACTCTGCAATACGTTGCACAGCAACAGTACATACCTGAAAAGCAGCTTCTCTCAAGAACTCTAGGACTGTAAAAAAGATTAAACCCAGCAATTCTATACCATCATATTCGCAAAATCCAATGGTGGCAATGGCCAATAAACCTGGTATATCATTACTGCTGCACTTTACATCAATGTTGCCTTGTTAGTTTCATTTCCTTTAGTCTGATCAAAATCACTCTATTAAGCCTAAGGGTCTACTGTCTCCAAGCATGGAAGTAATGTGGAATTCTTAGTTATGAGGCCAAATTCCTCAAGCTTCTGACTGAATTTCTGCTTCGTCCATCTGAAGTGTGTCATTATCACCTAGCAATTCTGTTTCAGGCACAGAGCCCTCCTCTTCCTCCTCCTCCTGGACAGGATTCTGGGCAATGTCTTCCATTCCATTGTGTGTGTCATCTGTGCCTTCTGACAGCAGAGCAGCCCTGTCAGCCACTGATGTGTTGGAAGGTGCTGTTGTTACATAGCCTGTGCTGGTGGATCCGCTCCCACTGTGGTGGGAGCCTGGTTTGGGAATGATCTGGGGAGCCATTTGCTGAGGAGCAATTTGCATTGGAATTTGGACAGGATAAAAATTTGGCAAGTAAGCACCATAGGCAGGCATTGGCTGGTAACCATTGACTGGAATGTAGAGCTGAGCAGGTGGGACCATAGGTCTCATCTGGCCTTTCATTTGTATGAACTGCGGTTGAGGGAAAGCTGGAGTTTTCTGCTTTGGTCCAATGTATCTAGCATTGCTGACATTGCTAACTGGGCTTGTGCTGAGAGAACTTGTTTGTGTAGTGTTGCTTGCCCCAGAAGTTTGCGCTGAGCTGTTGTAATTAGAAAGGTTTCCCCATGTTCTTAGTCTGTTATGTATATCTTTAAATCTTGGTCTTCTGTTAGGAAATTCATTCCAGCACTCCAGCATCAAAGTGTATATCCATGTGGGGCAGTCATCAGGACATGGCAAAACCTGTCGGTTTCTGATCATCTCAATGACATCCTGGTTAGAGTAACCACAGTAAGGCTGCAGGCCATAGCTGAAAACTTCCCACAACACAACTCCGTATGACCATATATCCGAATCCATAGAAAACTTGCCATACATAATAGCCTCAGGGGACATCCACCGGATAGGAAGAAGGGAATTTCCCATCAGTTTGTAATAATCAGCAGCATAAACTTCCCTGAAAAGGCCCAAATCAGATATTTTCACATTCAGTTTATCGAACACCAGTATATTTCTAGTGGCCAAGTCCTTGTGGACAACGTGGTGGCTTGAAAGATATTCCATTCCTGCAGCTATCTGAGTCACGATGTGGAAAAAGTCTGCTGGTTCCAGAGTGGATTTTACTGTCTTATCATCATCAGTGCTGCCAACATCTGAATGGGGAGATCTCATTACCAAGAACTCGTGGAGGTCACTGTGGGAACAATAGCTAAATATCATACTTATAGGTTGTTCCTTCGTCACTATTCCCAGCAAACAGACAATGTTTGGATGCTGTAATCGTGATCTCATCATTGCTTCATGTTTAAATTCTTCCCGAAGAGCCAGTTCTGCTTTGTCTTTAAGCGTCTTGATGGCAACAGCTTGTGTCTGTTCACCCGGTGCCGTGCCAAAGAGATGCCCCTTGTAGACTTTGCCAAACCTCTCCTCTCCTAGTTCCTCCATAAACCGCACAGTGGACAGATTAATTTCTTTAAGCTTAGTCTGAAATGAAGTAAAGACAGTCAGTAAAAGTTCATAATGTTTTGTACATAACAGAATCTCTTATTTAAGAAAATCTCCCAGTGGTTAGATCTCCCCATGGAAGATAAATTGGGCCAAAGTCACTATTCAGGTTTCTTGTGTATTCACATCAGTATATTGATTTTACAGTTAACCTTGAAATGAGTTAAACTGTTATCAGAAGTGTAAATTTAATTATGCTGCAAGATAGTGAGTGTAATTATTTTTACAAAGGAGTGGCTATATTTCATGCAAGCTTAATGAATAATGGGTTCAGAGTAAATCTGGCGAATGATGACATCTATTAACTGCAGCTGTACTTGCCACACAGACCAGCCTAGAGCTGCCCAGTGAAGGTCTATCAGAAAAGCACTGGCTGAGGAGGTGGCAGACTCCAAGTAAATGGAAACATCCCTTCCAGCAAAAGGAGAAACAAACCCTCTCTCTTTCGGTTCCACAGCAGCAGACCCACCCTTTTTCCTCCGTTGCACTACAGGAATGGTCCCTGCCCATGGGCAGCAGTACACAGTACCCCTGCTGAGAAACCTTGTGTTACCTCTGATGAAGAGGGGTGTGGAACTGGAGCAGAAGGAAGGAGGAATCTTTTCCTGGCAGTTGAAGGAAAAGGTTGCAAACCCAAAAGTGAGAAATCCCCCAAACCCACCTCCTTCAGCTAGGAAGGAAAGCAAGGGAGTTTGTGATGTTGTTGTAATGGAACAAATGAGGTGTACCTGGCAGAGCTTCACAAACAGGGAACTGCATCATGAGGGAGTATGGCAGGCTGGAAAGATGCTTTAAATGGCGATTTGGGAACAACCACTGATTTTACTAGCAAACAGACTATGGACAGGGACAGAAAATTTCCAGCATAGTCCTGGCTCAGCCATTAAATACTCCCATTACACACAAAATCAATGCAATTTGTTACAATTGGTAATATTCATCAAGTTTCCTGAACAGATGTTGTCAATTGTTCCAAAGTAAGCATTGTTTTCTCGAGTCTGCTTCTTGGAAATGCTGTGATTAAAAATTCAGCATGAGCTCTGAACAGGATTTCAGCACAGAGATTAGTTAGCTGACCCAGAAAATCCTATGCAGGAGCTGAAATCTCTAAATAGGAGTTCAAAGTCATTTTTATTTCACCATCTTTTGTGACACGCAGCCTTAAAAACATGTTGCACCCCACCTCAGCTCTCCACTCAGTTGTGGATCAGAATATCACCAGTCTTGAGCTGCTAGGTTAGACAACAAACCCCACCAAGCACCATGCTTTAAACAAGCACACCAGCCACATCACTATCAGCAGCGAAAATGAGCTGCATGCTGAAAACTGTATCAGAAGTACCAAAATGTCCAGTCACTGAGACAACAGGCAGAATGGTGACTGACCAGTAAGGACAAATGTCATAAAATATTTTGTTCTTAAAACTGTTACCCAAGGCCAGGACTTCTAGATACAGCTAGCAAGTTTTCCCTTAAATAAATGGCCTGCACAGCATGATAATTAGGTCACTTATAACATGGTTCAATTTGCACACTGAAAATCATAACACTTCAAAAATATGTAAGGCTAAGCAAATTCTGTAAGAAATACCTGTTTGTGTTGATTAATGAGTGGCATTTCCATGTCCTGGCTAGGAGATGCCATCAGCTGGCGGCGCTGTGGTGTAGCAGCAGATGCCTTCTGCTTGTTTCTGCACATACAGACCAGGAAGAAAAGGCAGGCTATCACCAAAGGGATAGCTATGCTGGGAACAAGGATGTAAAGGATTCCCATTTTGCTGTTGTCATGTGGACCTGTCAAGAACAGAAACACTCATTGCTTACAATAAGTATTTTTAAGAAATTTAATAGTTAAATTATTATGATTACTGATATTATATTTTAAAGAAAAGGTAAACTATATCTTGAGAACAGAAGCCACATTACCCTCTCTCCCTTCTCCATAATTTTCCATTAAATATTTCAAAGAAGCTTGAATGGATATAGCAACTAGCAGAATGAAGATAAACTAGGAGCCCCACATTTAATGTGTTGACTGTAACAGTATGTACTTAATTTTTGAGGCTTCCAGTTGTGGAAACTGCAGAACATAGACCAGAGCATCATTGCATTATTTTGTTCAGCGTACAAAAAACAAGTCTCTGTGGCAACATATAAAGCAGTGAAGTCAAAATTATAAACCCCAGCACAACACTGCAGTATGGCCACTCTCACTGTTTCAGCCATTTTATCAGGACTTTGCTCATTCTGATCTCCACTGATACTACTTCTGCCCAGAAGAAAACAAATCTCACCTCTCATTGACAGGGGTATTATTTGTTCTGCACATAAAAGAATTAAAGCTCTTTTCTGCTTAGAGTGAGACAGAGGTGAAAAAGCCATCAATACACTTGATAAGACTGCTCTGGAACCTTTATAAAAGGTTTTTTCTCTTAATATTTAGGGACTTTAGGAAGGTACAGTGATGTCCATAATGTTCACTGGAACTGCCTGGGATGTTTTCTGTAACCCGTGGTTTTGTTATTTGTGGCAACTGCTTACACCACAACCACATCCCAGTGCTATCTTCACAGTATGTTATATGCAATGTAGAAATTTATTATAAATGTCAAATCATGTTACTGTAATAAAGTAACTAAGAAATTTCATATTAGGTCTGAGCAGTTTTAAAGATCCAGATAATTCTGCTTTTATAGCTTCCATGATACATCTTTTGTTGCAGAAAAAGCACTTTTCTTCCTAAAGAAGCAGAGTACTGAGAGACTTCATCATGCCCAAAGACCATTACTGATGTGTGAAGTCAGTACCAACACAAGGAACTGAGCAGTGTAGTATTAAACTGTAAGAGCTGTGTTTTTAATTTTTGCAACCAGTTGTGCAGCACAAAGCCACTAGCAGCTAGCTAATGTAGGACTTTTCTGATAAGATCATCTGTTTTATTTCATCTCTGCTTCTGCACTTCAAATGGCTTCTTTCCCACCAGACATGGTGCTATATCTCCCTCTATAGGATCTGAAAATCTTTGCTACCTGCAAGACATCAGTCAGAGCAGAAGAAATATACCCTTGAGTTCCATGAGCAAATCAAGCTCACGGAGGTGATTTGTATGCCCAATCTGGCATTTGACAAGTTAAAACACAAACAGCAGCTTTATCATTAATTATTATCTCAGACTAAGCCTCCAATACATAATAAAGTGTTACATTATCTCAGTTCCAAGCTCTGATCTGGAAACACTAAAAACTACAACAGAAGACAAAGTGCCTGCTAGTCAAACATTAAAAAAAAACCAAAACACCTTATGTGCATTGTACTTATAATAATCAGGAACATTCAAAATTATACAGGATTCAGAAGAGTAATAGGGAAAAAAAAGAAATAGAATACATACTACAAGAAGGTATGTCACACAGTTCCATGCGTACGTTTTTATTCCTTGTAAAACACCACGGACCATCCATCTGACCTCCAGGATTTCGACAGTACGCATGTCCACCACCTAACTCTGGAAACTGTGTGCTTGTCAGATCATGGTTGTGGGGACTCTGTGATTCCCAGAGCTGGCAAGTGTGGCCAGACTTGGTAATGCTGACGGTCCCTCTGTAGTCTGCTCCAGAACCATTGTAACACTGATGATCTGCAACACAGGATTTGGCAAAACATTGAAAAAAACAAAACAACCAAGGGACAGCAAGACCAAAACCTGTAAGTCCATAGGTTATGTGTGCAAAAAAAAGTATTAAAATATAGATACTTTAGGGTTTAAACAAAAGCTGTTTGTTTTGAAATTTCAGTTGTGCGTATCTGCACTTTTACACAGAATTCTCTCCTGGAAAATCTCAGCTCTATAGCTACGTAAATGAATATTTCTAATTTTAAATGTGAGATGAGACTAAGGTGTATGTATGGACCTTTAGCTACAGAATATGATAAATTAAACTGAATTAGAGATATGAGTTTCACTTCAGGAAAAGTCCTCAGATGTCAATAGTGTAAACTTCCTACCACTTTTATTTCTCAAAATCTTCCTGTCTTCTTCAGAGTGCTCACCTTCAATAGAAATTAGTGCTGTATTTTCTAATTACTCTTGAGTATTTTTCCTTAATTTCTTCTTTAGGAAAAATGTATTCAGGCTTTGCTTCTCTTTAGAAGCATCATTTTTATATCTGCTGAACTCATACCTCTAGTCTTTGTTTTCCTGCTATCCTCTCTTCATACTTTTTGAGTGCTTCTCTTCTATATGAGTCATCTGCACTGAATCAGGCATTTTCCAGCATGCTTACAACATTACCTTCTCAATTTTTGTGATCTCTCCTGTCCAGCCCTCAGAAATCCAGCTCTCTCAAACCCATCATGTATTGAGGTTGCAGCTGTTTGACCAGTGGCAGCACCACTGGCTCTGAGGATCATGGACAACTTTTGCCAGACTTTTAGCTAGTTTTGTTTTCATTCTTTTTTCTTGATAACTCTTCCCTGGCTGATTTGTCTCTGTCACAGTTTTCTCCATTACTTCTTCTTCTCAACTGCACTACATTAACTTACAGGCACACATCTTCCATGGTCACTGTTATGCCATGACTCCTGCTCCTAACTGTGGACTCAGACAATGAGTATTTAGAATGATCTTACCACACTTTGAACTTTAAACAGCATTGGTGTCTTGGAGTTTTCTTATTGAATATTGTATGGACTTAGTTAATTGCTACAAAATGAAGTAGTCAGAACAATTGTCTGCACATAAGTACTGACAACAGAACAGCCTTTCCACTCCTGGATGTAAACATAAATTCATGGAAGTGAGAGCAATGTTTTCACCCGTCCTGTGTGGGTAAGTAAAGAGAATTACAGCCCATACTCAATTTACAGGATTAATATTCTTGTGGATTTCCATATAGAAAGAATCAAAATATTGTTTCATTTCTTAACACATCTTCTAGTGAAACCTCAACAGTTTTACTGATAGGGAAACAGAACTATTTCAATTTTATTGGTAGGTAAACAGAAGTTACAGATGTGTGGGGAGGCTCATGAGAAAAGACAAGGACTGAGGTATAGGTGGAAGCAACATACTGTTGCCTCTTGCAAATCTGCATCAAAATGGCTGTTTCATAGCCCATAATCCTTTTCAGAACTAAGCAGCATCCCTAAGGCTTCCTTGCCATCTTAACTATACCTTACAAAGTGCAAGATTATGGTCAGTACTAGCAAGATAAAAAGTATTGTCCAGTATAACAGTACTTTCTCTACAAACAGAACGGCTGATAGTCTCCCAGACCCCACTGAAGGAAACAGCAACCCTACTTTTTTCCAGTGATGAAACACCCAGACTTACATCGGCTGAGCCTCTCCACAGGGATCCCAATCCTTATGCAGTTGGCAGCTTCCAAGGTGTCTGGTCGTGGGAGGTCCTCACACTTAGGCAACTGCAGCTGCATCAAGATGAGCGGGTTTGACCTAGCAATGTTGTACTCCTGCCTACAGAGATCATTCTCCAGAACTTCACATTCATCCCTGCACAGTTCCCGTGGCTTAGGGGTCCGAGAGCGCTCATCACACAGGGGAAACACAAAGTGGCAGAAGGATGGTATAGCGAACTGTGAGCACTGATCGGACAGGTGTGTGGAAGTGCCAATCATGGTAAATGCAGCTGCAAAGGAAAAAAAATACTACTGAGGTATTGATTCACAAAACACACGAGGAACAATATTCACATAATTTGCCTTTAACAACCTTTATCTTCTCTTGAGGGTCTGAAAGGCCAATGAGCAACAGGTAAATGAAGTCATTTCTGCTATAAAGGAACATTGACAAATGCAGAAAGCAAACCCGGCATCCCAATGACCTTTTGACTTCTGCACAGAGCTTGTAGGACCTCAGTTCTTAGAAAGTTACCCATGTGACTACCATTACTCAAATTATTTGTCTTGGCTAATTTTAACTGAAAAGAATAAAGAGTAAAGGCAAGATACACCTCTCAGGATACCAACATGTTACAAAGTTCCTAACTAAGTAAAATCAGAACAAGGATCACCTAACTTCTTCCTCCATAAATATTTGGATCAATAAACAAAGTGTTTCTCAAGTCTTGTGAGACAAAAGGAAGTGTGCCGTTGGTATCTGGGGAGACATTGCTATTAATTGACGTGAGGAGCCTAACACACATCATTTTGGGGAAAATTAATGTAATCAGTCTCAGCATGCTGATCATATTAAGATGAATGTCATAAGGAATTAGGAACATAATTGACCCCTTCAGCTCTCAGCACCCACATGCTAACATTTATCTCAAGGTTTTCCTGCGTGTTGCAAAGAAAAGACAAACGAGTGTGTGCATCGTGTATCTGGTGCTTAATCAAGTTTTTAATGTAGGAATGTTAATTCTCCAAGTAAAGCATCACTTGTGGGTGAGGACTGCTAGACTGCATATTCCACCAAATAACACCGTAAAAAGAGAGGAAACATCATCCAGCAACCTACTTAAAACTACAAATACATTCTTTCCCTCTTGTCCAGCTCTCTCCTTTCAATTATTTATTTCCTGCTGGCACATGCTCTCAGAGAGTCTCCTGTCTCTTCCTAAATACCAAGTATGGAGCAAGCAACCCCAAATCCAGCCTTTCATACTGTTTATTGTAATTCAGAAATATTAACATAGGAATTTATCAGTCATGTAGGGCATAGTGCATGCCAGCACAGCATTAGGCCTCAGAACATGTTTGTGACATACACTTGCCCCAAGGACTAGCAGGAAAAAAATAAAGCTAGAAGACTGAAGTAGTCATTGTTGGTTATTTGAAACTCCACAGTCTTGTGAAGGTCTTGCATTACAGAATTTAGATCGACAAAGGGTTGGGTTAGGCTTCACACATCAGCACAGCAGGGAAATGAATATCCAGAATGAAAATTCCTCACAGATGTAACCTTGCTAAATGTTCCTGCCATCAGGCAGTAGGTGTCACCATTTCCCATGTACACTTGGAACACAAACATAAAAAACTGTGTTAAGAAATGACTTTCAGATGTAGACAGTTTGAAAAGGCCATACTATTAACAGATTACCATTACTGCGTAGCTAGGCACTGGGCAGCTCTATATGGTGGTTCACAGTGTCTTCCTAAAAAAGAACAGTTCCATCAGAAATTCTCCTGAACTCCAGAACAGCAAGTTCCAGCTCCTAGTCTCCAAAACCTAACCAATAATTGGTGGTATCAGGGAACCAGCAGCCAGATCATCAATGCCCATGTTCTATATTCCATAAACAATACAACATCCTCTGGATGATATCACAGGGGGGTTTGTTGTTGGGTTTGTTTTGCTGGGGGTTTGTTTGCTTGTTTGTTTGTTTTCTGTTGTGTTGTTGTTTAAGGACATTATCAACCTAATTCCAGAGTTACATATTTAATAATTTCAGATAGTTGAACATTTCCATATTGTTGAAAAACATTCAAACAGAAAAGAGATTATGTCATTGGGAAAAAATGGTATCAATAGTATGTATCAATTGATAACATGATGGTTAGAGGTTGGAATTTGAACCGAGTACAGGAGAAAGGAGATGGGAAAACAATTTGCAGTAGCATAAGGAAAGGTCAGCACCTGGATTTTGCCAGTCCCAGAATGCAATTACCATCTCAAGAACTGAAAAAAAAAAAACTTACCTGGATTTCTGGCATGCCAGAGTCTTTAAGGTAATATGTTTAAGGAGTTAGAGCTAACAAATGAAGAAACTCTTTTTGGTAACTAGTTATGCTAAAGTTGCAGAGTCAATTAGTGAGTCATATCTGTCCAGATCAAATAAGCTCCCAATGGACTAACTTAAATTGTTATATATTATGATAAACAGTGTGCTCTATTCCATGGATTCATTTTCTTGCTCCACTTGTGTACATCAGAGTCACAGCTGCTACTGCCAGCCAACTGAGATCCAGTGAAGAAAACCCATGCATTTAAAGTCATTAGGATTTTGGATGCACATTTGTGTCTCTGTACAAAAAGTGTGTTCAGAGAAAGATTAAGCACAGGCAGAGCACAGGAAGATTAACTCTCATTTTATATAATTCATTGTGAAATCCATACTTTTTCAGAATTATGCAATAAGGGAAGAAACTCAAGGGGAAAGTCACCCTACATTTTTCAAGAAAATAAAAAAAAACAGTACTTTTTCCCTTTATCACAAATTCATGGGGAAAAAAAAAACAAACACAAAAACAAAACAAAACAAAAACAACACAACAAACAAAAACCCCAAAACAACAAAAAATCCAAAACCTAAACTGTCAAAAAGTCAGTGGTCTGATATTTCACTTAAGGACATGAAAGAAGCTTTTCCACAGTACAACAGGTACTCATCTTCCTTGCTCCAAATTTTGCTAACTGCAGAAGTTGCAAACAGGCTCATCTCCTCTAAACCTTAATATGTCTTAGTCCTTGACTGACAAAACTGGAAGGATGATGGCACTATATTTGAATTAGATACTTTTTTGCATGTTTTTTTCACTGCTAAAAAGCTGTGTAAGCTTACCAGTAATTCGATTTTCAATTTCCCCTTGCATCTGGAGGGAGTCCACATAAATGGTTCTGTTTCCAATAATTCGTGCACATGCAATTCCCCTGTATGGCTGACAGAACCCATCTTCATGGTAATCTTCTCTGCAAAAGATAAATTAGGATTTTACATGCAAATGTCTAGCTGTATGGATTTTTACAAAACATATTCTTATAAAAGTGGAAAAACTCAAAATACTGTAAATCTGAATTTTTTCCATTCCCCAGCTGCATCTTTTTCCTCCAATTCTTTCCACACTGCCTCCTTAGAAGTATTAATGAGGGACCCTGTAAATAGCTCATTACAGAAAGAAGTAAAACAAAAGCCAAGATTAATTTAAAAATCATATACTACCAATAATGGGATTTGACAGATGAATCTATTAAAAAGCCTTTACAGTGAGACAGCAGTATAGATCTTGTTACATGTCCCTATGAAATTTTGGCATCCAGCTGTACCCTGTAAAATTAGACAGTTTGTTCTCTTCTCCCACTTCTTTCTCCTATTCTTCATTTCCTGTAGTTGATAGCAAAAGAGATTTTGCCAAGCTTGAATTAAAACATGGAAAATTTTTGAACTCTTAATTAGGTAAAGAGAACAAAAAGTAATCAAGACCATAATATCTTTTCTCTGTAGTGACAGTCGGTGCCAAATTTCTCTTTCAACATATATTTTAATAGTTTTCAATTCAATGAGGCTTTGGGCCTTTCACTCCCTTACATCAGCATAAAGATTTTGGCACAGAAACCCTAGCCTAAAGGCGCCGTGGTTCAACACTTCATACCTGAAGTTCCTGTAAATAGTACAGAGCTTGATCGTAACCATGATCATAAGAGCATTGAAAAGAGACTTCAGAGACAGAACCCTCTCAGAGTCAATATCCAGTATGCCCTGTGTTTCCCTGGCATGGTACGGCATCTCTGCTAGATTTCAGTAGTCTGATGGATTCACATCATGTTCATTTACTGCATGATGAACAAAAAATAGGTATAAAACATAATCTAGAAAACCATGATTCTAGAGTAGGTCACCTTAAAACTTTATCAGCTTCTATAACTAAACTGTTCAAAAGTCTGAGATATCTCTCCAATACCAGCAATTTTGAAATATTGCTTTAATACTCCACTGCACTTTGCACATTTTTATCTTTGGATATCAACACCTCTTTTGGTCACCCATGTTTCCCCTACTACAAATACCTTCACCCTTTCTTAGGGTGCCATGTAAGCAGAAAAAAAACTGTCAGTGGACTACAAGCAAAACCCCATAGCTTTACCTGGGCCAGATCAGCACGGCAACCTGCTGCCAGACAATAGCTGGCCATGATGAGCACATCACCCAACACCTATACATGCCAAGTGCAGTCCTCTGTTTCCAGTACCTTACTCTGTCTTACAAAACTCTTCCATTTTTCCTCAGCTTTGTCACCCTGATAAACCCCACCTCTTCAGGGAAATGTTACTAATATTTCTTAAAGTGTAAACCCTTTGGCAGGAGAAGGTTGGGCAAGACTATATGTACAGTGCAGCCAAAAGATGGAACCACCAATCACCACTTGAGCTGCTTTTGCCTCTTTACTCCCAGCAAGACAATGACTTAAAAGGACTCTATCCATCACACAAGCTGTTAGATAAACCATGGTGATACTAAGTGTATCATGCAGTTGTTATCCAGATCTGACCTTTATTTCCTATCAGAGTATGGTTGTTAAATATTCATAAAGCAACATTTTGTCTACAAACCCTTAAACAAGTTCTGCTTCCATAAAGTAAAATTGATTATAGTGGATGAAGTAAAGGAAAAGTCTTAGGATTAACCACTCCCTGCAGTGACATTCTTCAATTGTTACAACAAAATCTGTAATTTTGCAACAATTTTATCATGCTAGAAGGGACAAAAATGTCAGAACATTTTGTCTGTGCCTGTTTTATGATTCTTGACCACCTCAGTAGGTAGTCAGCATTCCCATAAGGAGTGAATGAATACGAAACTTCCATTTGACCTTTTACTCAAGAGTAAATTCATGCCCCTATTCTGCAGAACAAAGTCTGCAATGAAATATTGGAAATTCATTAATATCTTACTGAAACTGTATCTCACACTTCAGCTCTCAGTTCAGGGTTCTCTTGCCCATAGTAAAAAAAAAAAAAAAAAAAAAAAAAAAAGGCACTCAAAACCAGCATGGGTTTGGTGACAAAAGCAGTGTGATCTCTTATTTGGTTTATTTATTTCTGTCAAGAACTTCTAAACACAGCTTAGATACTATAAATATACACATATGCTCCTCTCTCCATTATAATCAACTGCTGATTACACTAAACTGGATATGACCATTACCATGGACACAAGCAAAAGTAAACAGTAACCTGGTGTCAGTTACTCTGACAGAGCTGGGTTGCTATTCCGCATTTATCTTTGTCAGGTCAGGAAACTCAGTGAATGCTGTTTGACTAGTACTTGTATCAAAGAAACAAAATCACATCAGTCCTCTTAAAATACTTGATTTCAACAAAGCTGCAGCAGTGGCAGCACTAAGGGTCCCCTGACAGATTACTCTGTCCTTCAGCTACATATACACTTGGTACACAGCAAAAAATTTTGCAGCAAAAAGAAACTGGGGGGAATCTGACAAAACAGCACAAGACTGGCATCATGCTCAGTTCAAACAGGAGCATTTGGAACCACGTACAGCTTCAATTCATCCTCCAAACCATATGCCAGTAATTCAGTTGCTGATCAGCACATTAATTAAAAGCTGCTGAAAATAAGCAGAAGTACTGACTCCTCAATTTCCTGCTGCTTGAGCTATAAAATCTGCTCTGATCAAGAACCCTGGTGAAAGCAGAAATCTGACTCCACAAAAAGAATCCAGAAGAGTTCAATTTGTTTTGCTTGAAGAATTCTTACAAGCTAACAACACAGGTACTTCTCTTACCTTTGTCTTTTAGTTTCTGAATGTTTCAAGACAACACTATCTTTTTTACCTAGTAATTCTCTTCCATTTTGATGAGGTTTCAGGTTTTTTGGTTTTGATTGTTTGTTTGTTTTTGTCGTTGTTTGTTTGGGTTTTGTTGTTGTTGCTGTTTTTGTTTTTTTCACAATAGAGTCAGGCCCATTCCAAGTGTTGATCTTTTTTACACCTTTTCTGGAAGGTGGTGTCAAAGACAGTCAACTTGGAAACTGAATTTTCTCAGCACTCAATTAGAGTGAAGGTAAGGTATATACTCTTGCTGAATGAACTCTCTTCCCATTTACTTGTCATATGTTTGACCAGTGTTCAGATTTAAAAAGAGAATTATAAAGAATCTGACTAAACAGACCCTCTATAGCTAAAACCCTAACTTCTATTGCTTAGGATGAATGTCATTAGTTTTCCAGGTCCACAAGTGATCTGGCAGAACAATAAAGTTGACAGCTAGGATTTTTAAGATAAAGCTAAAGCAGAGGAATCTTCTATCTCAGTCACACAAATAAAACTGAACTACTGCCACTACTTTTATGTACAACATGCAATTTGATCAGGTTTGTCGGGTCTGAGAAAGTCTTGAAGAATGAAGTACTAATAAGCTTTTACAAGTTCCTTATCACACATGCATTGCAACACCTGATTAAATTCAGGCTGTCTTCAGGTTTATGGACAAAAGAAGTCTGTATGAAATAGAGAATTAACCAAACAGTGCAGGAAAAAGATGCAGATTCAGTGGTACAATGTCACTCCTTGCACTGACAGGAATCATAACTTCTAGGGACATCTGGTTCTATAAAGGAGGAACTGGAAGAAGCAGGTGCCTCTGAATAGGAATAAAACCTAGCATGCACAAATAGGAAATTCTCTGTATGGAGGTCATACAACACTTCCATAAGGTAGATATCTGCTGTAGAAGTATATAAAGAGATTTCCAGGTGATGCAGAAAAACATGCAGTGAATAACACCACTCCCACTCTTGCTTTAAGCATTACTTTAATTTCACATGTGACAAAGAACACTGAACAAAATAGTACAAAAGAAAACATGTTGGAAACAAAGAGGTTTTTCCTGATGGAAAGTCTGAAATGCTGAAAGAATACATCTGGGCACAATACACTATATGCTATCTGTGTAATACCACCTATTGTCTGCAACTGGCACAGCTGAACAGTCCAGAGGGCATATGACACAAAAACATCCCAGTAAAACAAAGACAATCATGGAAACTGTTCAATGCAACAATCACCTTGTGAAACGCTCAGGTCTGATGAGAATTTTAGTGCTCCTAGAAACACAGTAAGTGCAAACCTTGTGGTTTTGCTGAAAAACAGGGAAAACATATGAAGACCTAACAATTTTTAGCAAGGGTTCACAAAGAGAATTCTGAAAGCAGAATTGAGAGGTATCTCATATTCATTTGCTAGTGAAACACCTTTTTTCTGATTACATACTACAAGATTTATTTACAAAGACAGCAGAAGCTTCTAAGTTAAATCTATATTCCTGAAAGCAGATGAGACACATTCTGCATCAGCCATAAAAAGAAACTCAGAATTCCTCCAGAAAACTCAGAAATAATGTTTTTTGACTGAATACATTGGAAAAAAAATCTCATTTAATAGTACCCTGCCAACCTACCCTAGCAGTTATATGGAAGGACACAGCCTTAGCCTACACTTTACTGAAGTAGACAACACTAAACCAATTCATAGAAAATAACAGGATATTCCAGAGGTTAGCTTTTAAAAGGTAGTAGGAAGTTTGTTGCAGGAGTTTCCTACAAGCAAATTAAGTGCAATTAAAATTCCTGTAATTTTGGCCACAACAAATAACAAACTCAAGGTTTTGACCCTCTTTCCTGCTGTCCAGGGATTAAACAGTTTTAATTAAGAACTGTTAAATACTGAGACTATTAGGACTCTCCTTTGTATTTCATTGCAATTGGAATGGAAAAGCAAGGAAATTGCACAGAAAATTAGACTGTGACTGCAGAATTAGACTGTGATAGATGAAGGAAAGGAAAAATTATTTATGTCATCCTATTTGCTCTGGGTAGAGTAATACAACATTTGGTATAGTCACTCATCTTGTGGAAAAGTCTCAAGATTCTTGATAATTACAACTTGAAAGCTGATGTCAGAAGCTTTGTAAAGAGAAGGATTGTGACTGACAGTAAGATCAGAGGGAAAAGGACAAGCATCGTATTTCAGATTATGAGTTTACTTAGCCCAGTGTGTAGTTACTTCATAAAGTACACAAGTTAAATAACCTGCAATACAAAAGGAATAAAGCAATGAAGGTTTATGTTTAATCAAAGAGAGGAAAATCACTCTGACTTGTGAGAAGAGCATTAAAAGGGGCTGCAGTAAAAATCAGGAATTTAATTTTTTTTTTAAATACACATGTATATTCACAATTTGTTTATATTGAATCTCAAAATCAGGCCCTCTTATAAAGTCCCACTACAGCTGTTGTAATTTGTTACTCTTACTCTTTACATTTATCATTTTGATGGGGAGCAAACTCTGTTCAAAAGAGGATACCTTTTCAATGGCTAAAATGAGTTTACTTCTCCAGATATTCCCTCCCTCCCAATGAAATAGGTCACCTACAAGATCTGAGAGAAGAGAAACATACTAACGTACTACCTTTTTCATATGCCATATCACATCTATAAAATTTTATTCCTGTCAAAACCATAATGAATATATTTCAATATTACCATAGAAAAATACTTGTTACTTTCTGGTCAGGTTTGTCTTCAGAGAAAATATGAAATAAAGCACTCAACTGCTGGTTTCACCATAAAGCAAATTTCTTCAGGAGAGTTGTCTTTTAAAGGAATAGTTACAATGGGCTATAAAATTGCTCCTTCTCATAGGCCTCCCATTGTGCACAGAATGTCAACAGAAGTTTTACTACTGACATTGAGCACAACAGTATTGGGGTATAAATATTTGATGGAGGAAAAGAATGGATTTTTTTAAAAAAAGTATGACTTGAACTATTACTATCCATTGAAGGGTTAGGCTAATTCTAGGTACTTCTGTCATCATCCATACTTTCTGCCCATATAGGGCAGAAATTCAGTAACACACACACACAAATAGGTTGGAGGTTTTAGCGTAGTTTCCAAAGGCCAGATGTACAGGAAAACTTCAAAAAAAAACAAAACCCACCAACAATAAATCACTGAAAACTCCACACATACACTTCTGTGTCCTGACAGCTGAAGCCAAGAACCTAAAGTATGGCAGAGAAAACTTGACTGCTGCATCAGGCCCCTGCCTATATGGAGACTACCCTGCATCCCCATCACAGGAGGAAGGCACAGGCTTCCTGCCCTACCTGTGTGTATATGCTCTGAACAAATAGTTCTGACCAAAGGTTTCTGCAAATAACCCACCTTTCTGGCATTTAAAATCACTGTTTACACATCTTCACCTGTGTGTAAAGATCAGTGCTCCTGGGATATTGGGAAATACACATCAATGTAGTTAACAACTCACAGGGAGACTTATATTAGTATAATACAAGAGGGATGTAAAACATCTCCTATACAATAACAGAATGCAAAATATACTATCAAAAAAGAAGGTAACTCTAGTGTTAAGAAGTGAAAAACTAACAGGCAGAGGAATTTGTATGAATAGTTATAGCTCAGTTGAAGTCAATGAGCCTGTGACAACTTACACTTGCCACAGACACGGTCCATGAATTTTGTGACCAGAAGCTCATTAAGCGAAACAACAGACCCAAAAAGCAAGATTTCTTTATGTTCAGCGTACAACTTGGATGAATATTTCTTGCTTTTTATCTGAAAAGTAGTATATCATTGAATCCTTAAAAAAAATTGTCACAATTACTGAACACAATTACTGAGCAATTCTGTTGGATTTGATTGAAATATTTATCTATTAGCTACTAAAAATGGTATATTGGGAACTGATTTGAATACTTATCTACTAATTACTAAAAAAAGTACACTGTGACCTGAAACTCCAGATTCAATGCTTAAGATAAGTTAAAAAAAAAAAAAAAAAGCTGCTCTTTCTTTCTTTATTCTACTGGTTATTAAATGATGAATTTAATATTTGTTCATATTAATCACAGGATTTGAGACATTTTAATCCAGGTAATAGATAGAGCAACTAATTGACATGCCATTAGTAAAACACAGCTATAAATAGACTGAGAGTTTGTGACAAACAAAAGAAAAGTAGTTAGTTTGTCAAATAGCAATTTGTACACTTTACAATGACCTAATTTCTAGACTACACAAATTATTTCCACGAAAGATTATAAAATCAGTATGTTTAAATACAAAATCCAGACTCCAAAGTCTGTCTTTAAAACATACACCAAATAATATTTTAAGCATATATTCTGATGTTACTGTGAAAGGAAGATTCTTTTAATAAAAAGTATTTAAAAAGCATTTATATACAAAAAAAAAAAGTGAAAGAACATCAACAGGGTTTAATCATATACCTTCACTGAGTTATGACTCAAAATGTCCTCCTCAGTACACATTGCCTTGAATGGTGTCAGCACTCTGGCTGAACTGTGACTTTGATAAAAAATGCCACATTCAATAATTTCAGTGGCTAAAACCAACAGAAAAAGGCATTGCCTCCCTTTCTTTCACACACTAATCCTCCACCATTCCTACAAGAAAGCACCCAGCCCTCACAGACAAAACATATATGAAAGAACTGAACACATAAAACTGTGGCAGGCTGCTCATTAGATTACACCACATGCTGCTGTGGTTTGATGCTATCCCATGCATTCACATATTTATTACTGCTTTACATACTTAGAAAAGACTTCAGTGTCACAAAAAATGCTGCAGTTCCCAAGTACAGTAATCACATACAGCAGTATAGACATAAATGGCAGGATGGATTTTACTACAATAACCCAGCTAAAACTGAAATTAAACTTAAAAAAACTAAAACTAAGTTAAACTAAACTAAATTAAACAAGACATCAATGTCCTGAATTTCTTCACAAAATAGAGGATTGTGCCTAGACATATAACAAGCCACAATCCTCTGATTACCACATGTAACTTCAAACATATTATCTCGTATTCTGTCAACACCATTCTAATTTCTGCCTACAAATTCTCTCCATTTACTCCAAGGACATTTTAGTGAATTCTCCCTCTGCTTTCACAGGTGTCATCATACTGGGATGAAATCTTGAAATCAGATCAATCAGCTGGCAATCCAATGAAGGCTGCAAGTCCCTTTTGCTGAGTCAGATATTTTTAACAGAAACATCTCTGTAACAACCACAGTTACTGAGAAATTGAGAAAAAAAAACCTTCAGAAGACTAACTTCAACATATGAGAACATGAACCTTGCCATGCATCATTCCAGGTTCTCACTCACCAAGGAAATCGTTGAGAGTCCCCCTCTCCACCCATCTTTCTTTAGGGCATGTTATTCCTCTCAGTATTACGACTGTCTAATAAATTATCCTTCTGTGACACCTCCAAGGAAAATCAGCAGGGTCAACAGACCCTCTCTGAAGAGTCTCTAATGAGCAGCTCTCTGTTCCCTCTGCTGCCAGAGGAAAGAAAAATTCTACTTAGCTTTTATCCTTCCTCCTCCTGCCGTGTCACTTTGAGTGACACAAGTCAGTTCCAAAAACGTCTTGGAAGGGTCCACCAGCTGAAAATGTCATTATAATTGTTGCTGTATCTAGGCAGCAATAAAACTGGTGGTGGCCACTTTGAGCAGCTGAGAGAGGACTCCAGCAATGGGGATGCCAGTGCCTCTGGTTCAGTGTGGGGGACCTGGCTGTGCCAGGCTTTAGTGAAGGAGGGACCTGACTGAGGGGGCAGAGGTAAAACATCATGTCGGCTATCAGGGTGGACGGGAAAGCCCTGGAGGAGAAGGAGCAAAGGGTAACATTGATGGCTGTGGTGTCATTGGAGGGAGGGAAGAAGGGACAGAGGGACAGACAAAGGGATGGAGGGATATCAGGTCTCACCAAGGGGAATAGCCTGGGCATTGGGGTGGGCTAAGTGTAGCTCACCTCACAACGTGTTGCTCCGACCTTGCTAATGTGAAGCTCATCCCAGTATATAAATGCCACCAGGGCTAAGGTTGATATGATGATTTCTTTTTGCAAAAAAATCCTTTACGTTTTCAGGTAGATGTTAATGCACTGTGTTTTACCTACAGAGGCAGATTTTATGCACAAATAGAAATTTTGTTATTGTTTAGTTGATTTAAAGCCATTGATGGAATTTTATATGCATGCCAGGAAGACAGATAGGAGGTAGAAAGTGTTAAGAGAAGACAGTGAAAGCATGGTCAAAAATAGTTAGTTATATAAATCCAAAGAAAGACAGAGGAATACTTTAAAACAAAAAAATAAAATCCCATGCAAGTGTCATAAGGTTTCCATTTTGTTTTTTGTTTTTTTTTTTTCTTGAAATATAAGCTTTCTACAAAGAACTTTCTGGCTTTTCAGTAGAGGTTAAAAAATTAAGACATTTTTGTAAGGAAAAAAAAGCCATTAAAAGCCATTATTAATTTTTTTCCAGAATTAAAAATATTTTAACTGAGCATGACATAGCAAATACGATCACCTAAGGAAGAATCTGAGCAAATGAACAACTGTACTAGCATATTTTTTTAAATTTCTTTCTTCTCCTTTTTTAAAACAAAACAAAGGTGGCTCTTCTATCTCAGTTACCACAGAGACTATACATCTGGTAGCAGAAAGCTTTGTAAAAGAGCCAGAAATTATCATATCATCAGCTATAAATTGGTTATAGAATTATATGCTAGTGTTCATCTTCAAAGTCCTTTGCAGAACGTTTTTATTAAAACGATGGAAACATCCAGTATTTATAACCATATAATCCTGAAACATCATTTTTCCAATATTAAGGGAAAATTAGCATATTCTATTTATCTGAAAAAAATCTTTAAAAACATCGAAGTGACAACATTAAATACTTCTTAGTTTCTCTGTTACTTTTTGTGGACGCAATATGAACTAATTCTAGGTTCTGCTGCAGAAAGTAACAGCTTTTGAATACTTGCCAGTGTTAGAGACTATTTTCATAGCTGCTCCTTACTTTGCAGAACTTATTTGAGCTGCAATTTTTCACAGTCCAAAAATAATCTTTTATTTTATTTTTTTAATTCTAAATAAATTATCTATTTCAAAAAATGAAGTCAGAAAATTCTTCAGTATTTCCTTTTTCTTTAGGGAAAAAAAATTAAAAAATAAAACCCAAATCAAAATGACTACTAGGAGGAGCAGCCATTTGGTTGTGATGCTGTCACTTTGACTTGCTATTGAGAAGAGATTTGGGACTTGCTGGAACACATATTTGGCTGTTCCCGTAAAGGACTGCCCACATTTGTCCATTTATGTAATTTCCACCATAATGCTGTCAGCCCAGACGCCAAGAGCACACCTGATATTCTGTAAATACCCTGTCTTCAGCAGGCTTTGCAGATGTGTGTGAGAAAATAAAACTGCTTGGCACCTGTGTCAGGGTCTTGCCATGCCAAAGGTTAACTGAGTCATTGGTATGAGGAGCTTGCTGAGGTCCCAGGAGGACAAATACTGTGGAAGTGTGAGGAAGAGGCAGGTCAGGAATACACAAGGTGGCAACCATCAGGGCAGCCCACATTCCTCTAATGGAGTAAAACCTAGTAATTTTTGTGCCTCATTATTTCTTTCTGTCAACAGATGAATAAACATGTGTCTCCTCTTTTAGACTGGTCTGTACTTAAGACAGCAGTCTATTAGTACTAGTACTATCCACTTGCTGACTGGCTCTAGCAGCCAAGGTCTGGGTAGTATGGCTAAGGAATCCACAACTCATGAAATAATTTTTGTATGTCATCATAATTTCACATAATAGGATTCTTGATTTTTGTCAGATTAGTTTTTTCTGCACAGGAAATTCTATGCCAGTTTCAATCAAAGACTCCAGAGTTCTTGAAAACTAGAAATAAGCAGACACTCTTCTACTTCAGTCACTGGAAGAGAGTAGAAAGTAATAACCTTTGGCACTGTAGCTTCCCTTTTCTGGGGCTTAGGTAAGAGCACCCTGAATCACCCAAAGCAGCTGGGAGATATGGGTATTCATCCAGCCTTGATGTAATCCCAAATGATAATTTCTCCTTACATCTCTTTCTTTGGACTTGAAATTACTTACAGAATGTTTTTAATACCTTATTTTCAAAGACTCTTCTCTTTCTTTTTTTTTCCCCATGTATAATCAATTAATGCTTGACTGCCATACTTGTTAACTTAAACCTTTCCAGAATATAATACTGGATACTGCATTGCAACACAGGCAAAGCAAAAGAGCTCACATTCCAAAGTCAGAATTAATTCACTTTCAGATGCCACACACCTGATGCTATGAAGACATTATTAGCTTGATAGTCTGTGCGTAGTAATTGTGCCAACACCACAGCTCTGTAAATTAATGTGGTCAGGTTTAATGTAAATAAACTCTTCACAAATCAAGACATATAGAAAATTCAAGTACGAGAAGAAAAGTGTCCCCAGGTTTAGGATTTCAGCATTTAATTCTAAGATATAACTAAAATTATATATATATATATATATATACTGATGTCTCTGTCACAGAGAACTTAGAAGTACAGTGATCACCTACTGTACATTGTTGCTGGAGTGGCTGAGTCTTGGAATTCGTGATTTTGTAAGACATTTTTGTTTTACTCTCCGTTGTTCAACCTAACATTAAAAAAATACATGCAGCTAAACTTTGTTACACACTGAGGCTGTCTTTTCTACATTAATAACCAAATACAGCATAAAAATGATACTTTGCAGCTATCTACGAATAGGGAATATCAGTACAGCATCTCCAACTTGAAAAGGGACTATAGTTTTAGCTTTGCTAACATGGCGCACACCCAAGCATGCCTTATTTCTAAGGTCCAGAGTCCTGCATAATTTAGCAGATCTTTGAGCTGAGAATATGGTTTTTTATGTAATGTAACATTATACGGTTGGACTCAATGATCTTAAAGGTCTTTCTTTACCTATTTAGGGCCTATTTGCTACCTATTCTATGGCCAGAGAGCAGCCCTGCAGAGGCACGTGGGAGTGCTGGTTGGCAGCAGCTCACTGTAGACCGCAGTGTGCCTGGAGAGCCAGGAGGGCAAACCCAATCCTGTGCTGCATCAGACATGGAACCACCAGCCACCAAAAGAGGGGATCATCCCACTGTGCTCAACTGTGGTGCGGCCTCACCCTGAATCTTGTGTGCAGAGCTGGGGCCCACAAAATGAGAATGAAATGAAGGTACTCGAACGCATCCAGTGAAGGGCAACAAAGCTCATGGAAGAGCTGAAAGGAATGTAACAGGAGGAGCAGCTGAGGACTACAGACTTGGTCATATTTGGAGAGCAGGACACTGAGCGTGGACCTTACTGCTCTCCACAGCTTTCTGAGGATGAAAGTATGAAACGGAAGTTCTGGTATCTTTTTCCCAGGATTCAGCTATAGGACATGGTGGAATGGTTCAAAGCTGCACCAGAGGAGGTTCAGATTGGACATTAGGAACCATTTCCTTACTAACAGGGTGGTCAAACTGAAACAAGCTCTGATGCCCTGTGCCTGTCATTGCCTTAAAAAGAGGTGTTTGGACAATGTCCTTAATCATCGGCTTTAATTTTTTTCAGCACTGGAGCGATCAGAAAGTTGGACTAAATGGCTGCTGTAGTTACTTGCCAACTGGAACTACTGTATTACATTTGTATTCTGCTACATTCTTTTCTGTTCGTTTTCTTTACCCCTCTACTTATTGTTTTGCAATCTGGAACTACTCTGCTTTTGTTGGGCAGGTGAAAAAATGGAGATTTGTCAATACAATTTTGCAAAACTGAGTCAGATGAAAACATAAGGGTTTCTATATGCAGGTCAACCTGTGGAAATAAGGAGATATCTCCCACCTTGAAGCAAGGCATGGAAAGGAAGGAGTAAACATGTTTTCTGGTCCACAAATTGAATGTTTGGAAAAACGTGAGCTGAAGGGAAGTATGTGTATTTGTGGGCACACTTATAAAAACAAAGATTCTGTGGTATATCATAGGATATACCACAGGACATTTTGTGTCCCATCTAAAGTAATCCTTTGTCTCTTCTTTATCATTACTGGAGTGAAAAAAAAAACAAAGAGAGAGAGAGAGAGAAATGGACCACTTGTGATTAAGTTTTTTGAGAGGCATGAGAAACTGCTCTTGATGTGTGTTTCTTGCAACCTAATTTTTAGAGTAGTATTACCTCAACTACTTCAGATTTTAGACTTAACAGAGAAGTATCAATTTATAAAAGCAGACTTTCTTAGTACATTTTCTTTCTCCTCTTTAAAAAACAATTCCATCTCTCTTAATATTATTTAGTTTTGAACAGAATTGTTCAAATTTTATCAGTTGATACCATCTGTTCAACATTTTTTCAAGTACAGTAAATTACTTGCATCTATAGTTTGGCTCTTTCAAACTGAAACAGAGAACAAAATAATACAAAAGTAGGGGAAAACTAACCATAAAGCCATAAAAATTGAAAGGATGATTTATGGTCTGGTGTTCCAGCATTATCTCCTTTGCTTATATTACCTACTTTTCATTAGAATAGCATTCCTTTATCTTTGTGCCTAACTACAACATTTACCCTTTCCTTTCCTTGTATGCACTTAGAGGCTATTCAGCATTCTAAGGAACTCTAATTAAACTCAATGTGGCATCAAATGCCTACAGGAAGTCTTGGGGACATATAACTGTCCTTTTGTAAGACATACAATAAATACTTTGAAAGCCATTTAACCTACTGAACCAATGAGAGAAAGGGAGGGAGAGAGGGAAGAAGAAGAATCCAAACACACTAAAGATTGCTGATTATATTAGGGATGTCCAACAGCTGCAGTAGCTGCTTGCCAAAAGCCCAAGGGCCATTACTACTTTGAATATCAAGTTACATATATCCTCAAAAGGAATAACAAGTGCCTTACTTTGCTTGCAACTTCTTTGGTAATTTAATGCAAATTGTTTCTCTGAGCTGCTCACACCTAAGCACCTGCTGCTGATCTGGAATTTGCTGGAAGAGTCTGTTCTGGGGTCACAAAGTCAGAGCTGTAACTGGCCTGTTGCCATGTTGCCACTGAACATTTTAAGAGTTGCACCTTACAGGTTGTCTGTTGACTATCTGAAACCCACCTGCTGCTCTACAGAGTAGGATGCAGGCTCTTCCAGTATCCAGGCTGTGGGTGAATTCTCACCTACAGAAACCATCAACTTCATTTAATATCCACCTACAAGCTAAATGTCTAAATTTGGAAAGCAGAACTCTTAGGGAAGAAAGTGTTTGTGTGCCTTGCTGTACAGCACGCTTAAAGCCCCACATAATACATTCATTAGATTTACTACAATGTTTGATCCATTTAGAAGTATCTTGACAGTACTGCTCATCACCTTCTACATTTAAACCCACATTAGTTTAACTGTAAGAAATATAACTAACTGCGTCTTCCTAGGATGTTTGAAAATCTTGCCCAAATACAGGCAAGTCCCATAGGGTTGTTTTCTTGTCTTGGCAACAAAGCTCTCTCAGTAAAGTGGTGCAAAGTAGTTGCATAACATGTTAATTTATACAAGGGTGTTTGATTTATATAGTAACACCAAGAAAGTAAAGCGTTCCTGAAGGTCTGTTTTTAATCACCTCTCCATACGCTTGGCTTCCTTTTGTTTTTGGTGGGACGTTCTGAACAATACGGATTAGTGAACATAACAGATTGAAACAAACTATTATCCTTTCCGCCCCTATATCCTTTTCCCCCCTGTCAGTGTCCTTCTTTTGTTCTTCCATTTCTTTGATGGAAAGCAAAAAAAACTCCCACTTGCAATAGCTTCCCCAGATAACAAGTTGCAGGAATACAGACACCTGTGTCTACTCCAAGATACTATGCTCCAAGATTACATATATATATATGGGTTTTTTAATTCATCAATTTTGTAATCACATTGAATTTTTACTTCTATCACTTAATATTATGAAATGCATTTATTTACTCATGATTAGAAAACAGTTAATTGGAAGATTAAAGCTGAAGAAATTATGTACTGTGAGAGGCAGTTCAAATATCGAGTGGTGCAAAGCTAACCAAAAGGGTATTTTCACTGTTCTTTAACTCTGTCCTGAATTACACATAAACTGGGTTTTCAAATGAGAAAAAAAAATGTAGTTTTTGAAACATGTAACATTAGGATAAAAAAATTCAGTTTTTATTACAAGACAGAGGGTCAACTTGCTCTGAGCACACCTTACATCTCAGGGCAGAACAGAGGACAATTTTCAGATATGTGTTAATTTGTGACATGGTATTCTTTTGAGCCCTACTAGGCTGTATCCTACTTAACAGGAGGAAAAACTGAAAAATTACACTATAAAACAGACAAGAGAGAAAAGGGTATGCAAACTCATTTAGTGCAACCTTGGGGTCCCTTCTTGCTCCGAATTTCCTGTCTTGCCCTGAGAGATTGTCAAAGGATGTTTAAACTGATAAAGCCTGATACAGATCTGAGATTTTGGATCCACATCCCCTGAAAGGAGTGCCAAACCCACAGAAGAGTGAAATACAGTCTCCCCTTCAATCTTGAGAGAAAAAAGGAAACTGACACACAGGGGCTAGGAGGGAATCGCAGCATGTTCCAGCCAGATCCTGAAACTGGATTGTCAAGGAGTCAGGAAATTTGCCAAGACAAACACATGCTGTTTAATATATACCAGCCCAAGATAATCCATGCCTCAGTTCCTCACTCATAAAATAGGAATAACATTCCATTCTTTATAAGAAGAGAATGTACCCTAAACATTTTGAAATAATCTGATCCCATAGCAGAGGAAGGCAAAAAATTCCCAAGGTCTGCCATCTCCATTTGATGTTCAAAACATGGAGAGACAAAGGCTAAACAACTTGTTGCAATCACACATTGCGACAGGAGTACAGTTACAAATGGAATCCAGTCCTCTAAAATTACAGTCCAGTGTTTTAATCACTAAGTCCTTCTTCTTCCTTGATTAAAACAGGAAATGAGAACACAAAGCATATGCTTATTCTGTAACTTTAACATGTTATCATAAGCATCTTAAAAATATATGTATAGTTCAAATATGGCTGTCTCTGCCACCTGAATATTTAGATGAAATAAAAGGTGTGCATGTCATTCTGGAGGAGGCCTATCATCAAACTCCTGGTTCCCATGGGCCTGAATAAATACTGTAAATTCAGAGTAGAAACACATTGTTATAAAAACATCTGTTTATATGTATTTTAAGAAAATATTGTATCATTTACAAGATTAACAATGTCATCAGTGACTGAATCTCACTGAGACTAAAGAATATTTGCCACACCACCTGAGGAAAGGGAGAAGATATGAGTGGTGATGCTGTTTGATGGTAAGGAAAGCATTCTTACTTTTCAGTGTGATGTTAGCTACCTCTGGTTTGCCAGACAGATTCAGTTTACGTAAGTATTTGCCCCTCAGCTACTGTCTTTTACCTGGAAGACCCCAGTCATAGGCAGGGAGGTGGCCTGAGTGTGAAGTGCTCTGATGATTCATTGCTTTCCAGCTTCTTTCCCAGGACCCTATATTCTCTTACCCATCTTATAATTACATAAAGATGTCATGAGTGTCCATCACATTACTCAGAAGGTCTCCATTGGGGTCACAGAAAAAGTGTGGTTTGGCTATGTAAAAAAAGCCATGGGATATGCCAACCATGGAGAATAAATTGCCTATCTCAGTCTCGGGGTTTTAACACCAATGCATTACTAGTTTTTAGACATTCCGTTTTCCACTGTCTGAAAGAACAGTTCTTTTGTTTTTATCTTTTTTGGGGTTTTTTTTCCTCAACTACAAATGCTTCATAATTTTTCTTCAATAGACTGGACTCTAAAAATTTTGCTGTTGTCTGAAACTACTTAAAGAAAATCAGACACATAAGCACTCAAACTCATTCTGAGTGATTAATACATAGCAAATCCTCCCCAAAGTAATGATAATTTCTATTTGATTACAGTATTTCTTCACACCTATTTCTCCTTCTAAGGGTCCAGCGTACAGGAATCAAAGGCTGCAAACCCAAAACTGGTGTGAGTTCAGCAAAACAGAGCCTTCTCAAAGTTTCTTGGAAAGCTCAGTTCCCCTGCACAGAGATCTGGAAGGAAATGTTTACTTTCTGGCATCCTGAGCAGACTGCAGAAGGGTCATGCAGGAAAGTGAAGCACTGGCGACAGAGCCAGTTTCACCTACACTTTGTAAGGGCTGAGCTTACAGGTACTTCTTTCTGCCTATATTCTGTTGTGCCTTCCTCACTCCTGCTAAAGATTTTCCAGAAACCTTAAGAGCAAGCAAACTGTCAGGTACCTTCTACCCCAAGTTCCCTTCAAGGTGGCACCACAACAGTTACAGCCTGAATAAGGAATCTAAACTGCTTGAAAACAGGAATTTGCCCAATGGGTAAAATTCGATCCAACCATTCAATTTGAAAGCAAAATATATTAGACTAGAAAACATACTAACTTTTAGAATGACATTATATTGTAAGAGCAACACTTCTAGAAGAAAAGACAGCTGTTTCTGCCCTCCTACTCTTAGTCTGCAAAAGATCAACACCCATTGCTTCATTTTAAATCGTGTTTAAAAATAATACATTCCCTAGAAGTTGCTAACCATTTATTTTATTTTCACACACCTGTAAATTTCTGAACAGACAGGATGTCTCTCTTTTGAAAAGCAAAACCTAATAATACTAATGACACAAAAGGTTAAAGCATCATGCAGTAACGGAAAGGATTGCTGGTTTGTACTTTAGTAAAGTAGTCCTCTAGTAGCACAGTCTTCTGGACAGCAAAGGTTAGTCAGAGACTATTTTTCTGATTATTTCTATTGTAAATTAATTTGTACTAGCTACTAATACTTTAGATAATTTTAACACTTTTGACAAATAAAGTAATTTGGATAGATTTTAATCTGCAGCAAAATCCCTAGAAATCTTTACACATATTGAACTTAATAGAAAATAAAGACCTCTCAAAAAAATCCACAGCAATTGAAGGCCATATATTCAGTGGAAAATTTTTACTTTTAGATTTTTATGAAAACATCTCAGCTTCACCACCTGAAAGTCAGGACACTTTTTTGAACTGGCAAGTCTGACTGCGTAACACACATTTCACCTCTGTCAATCTTTAATTGTAGGTAATTTCTAGAAATCCAGAGCATGGACTGCATAAAAATACCTTGCTAGATGGTATCTACATAGGTAATGTTACTTATCCCTTAATAATTTATTAGGTATAGTTTCAAACCAAGTTACAATTGGCTTATGTTTCAGTGTTCCCACTGAAGCCTGTCTTTTTTGAAGCATTACTACCAGCAGTAACAGCTCGCACGTGGCTCAACGCGAGACTGCGCTGTGCAGACAGCAAACTGAAAGAGTCCTTTGTTCCATGAGAGCTCTTTTCAAGCAGCTAGGCACTTTTTTGCCTTTCCCCCCTTCCTCTTTTCTGACTTACAAAACTTTCTAGACAATTTTATACAAAATATTCAGTTTAAAAAAATCATACTCAGATTCTGAGAAGAAAATAATCATATTGCCAAAACACAGGATTTTATTTGAAGGACTTAGAAGGCATGGAGCAGAGGAACATAGAAACAATTNAAAGAAAAAAAAGAAGACAGCACCAAGAGAAAGAAAGATAGGAAAGGTATATAAAACCAGGTTAAGTAGGAAAGAGACAAAAATAAAAGAAACAGAAATAGACAAGCAATGAAGCAAAGATCTGTAAATCCCTAAAGCTCCTGGATGTCCTATGAGAATTCCCTCATGACTTCTCACTAAATCTTCAACCTGACCTTGCTTTTCTGAAGTTTCAGCTTTCTCTTCAGTTTAATGGATATTAAAAAGAAAATAATCTATCAGCCATGGTCTCCTCACTTCATCTTTCAATGGCAGGTCCAAAACAATGATGACACACTATTGGTTCCAAGTCCACCACCAAAACCAATGCTACAAAAACCATTCTGAGGAGTCATAAGCCTAATGACAGCTTTTCCCTCCCATGTTTAGTTAATTCTTTATTTTAACTTAGGGTTCAAAAGCAGAAAGGGCTGAATAGCAAAGCATTCAAAACCTAGGCAAAACCAGTATGAAAGATGGTTTGGGAACCCTAATTCACTTTCATGTAAGGGAGAGTATATAATTAAAAACTACAAGTCATACACATAGTAATTTTTTCCCCACAATATTAGTTGAAATGTTTTATTTATGTTGATATTTGTAAAATATTCATAAGTTCATCCTTAGTACAGGAGAAGCATTTGGTAGATACTAGGGAAACCAAAAGAAATCAGATTAATTCGTTGCTCTATAACAAAAAGTGAATCAATGTCAAACCTGGTTGCCAGCTTTTCATCTTGTACTCAGAGCTTACTATGCTTCAGTTACATTTGAGAACTGATCTTTGAACTTTGGTTCAGAGATCACCATGAGGATTTAATTTTGCTGTCTTTTGTACCAGTCTCTGCCTTCCGATATAATGAAAGATGAGACAGCTTTCTGGTATCTCACTACTTTTTGCCTTTGTAGAACATGCGCATAACAGTTTTCTAAAGTGCTTGTAAGAGCTGAAGTAGAGTTTCAGTGTTAGAAAAGTGATTTTTTTTTTCTTATATTCTGCCATGAACAGCTGATTTCAATCAATTATAAGGAAATACAAAAACTTGTTAAATCACTCTCATATTGTGTCATGGTTTAGAAGTGGTATTCTCCAATTTAGTGGTTCTTCAGAAACCACTGCACAGTGTGTGCGGCTCACTCAGTCCCTCCTGCCCCTCCCTGTGAGGGGGGCTGGAAGGAGAATTGGAAGCACAAAAGGTAAAGATCACAGGTTGACATAAGAACAATTTACTGGAAACAGCAACGAGATAGAAAAACAAACAGTACCAGTAATAATATTAATAACAAAAGCATAAAACAGAGAGAGGCAAGTGATTCTCGTGCAAATGTTCATGGTGGAGGCTGATCCAACCACCCAAGTCTCTCCTAACCTTGAAATGAGCCCTTACCTCATTCCCAGAAAATGATTTGTGGAGTAGATACAGAATAACCTCTGGGTACCAGCCATGACCCTTCCTGGCTAGTGCAAAAATTAATCCCGTCCTAGCCAGATCCAGGACCTACTCAAATGCTTTGAATCCATTTACACTTTCTGTGCATATAAAATACAAGAATGCATACTGTGTGCCTTAGCTGGCAAGACAGCGCCAGCAGTGGCTAAAGGAGGGTCTGGGGTGAGATGAAGCTCGTCTCAAGCCCAGGAACACGCAGACAGCAACCTTGTGAGGACCCAGAAGCCCTTGGCAGACAACCAGGAGAGGAGGGGGTGGCGCTGCGAGCAACCAAAGGAGATTTAAATGGCTTTAGTGAGCAGAAGCAACCCAGAGTACATCGAAAAGTGGGCAAACAGGGTTATGGCATGGCAGTGAGGGCTCAGCATTGCAGTTTGCATGTGAGTTCAGGCAGGCACGGTGAGCAGAAAGGGCTCTTCTTTGACTGTCTTGGAGCAGACAACAGAGGCAACAAAAAGACTCAGCAGCTGTTAAGGAGAGCAAAGAGATCCTTTCAGCCCAAATCTTATTAGCATACTACTTTAAGTTTCCTCAGTTATGGTCATGACATGCCGAGAAGCTTAGTCCCTTAGAGCTGCAGGAGTCACTGAACCAACCATGACAGAGTCTCCAGCCAGCCAGACCTGCTGATGGCAGATGCAGCTCTCCACGTCACAGATTGCCAGGAGTGCCTGAGGTCTCTCATGAGGCTGGGGCAGACAAACACTTATTTTGCAGAAGGTGTGCCATGGTTGAAGAGCTGTGTCTTCAGGTGAAGGGGCTTTGGGAAGAAATGAACAGGCTTCATAGTATTCAGACAAATGAGGAGAGAGATTATTTTCAGAGATACTACAGCTTCAAGACTCCCAAGTCTCCAACCCCCATTGTAGTGAAGAAGCAGATGGGCTCGAAACCCTGCAGAGTGATTAGTCAAAGGACTGTCAAGCAAATGTCTGTTAAAGATGAAGACTGAAAGTGAGTCAGTGCATGTACCAGGAGGAAGATTCCTTCTCAAAATCTGAGAGGTAGAACTGGTACCTTCTACAACAGGTATGAGGCTCCACGATTAGAAGGCCAGACAACTGATGAGGTGGGCAAAGGTGCTTCTTGGGTAGTGGAGCCTTCTAAAACAACATCACCTGTACCCTGCATCCTCTGTTATCAGTAGAAGAAGGGCAGTTGTAACAGGAGAGTCCTTTCTAAGGGGGATGGAGGGCCTGATATGCAGACTGGACCCAACTCACAGGGAAGCCTGCTGTCTCCCAGAGGGTCGGTAAGGGACATCAGTGGAAAACTCTACAGCCTAGTAAGGCCCTCTGATTACTGTTTGCCATTGACTGCTCAAACTGGCAGTGATAAGATAACAAAGAGAAGTCCAAGGGCAATCAGTAGAGACTTCAGGGCCCTGGGACAATTGGTAGAGGGATCAGGAGCACCTGTAGCAATTTTCTCAATCCTTCTAGTAATAAGGAATAAGTATTGGTAGGAATAGGCAGTTCCTTCAGGTCAATGAGTGGCCCTGAGTTTGGTGTAATTAGAAGAAATTGGGTTTTATGACTGTGGGATGATCTACTCAACACCTGGTCTCCTGACACCTGATGGGATGCACTGTCTCAGAGAGGAAAAGATGATCTAGCACAGGAGGTAGTGCGAATTGTTGGTAGAGTTTTAAAGTAGCTGGGAAGAGGGAAAGGGACAAAAACAGGCTCACCAGTGATGAGTGATAGGATAGTGTGTCAAAACTTGAAAAGACAAGCACTAATAGAATCCCTCAATCTGCCTCATAAGGTGTTGGCTATAATGTGTCACACCTGAAATGTTTTTATACTAATGCACCCAGCATGGGAACAAGACAACTCAAAGCTTTGGCCCAGTCCCAGACATTTGACATCATTGCCATAAGTGAAACCAGGTGGGATGAGGCCTTTGACTGGAGTGCCCTGTTGATAGTTACAGGCTCTTCAGGAGGTAAAGGCAGAGGATGACCCTGCATGTAATAGAAGTGTTAGAATGTATGGAGTTCACAGCTGGCAATGGCACAGCTGAGAACCTCTGAGTGAGAATCAAGGGGCAAATAAATAATGTGGATGTCATTGTGGGTGTCTGCTATAGACCTCCCAGCCAGGATGCTGATAAATTATTCCTTGAGGAACTAAACGACACTTCCAAGTCAACTGCCTTTTTCCTTGTGGGGGACTCCACTTGCCAGGAATTAACTGGGAGCATCACACAGCTAGTACAATCCAGTCCAGAAGATTCCTAAAACACCTGGATGACAACTTTATGGAACAGGTCCTAAGGGAGTCAATTCAGAAAGTTGCTCTCCTTGATCTGCTGTTTGTCAGCAGAGTGGATCTTGTGAGCAAGAGATTGGTGGCCTGTTGGCTACATGAACACAAAGCGATCAAGTTATAAATCTCCATTGACAGGAGGAAAAGTGCCAGCAAAACCTCAATTCTGGACACGAGGAGAGCAGAATTCAGGCTGCTCAGGGGATTAGTAAGTAAGGTTCCCCTGGGAAAATGTTTATGCAGGTGCTGGGGTCTATTAGTGCATTATGAATGTACTAATGGCAGTAGAGAAACAATGTTAACCCATTACAGAATGAGGATGGTCACCACAAAAACAGGGACAGAGACAAGGTGAAGGTGTTTAATGCTTTCTTTGCCTCTGTCTTCAACATGGATAAGTGACTAAGGGGGTCTCAGTGTCCTGAGTTGAGGACCATGACTACAAGAATGACCAACTCCCAGTCAACCCTGAAACTGTGTGGGATCTGCTGCTCCAGCTGAATCGCTACAAATTTATTGGGCCTGATTGGATTCATCCCAGAATGCTCAAAGAGCTGACGGATGTCATCACAAACCTCTCTTGATGATTTTTGAGTGGTCTTGGGCATCTGGACAGGTCCCAGCTGACTGGAAGCTAGTGAATGTTGGCCCAGTTTTCAAGAAGGGCAAGAAGAACTCAGGAAACTACAGGCCTATCAGTCTCACTTCAGTGCCTGGGGAAGTTATGGGGAAGATTATCCTGGGAAGTACTGAAAAACACCTGAGATACAATGCAATCATTGGTCACAGCCAGCATGACTTTGTGAGAAGAAAGTCATGTTTATCAAACTTTATCTCCATTTATGACAAGGGAACCCACCTAGGTGATCAAGGTATGCCAGTTGATGTCCTCTTTTTGGATTTCAGTGGAGTTTTCCATACTGTCTATCACAGGATCCTTCTGGACAAAATGTCCAGCCCACAGCTGGATAAACACATCCTGTGATGGGTGAGCAATTGGCTCATGGGCTGAGCACAGAGGGTAATAGGGAGTAGGATAACATCAGATGGGTGACCTGTCACTAGTGGAGCTCCACAGGGCTCCATCTTAGGCCCTGTGCTCTTCAACATCTTCCTAAATGACTTGGATGTAGGACTGGAAGAGACACTGAGCAAGTTTGCAGTTAACATAAAACTGAATCCCCTGAAGGCAGAGAGGCCCTGCAGAAAGACCTCAAGAAATTAAAAGACTGGGCAATCACCAACCATATGAAGTTCAACAAGGGAAAGTGACAAATTCTTTGCCCCAAGGGATAGGTAAACCCTGGATGTTCATACAGACTGGGGAAAGACATGCTGGAAAGCAGTGCCACAGAAAGGGCCATGGAGGTCCTGGTGGATGGCAAGTTGAATGAGTCAGCAGTTCCCTGGCAACCAGAAGGGCCAACCATGTCATGGGAGGCATCAGGTACATCATCACCAGCTGGTTGAGGGAGGGGATTGTCCCGCTCTGCTCTGTACTAGGGTGGCCTCACCCTGAATATTGTCGGCAGTTTTGGGAAATGCAGTGTAAGAAAGATATTAAGCCATTAGAGACTGTCCAAAGAAGGGCAATGAAGATGATGAAAGGCCTTGAGGGGAAGCTGTATGAGGAGCAGTTGAGGGCATTTGTTCTGTTCAGCCTGGAGAAGAGGAAACTGAGGAGATACCTCATGGCAGTCTACAACTTCCTTGTGAGGGGAAGAGAAGGGAAAGGCACTGATGTCTTCTCTGTAGTGGCCAGCTACAAGACCCGAGAGAATGGCCTGAAGTTGTGCCAGGAGAGGTTTAGGTTGGGTATTAGAACAAGGTTCTTCACTCAGAGGGTGGTTGGGCACTGGAACAGCCTCCCCAGGGAAGTGGTCACAACACCAAGCCTGGCAGAGTTCAAGAAGCATTTAGACAATGCTCTCAGGCACATGGTGTGACTCTTGGGGATGGTCCTGTGCAGGGCCTATGGGCTGAACTTGATGATCCTTGTATGACTCTTCCAACTCAGCATATTCTGTGATTCTGTGATACATGCAGAATGATTGAGGTACATGCAGGATGGACAGATTAATGATCATCCCACTGCAGCTATTTAAAATGCTTCCTTTCAAGTCATTGGCAGTTCAGAGACCAAAAACACTGACCAATAATGTAGTTCTAAAAAGTATCTGCACGTCTTTACAAATTTGCATTTACTCTTATTTTTATTATTCCATCATCAAAACTAATTTTATGTCATTAACACATAAAAGGCCTCAGACCACACTCTTCATCCATTAGTTGATCAACTGTAGAATCTATTTCAAGAAATTAAACAATATGTAGTATTTAAATTAATAAAGACCAGTTCTCTTACATCATCATTACTATCTGACTGTGCTGGTTTAGAGGTAAACCAGTAGGAGAAATGAATCCAACTCAGAATGGGAGTGCAAGTCAGAATAACAATTTAATAAAAGATCACAAAAAAACAATACACTGAAACGGAAAGAAAATTCATTTGTGCCACAAAAACACCAGATGTACAGCCCAACACAGTGGGGCACAAGCAGAGTGGAGCTCACCAACCCTGTGCTGAGCACACAGTGACCCACCTGAGTTCAAAGTAAAAAGAAAACAAGATACCTGCTGGAGAAAGTGATGGTTGCGATCTGGTGGCAGTCTCAGTCTGATCGACACTCTGGTCCTCCTCTGGATCTGAAGAGAGCCCCCAGTCCCAAACCCCAAGCTTTTATTCACTTGGACTCAAATGGGAACGCCCAGTCCCGCCCCCTAGGCGGAGACTTTTACAACGGGTGATTTACTCTGTGAGGTGAACAAGGGCATATTTTTGGCATCACTGATGGCCCATTAGCAGATATGACCCCTCAGGTGGGTGTGGAGGCAGGAAAAACTTCCTTATCTCACAGAAGTTCCTAAACACCCAGCTGGGTGGGCCTTAGACAATTGCTGTTAATGGGCCATTGTGAGCAGTTAGTGGGAAAAATGACATAGAGAGTTTTAGAATACACACCCACACAGTGACAAACTGATCCTGGTTACTAAAACCAGGACACTGACATAGGCCAGAAAAGAAAGGCCAAGGAGAATGTACCCTCTAATAAGCAAGAAAGATGAACTGATAGGGACTGATAAAGAGCAGGCTGAGATACTCAATGAGTTTTTTACCTCAGTCTTCACTGGTAGTCAGGCTTTCCATTTCTCTCAAGTCCTTGATCCTCTGGGTATGTGTGGGGGGAGTGAAGTCCTTCCCACTATAAGTGAAGAGCAGGTTTGGGACCATTTGATGAAGCTGAGTATCCACAAGCCTATGGGACCTGATGACATGCATCTCATGATCCTGAGGGAACTGACTGATGTTTTTGCCAAACCACACTTCATCATATTTGAAAAGTCATGATGATCAGGTGAAGTCACTGGTGACTGAAAAAAGGAAACATCACTCCCTTTTTTAGAAAGCAAAGAAAGGAAGATCTGGAGAATTACAGACAGGTGAGCCTCACCTCTGCCCCTGAGAAGATCACAGAGCAGATCCTCCTACAAGATATGCTCATGCTCATAACTGACAAGAAGGTGACCTGAGACAGTCAGCATAGCTTTACTAAGGACAGTTGTGTCTGACTAGTCTGGTGGCCTTCTGTGATGGTGTGACAACAACAGGTGACAACAGAAGACCAGCAGATGCCATCTATCTAGACTTCTGTAGGCCTTGATACAGTCCTGCATGGCATCTTTATCTGCAAATTGGAGAGACATAGATTTGATTGAGTATTGAGTGGATAAGAAACTGTATGGATGGATGCTGCTAGAAAGTGGTGGTCAATGGCTCTGTGTCCAGATGGAGGCCAGTGATGAGTGGTGTCCCTCAAGGTTCTGTCTTGGGATGACTGCTCGTCAGTATCTTCATCAATGACACAGACAGTGGGATTGAGTACACCCTCAGCAAGCTTGGAGATGACACAACAGAATGACAGGATGCCATCAGGACAGACTCAGACAAGCTTGAGAAGTGGGGCCATGAGAACTTCATGAAGTTCTACGGGTCCAAGTGCAAGGTTCTGCACCTGGGTTGGGACAATCCTAGAATTGAGTGCTGACTGGGAGGAAAAGTCTTTGAGATAAGTCCTGTGGAGAAGGACTTGGGTGAAGTCTTCTCATGGATGAAGACTGGACATGAGCCAACAGTGTGAACTCACAGAAGGCCAACCACATCCTGGCCTGCATCAAAAGCAGTGTGGCCAAGCAGATAGAGGGAAGTGATTTCCCCCCTCTACTCTGCCCTTGTGCAACGACACCCAGAGTGCTGCATCCAGTTCTGAAGTCCTCAGCACAAGAAGGATGTGAGACTGTCAGAGTGGTTCCAGAGGAGGGCCATGAAGATGAGCAGAGCGATGGAGACAGGCTGAGAGAATTAGGGTTGTTCAGCCTAGAGAAAGAGAAGGCTTTGGGGAGATCCCACTACAACCTTCCAGTACTTAAATAGTCCTTATAAAAGGGAAGGAGAGAGATTTCTTATAATGTTAGATAGTGCAGGACAAGGTGCATTTCAAGCTAAAAGCCAATGTTAACTAGAAATGGGCAAGTTTAGATAGGATGTTAGGAAGAAATTTTTTACTCAGCACTGGAGCAGGTTGCCCAGAGAAGCTGTGATGCCCCATCCCTGGAAGTGTTCAAGGCCAGACTGTTTGGGGCATTGGGCAACCGGATCTAGTGGAAGGTGCCCCTGTCCATGGCAGGAGGGTTGGAACTAGATGATCTTTAAGGTCCCTTGCAATCCAGACTATTTTATGATTCTATTTTTATCCTTATGCCTGGATCAGAAAGTGAGTTCAGGCAGCTAACAGAAATCACCAAATCCCCACTCAAATTAAAATTACGCTAAAAAATAGTTGTTGCCCAGCTACTCAAAGATGTTAGTCTTGCTTTACCTGATTTTTCAAGTTATAATATAGCATGTGCAACCACAGCAACCCAAGCGTTTTACCCTTTCATTTTTAACTATTCTTCCAGCCCATACTTGCCCTGTAAACAACTACTTTTAAAGCACTGTGACTGTGGTATTTTGCTTGTCCACAATATTAAATAAGCAAGCAGAAGTTGCACAAGAAAACTCAATAAAATCAAAACCCACTGCAGCACAACACTACCTCTGTCTGAAAAAGTTTCATCTATTCTGTCAGTTTTTGATCAAATTAGATAATTTTAGAAAGAACATGGTGGTTGAAGGCAGCGTTTACTGAGTTTATGAACTAAATTCTTACAGAACAAAAGTAGTCAGAGTGCATTAATTAATTTTCAAAGAGTACTTACTGAAGATTGTGATTTGGGCTGTTTGTTGGACCTGTAAACATAAAACAAAAATTGCTGACAAGTTCAGCTCAAGGACAACATCATAAAAAAAGTCAATAGCAGTGTAAAGGAAACTGTCTCTAAGGAAGGTTTGTCTCAAGATTAAAAAAAAAAACTTTCTGCCTTCCTGCACATAATTATATATTGCTATTTTCAAAGTCACAAATAAAAATCAGATGAATACACTGTCTGCTCAGGCAACCACTTGAGTGGACTTAATTTTTATTAGAAAATATCTTCCAACATAAAAAACACAGGCTGTTAGAAAGACAAAGCCGTATCTTGACACACCACTTATCTTTTATTAAGCCTCATGTCAGGCTTAATATCAGAGTTTATAGTGTGGCAAGAAGATACTCAACTTTTGTCACAGTAGAAACAAGGTTCAATACTCAGCACTTAGTGAATCACTACAAGCTAAACTGTGGAGTTAACTATTTACATTAAAAATTTAGAATAAATTTTTAGAAAAATATATCTAGATTTTTTTTCCCCATTGCTCTGGAAGAAAACTAAATAAAATCTTGGTTTCTGGGCTGTAAGCTTAAGTCTCCAAAATGCAATATAAATGCTTCTGGAAAGGTGTGGTGTACCTTCACCTGCTGAAGGACAGAACTGGAGGCCAGGCTTCACACAGCAGTACAGAAGTGATATTTCACAAGGATGGGCACAGCATTTATAAACGTCACATAGAAAACTGTTTCTCACTCTTCAGTTTGTTTCTTTACAGACTGAGTTGATCAGTAAAGCAAAAATTCCAGGCAATGAAATATTACCTTTTTGTATTTTACTCTGGCACTTCTTCAATTTTTTCACTATGTATTTACAGAACTTTACATCTGTATATACTTTCTTTTATTACTAGTAAAGGGGTATCAAGTTCAACCAAGATGATCTGTGCTGGAAGAAAAGCCCTAAGCATGATGTGATATGTTTCTTTTTGTGCTGAGAATTCTTGAAACATCAAACTGTTTTCTCCTTATGCCATTGTGAAACCTAATACCTACTCTATAAAGCAGACTGAGTAATTATGAAAGCTAAGAACTCACCAAGTCTGACAAACAACACTCCTGTTGCAGTTATTGTCTTCATCCCATTTGAAGCCACGCACTGGTAGTATCCTGTGTCTGTGGTATCCAGATCCTGGATTCTCAGACGTGAACCATAATCTGTTTTTCTAATGATGATCCGTCTTGGCTCCTGAACCACTGGAGCATCGTTTTTTAGCCATCTGACATTCGGAGACGGATTTCCTGCTACCTTGCAGTGGAGGATTGCTGTTTGCCCCTGGACTACAGTGATATTGTTTACTGGTTCCAAAAAGGTCAGGAAGTAACCTAAGAGGATAAAAGGTCATAAAAGATCAAACTTCACTTGGGTTACAATAAAAGCCAGCCCAAAGACACTTTAGTAAGAGAGAATCTTGGAAAGAGCTTCAGTTTTATTTCAGGCACATACTGAAAAAAGATGCAATTCTCTGCCATAGGGACACCACAGCATCACACCAATTTGTCTTTCATGACTGATTTCATGTTGGTGTGTAGGCAGGTATGCAGATTTGAAGGTCAAGCACGAACTGATATAATTAACCTAACTCCCTACACCTACTTTAAAGAAGTAATGACTTCTTTACATCTGACATGCTAAAATACTTACATCTTAACATACATCTAGTGCTACCCTGTTCTAACAGCAAAATACACCCTTATTCCATGAAAGAGTAATCCCAGTTGTAACCATATTGGAATATTATTGTAATTTTACCATTTAATCTTTTTATGTGATCATAGATTTGTGTTAAAAATAACTACCACTAGAAAGTTTAGTTTTAGATATTAATTTAACTTGCCAGTTACTTAAGAAAACCTTAAAATTAGTCTGATTTGGATAGGTTTATCCTCTGATTGAATTTTAAAATATATCTTACATTCAGCTTAAAGAAATGATGTCTCAGTTGCAGAAGTAACCTGTGATATAGTGGGCACTTTTGAATTGATTATATATTGTCATTTTTTCACAGCAAGTCGAAAAATAGTGATTAAATTAGACAAAGAGAGGTCTGTATTGATATTGTGTAATAACATTTCATGGGCTTAGTTTTGTAAGTATAAACTACAAGCAATAATTTGTGGTTCACTGAAAGCAAAGGGCTTGTCAAGAAGCACACAGACTGTATTGGTAACCTNGAACACTGTCAAAACTTGACAATCAGATCTTTGGTAGGTTATTATTTTTAAGTTAATTTGATCCTGCAAAGGGGTGCTGCAACTGACACATAACACACTGACAGCTTGAAAGCATGTAATTCCACTGGAACAAAAATGTGATTGTCAAAAGAGGCAAAAAAAGTATCTAGCTGTCATGCTTATATGTTTGTTTTGGTGAATGTATACTATCTAGACATAAAACATCAGGAATACTTCAAACTATACTACATTTTAATTTTAGTTGGATCCATATATCAAATAACTTTGACAGATGTCTACATGTGCCATTTCTTATAAGTTAGGTTATTTTGCAGTTTAATTAAGAAATTAATTAAGAAATAGTGTATTTACTGTACAGGAATCTAACACTGGTAATAAAATGGTCAACATTTGCAGTTTGAAATACCTTAAGAAAATTGATGCTGTGCTTTAATTTATGTTCTAAAGGACCATGAACATCAGTTCCCCTGAAATGGCCGGATATACCACTGGAGAAGTGAGCAGTAGAAACATCAGAATACAACGAATTTGCAAATCTAGATTTTGCTGGAAAACTGGATTTTCCCACATATTACATTGTTATCTACCACTAGCCCATCAAAAGAAATCCTGTTTTAATTAATAATATTATAATGTAACATAGACAAGTGTAAATTTAAATTGAAAAAATTAAGTAAATCCAAATATATGTAAATTCTCCACATCATATTGAAAACTTATAGGAAAATAATTTTCTTATCCTTTCTCGTCACAAAATAATAAATTATTCTTTATGCAATTTTTTATTAGCTTCCCTCTTGTTAATATACAAATCTTTAGCAGACTTCAAAACATTTGGTCAGAACACAAAAATTATTTCTTTTCAAATACTTATGTAAAAAGGAGAAAAAGGACACTAATGCTTTGAGCAATGTCACACCACAGCAATGTCATTTGTTGTAGTTTCCAGCTATACTTCATTACTGAAGAATTAGAATTAGTATGATGACATTCTGGTAGGGAATAGAAAAATAGTAAATTACCTTGTTGATATAGAAAATGGAAGGAATTGATTAAAACTTCTACTTAAGGCATTATTTTATATATAAGCATTTCAGCAGCAAGAAAGAAAGCATGATCAATCCTACCACAAGTTAGAATTTTCTATGGCAATTTCACTCTTAGCTTGTTATTTAGTGAGTACAACAATGTATTTTGCCACTTTTTCATGATCTGCATGTGGTTTTGTTATAATTTTAGGACATGGTGGAATTTTTTTTCTTTCCCCTACCAACACAGATTGGGAGATAATCACCTATAATGTTCCCACCCCAGAAAACAAAGGAAGAGATGATGGGTTGAGGTGGGTTGCCCAGCTACCTTGATGGCAGGGGTGGGTGGGGTAAGTGGGACACTTGGTTTTCGGCTGGCAAGGGGGGAGGAACTACTGTGCGGAAGAGGGAGAGGACTCCTTTGGAAAACCTCTGCTCCTGCAAGTTGATCTTCTTCCTTCTCCCGCTCTAACCCCTGGATTTTTGAGTTCCCAGTGCTTCAGGGAGAGAGAACGAGAGCCATTCACGTGGTTTTGCTGCAGGTTTCCTGACAGAACCGACGGCTGCTGTCCAGAGTGTGAGGGGTCCTTCCCCATCCCCAGCTTCCCAGCCTGGCAAGTTTTCCTTCCTCCAGCCAAGGACTAGGAGAGAGTTTTGCCCACGGAAATGGATCCCAGCTCCACCGTCTCTGCGTGGCACCTGCATCAATCCCACACCTTCCATCCCAGAGAGAGACATCAGACCTCTGCGTCTCAGGGCGGCCCCACACCAGCCAAGGAGTGACATCGATACCTGCTGTCCATAAATATTACTGCGCCCAACAGGAGCAGAGACTGCATCATGTTCAGATCGTTAATTATAAATTGGTCATTTAGTTCTGGTTTCTTTGTTTCTCTTGAATAGACGTATATATATACATATACTGTAGTTAAGAACTGTTATCCTTTCTATTATCATGTTTTAATTAAAGTTTGTTCTAAATTTTAAAGGAGGGGGGGTTTTTTCTGCCTCTTTGGTTTCTAGTACAATAAATTTCTTAATTTCCTCTAGATTAAGACAAGTTTATACTCAGCAACACTGAGATCCTGGACTGCATCTATAGGGGCATTACTAGCAGAGAGAGAGACAAGCAATAATCTCAATCTACTCAGTGCCAGTCAGGGCACACCTGGAGCATTATGTCCAGTTCGGTTACCCAAAATTCAAGAATGACCCAGGAAGACAAGACAGGATCCAAAGGAGGGCTGTCAAGATGATCAAAGGACTGTAGAACCTGTCCTATGAGGGAAGACTTGAAGCAGTTAAGTCTCTTCTCCAGGGAGTAGAGTCAGGGGAGATATCATCAAAGTTTTCCAGTATTTAAGAAACATTTACAAAGAGAATGGAGACTCTCTTCACAAGCAACTATATGGAGAAGACAAAGGACAAAAGTGCAAGTAGCATCAGGAGACATTTTATTTCAATAGAACAAAGATATTTTTTGCAGGGAGAACAATCGTTCACTGGGAATCAGACACCCCAAAGATATTGTGGAGTCCCCCTCACAGGATATTTTCAAGAAGTGATTGGACAGAATGCTAGATCGTTTTATCTAGGTTTTCTTTTAACCAAAAGGTTGGATCTGATGATCTTTTGAGGCATCTCTGAACTTGGGTTGTTTTGTAGTTCTGTGGGTCTGTGATTCAGCAGTTGTGGGGACAGCCTGAATGTGTTCATAAGAGGGAGGCAAAATAGGTGGTTTATGGCCTTTTTTGAGAAGTTGGTCCCTTCCAGCATAGAACCAGCGCAGAGGTACATTCATCTGGCTCAGAGATCCTGATGATTCCTAAGAAATGAAAGATGTAGAGAAGATGCTGTCTAAAAGGAAGGGCCAATTCAAGTGCTGTAAGCTGACAGACAAGGATTTTGGTTTTTCTGTCTCTTTGATACACTTTTTGTTCTTCACATACACAGGCATGAAAGGTCTACTGTTATTATGCCATTGGTCAGCTTTTGTGCCACTGGTGAGCTTGCTCACTTACCATATTTCACTTTTTCTGATTTAAAATGAACTGGGTTGAGTCTTCTTTTTGGGATAGTCATGGATAGTACATTCAAATAAATTTGGAAGAAAACAGATAGTAAGTTTAATTATTAGGACTTATTAACTAAAGGTTAAATACATGTTAGACCTCTCTGTTTTACTAATTTAACCAAAGGTATGGTAGAAAGTAATTAGATGCATACTTTTTAAGCCATTCAAAGCATTTCATATGAATATATGAATCCAATCCTACTAATTTCTAGGACAAAACTATTACCACCAAAAACAATGCCAAGGATTTATGAATTAATTCAGACCCAGTGTGATCAGATAGGCTTCCCCTGAAGTCAGTGTAACTTCAACCATTTCCTGCAGGTCAGAATTTGGCTTTAGTTCATTATTTCTTCTGCCAATTTTACAGGCATTTTCTGTGGTGTTTTATACTACCTTGTTACTAAAGATCAAGTAATAAATATTTGAAGCCAGTGAACTTTGAAGTATTTGTGTTTTCCAAAGTTATCCAGAGCAGCTTAGGAGCAGAAGGGCAACTCATTGCCCATGCTCTGCCTATGTCCATACTCTGAAGTGCACACGTTCTATTTTGCTAGTTTCATTTCCTCTTTGAGAATTGATGCTAAAGTTTGATGTTTATATACTCTCTGATTCTGAAGGAATCATATAACAGAGAGGGCAGCCATTTGTTGATTTGCTCTGTTATTTGGTGTCCACTTTAGATACCCATAATTGCAATTCTTTCAAACAACGTGGAAAATATAACCAACCATGTTCTTAGGAATGTTTTGTTTATTTAATTTCTTTAATTGGTGATAACCAGCAATTACTTTTTTTTGTGATGGACGTCACACCACAGACAAAGTGTAGATGTCCATTTGATGCCATGGTCTGGGGAAAAACCAAATTTTCCCAGGATAAATTAGGACATCAATAATGTGCAAAACTTTTTCCAATGTAGCTCTTTTTTCTCATAATAAATATTATTTTGAAGAGATATGGAGAAAATAAAACACTAGAACTTGCATTTAACTTGAGTCCTATATTTTGTGTTAAATATCAGTCAACTAGAATTTTTTAAAACTTGAACAAAATTGTTGATATATTTTAATACTAATATAATTTTGAAACAAAGAAAAATAATCTCTATAAAATATTCTGAGTCTGTTGCATATTGTGCAACTTGTACATGTCATATTATAAAAAATATATAAGTATAGCATCCAGAAATTTTCTGTGTTACACAAATATTATTGTTATGTGCTATTTTTTATATTCTAGCTTATTTCCAAGGATCATTAAAATGAAGGAAAATGCTTCCTTTGCCCTCACTGGTCTTTGGCTTGGCTTGAAGTACTTCAAAAAGAAAAGCTATCTGGTGGACATTTCTGCATTTGCTGTAGGCAACAATGCTCTAAATTCAATTTCTCTTTTATTATGGTTTCTAACATAGTCTACAATGAATGCTCATATTTATTTTGTTTGAACAGAGTAAAAACTGTTCTTTCAAGAAGCTATGAGAGGATAATTCAACTTAATCTATATATTATACTATGCTATCATATTCTATGTACCCTATCAATAATGTAGCTTAGGGAAATGACTGACATGAATTCCATCAAAACTCTCATATTTTGAAAAACCTTTGTTAGGTTGCCAGTACTTCATATTTTTAAATGGAATAAATTTGATATAAATATATCAAACAGAATCCCACAGAAAATCACAATTAAGATGACAGGTCTATTATTCATGTTCTGGCAAGAATATAAAAATAAACTTTTCCAGTCTGTGTCAAATCATTGTCAAGATATGCAGAAGAACAGATATTAAGCTAAAAACATAAAGGGTGCAACTATCACTAAAACCTCACTTGCATATTATATTTCTTAGTTTTATTTACTTTATTCTGGCACTTACATGTCCAAGTTATTGGATCAAACCATATGTGCTATTCTTGGCATAAACACAGTATGAAATGATTGATCTGCTTTTGTTATTTTAAGATTTTAGCTGTGATTTTGAAGTTCATTCTAAAAAAAATATTCTAAACCTCTTTAGTCACTTTAGATCAAGTCAGTTCTGGCCTTTTTGTTGTTTTCAGCTAGTGTTTTAGTTTCTGTTAGTTTTTTATTGTTATTACTCCTTTCTCCCTATATGATTCTAAAAATAATTATGCATTCATGATTTTAAAATTCTCTTTAAGATCTCATCCATGAATAGCATTTGGTAAAAGTTTTTTCTCAGAACTTCTAGATCATTTATGAATTTGAAGTGCCATGAGATGGTATGATATCATCAACCTTATTTTGCAAATGAGGAAACTAAAGCAAGGGGAGTTTAAGTGACTTGCCAAACACACATGGACTAAGTGGCAACATCTATGACACTATACTGAGTTTCACACCTTTCTGTGCTCCTGAAATAATAAAACTATGAAATAATAATCCATTTTGGCTGCTATCCAAGTTGATTCACCTTTCTTTCTGCATTGCAAAAGGGAAACAAACACTGAATAACAAATTTCTGAGGAAAAGAAAGAAAAATTTGAGTCATAAATTGCTAGACAACTGAAGATACAACTGTCTTTTTAGACCAAGTAGTAACAATTCCATAACTGTTTTTATCACTCTTTAGAATACTTATTTCTTCATAAGACATATATATTTATATAATTAACTTCTTCCAACAGTCCAAAAAGCCCATAAAGCCACCAGCCACACAGCACATTACAACTTACAGGAGGGTTGGCTTTAGATGGTCAAAATTTAAAATCAAATGTTTTTTTAAAAAGGACAAATACTGTTTGTCTGCCTAACAGCATAAAATTTAGATAATTTTCGCATTCATGGCATAAAACTTCCCAGTTTCAAAATCCCTGTAATAATATGTATATTATGATTTGTGTAAAAATCGATGTGGGATTTTCTTTTCCCTAACCCACCCTGCTTTTCTTCTTTTTCTCCCTCTGAACCTTTTTTCATTTGTGTCTTCAAATAAATTTCTTTAGGTGCTGGAGCAGGTCCAGAGAAGGGCAATAAGACTGGTGAAGGTCTGGAGCACAAGTCTTATGATTAGCAGGTGAGGGAGCTGGGGTTGCTCAGCGTGGAGAAGAGGAGGCTCAGGAGGGACTCTCTCTCTCTCTCTTCACAACTGCCTGAGATCAGGTTTTAGTCAAGTGGGGGTTGGCCTCTCCTCCCAGGCAACCAGCAACAGGACAAGAAGCCATGGCCTTAAGATGTGTCAGGGTAGGTTTAGGCTGGACATTGGGCAGACATCCTTCACAGAAAGAGTGATTGGGCATTGGAATGGACTGCGCAGGGAGATGGTGGAGTCACTGTTCCTGGAAGTACGTAAAGAAATATTTGATATGGCACTTAATGGCGTGGTCTGGTTGAGACAGTGGTGTTTGGTTGATCATAGGTTGGATTTGATGGTCTCAGAGGTCTTTTCCAATCTAACTGATTCTGTGATTCGTCTTTATTTTTTTTAGATATAAATAAAAGAACATGAGATTTCTCACCACAACTTTTTCAAATTACAACCTTCTTCAGTGGCATTTTAAGATTAATATAAACTTATATCCAACACAAGATTTTGGGGGAAAAATTTTAAGTAGTTAAACTAACAACATTTCCATTAGAAGTAAAGTCATAATTTCCTATAATAAGACATAATTTTTCACCTAGGATGCATAGTTTATCTTATGGAATATCTGGTTATTAATCTGAGGAAGAAAACACTTCAAAACTGCATTGTGTTATGGATACAGTACTAAATATAAAATGTTCACAAAACTGACAGGTAATCTATAAAGAATATAAAAGAGTTGCAGAGTGTTCTGGGCTTATAAAAGAACTGAAGAGTATAATAAGAGAAAATATACGTAAAAGTTGCTGAAATTCAAAGCACTTCTTTCTAGAAGTATGTATAACAAGATTGTTTTAAGTATGAGAGTTTAGGGGACAAGGATGACACCATAACACCTCAGCAGATGGTGGGAATCCAGAAAAGTGACTCCATGAGTAACAGAGAACTGGAAACACACTGAGAAACAGGAGGCTAAATGAAAGTCTAAGACTCATGATTTCTTCATAGAACATTTTCCCAAATTAAAAAACAGTCTTCCTAATTCTTCACCCCTCTGCTTTTTCTACCCGCAATATGAAGATGAGCAATTTACAATATACTGGAGCCAGGTAGGAAATGGTAGAGATGCTGTAAGGTCTCCCTGAATACATATGAATTGCTAAGGAAACTACAGTTACATACTGCCATGTGATATTTTCAGATAAACCAATACCTCTACAGACTAATTTAATCCAATTTGCATTTCATCTTCCATATGGGGTTTTTATCTCAACATACAAAAATGCACCCAGAAGCATGTAAAATTGATTTGGTTCACATATTCTTGAAATGTCCTTAGGTAGAAGGAATGAAAGACTGCCAGTCCAGGAATGAAGTAGAATTAGCACTGAAATACTGTCACAGTGTGCACATTATCCCCTCCTCCAAAGTCAGTGAGTTTAAGGTCTTCCATTAGCAGAAAGAACAGTAACTTCTCATACTTGAAGGACTGAAGATCTCATCTAGCTCAGGAATCCAATTCTATGAGATGGAATGGCTTTGCTTTCTTGTTTTCCCAACTCCCAGATGAGAGTGTGAATAGACAGGTACCACCCATCCTAGGTTACTGCCCATTTAGGAGGAGATCTAGGTGGCGGGGGCACAATAGTGCAGTTAGAATGTGGACTGCTTTTTGGGTCACCAGTCACATAGATAGAATAACACTACTTTTAGGATACATACAACCAGTTCCTAACATGTTACCTTATGTCAAGTCAAAGCAACAAGAACAGTCCAGAAAAAATTGGATTTAACATGTAAGTACCTCTTGAACCAGAATAAGTTCCTAGGCAGACTTGTGCAGAAACCACAGTTAAGGTCAGAGGCTTGAGGCACCACATCTCCTGGAGCAACCTCACTCACTAAATGGCTCTGCTATTGAGGATTGCTCTTACTCATGCATTTCTTTAACTTGTTAGTGTATTGCTCAAACATCCTCACCAACACATCTAATTTATGATGTAAGATTTTACTAGCAGCTCATCTACACATAAAGAGTTCACATCTTATCCTTTAATACCTTCTCTAGTCGTGTTTTAAAATTCCAAGATTGAAAGCAGTGGCCCACTCCATGAAGATGCACCAACACTATTCATCATCAAAAAAACCCTTTTTATTCAGCTCATGCCACAACTTTTGCATTTATTTGTGATTTACAGATATGTTTTTTATCTCCCCTGGGATTTAGAAAGGAAAGCTCCCTGTTAGCCTTGTTCAGGCTGACTCTCTGCTGCAGTGAGAGAGATAGGGAACATCATTCCTTCCCCAGCATCACCTCCTTCCACATCACCATTGAAAGGAACAGCTGGCTTAGTGTGGGAAGGTCATCAGAGAAGACATGGCAGGAAGCAAGCTTGGGTATTTACAATGGGGAAATTATCATCTTTGCAAAGACTGACTGGATTGGGAGGCAAATTGTGTTGAAATCTTGTATTTTTATTCCAAAGAAGACCTAATTTCTTCTACAACAAATGTTCAATACCTGTTCTGGTTTTCAGTGAAACATTAGTCAGACACAGTGTTCTTCTGGTCTTTCACATGTTCACTTAAAGGAAATAGGGGAAGATAAATTCTCCTCAAAGGCCCGGCCAAGTCATGGTTCCTTCTCATCAACTATCAGAGGGCTAGCTTCACTTACAGAAAGAGACTTGCAAATATTTTTAAGTGCACATAATTAATAATACCTTGCTTAACCTGACTATTTCTTTTGAGACAGAACCATTTTTCAGAACATCTGGAGGACTCTAAACAAGAGGATGACTAATACACTTGGTACTTCTAAAGTGGTTTCACATTTGGGTGTTATTAAAGTCTGATATTTTTAGACCTGTTTTAGGTCTATTTCAAAATAAGGAGAAAAGAAAAAAAAAGAGAAAAAAAGAGGTTACAAGCAAATCAGAATAACTAGAGACTTCTCATGGAAGGAAAAAAGGTTGATGTGATGGAAGAAGCTGATGAACTGTAATGATCTCAATAGTATGGACAAACTTTGAAGTAGAACTGTCCAATGGTTGTTTTTTGTTTTGTTTTTTTGGGTTTTTTTGAAACAAAACATACTACCTTACAATAACACAGGAACACATTACATTGGTTAACATTTCAACTAAAGCAACAAAAAATTTCAACCAAGGGAGAATTTTGTAGCCACAGAAATAAAAGGAGGCCATTTCCAGACCAGGCATGCTTGAAACAATTGATTCTATATCAATGAATCATTTAAGAAAATGGGTCTCTGTTTTTTAGTGTGGTTTTTGGGGTGTTTTTTGTTTGTTTGTTTGTTTTGTTTTGTTTTGTTTTTGTTTGTTTGTTTTTGTTTGTTTGCTTCCTGAAGGAAGTACAAAATCCTTATGATGCAGAAATATTTGAGATGTGATTAATTACTTCCTTAGACAGGTATTGCCTGTGGCTCTGCAAAAGAAGGAAATAACTGCTACTTCTTTCTCAGCAAGGATTTAACCAAGCACTGTCACATGAATAAAAACAAATTATTTTATGTATGTATCCTTAAAAGCTCAGATATAACAAAAGAGAAAAGTAGGGCCAACTTACCAAATAAATAAGCTGGTCAGATGCAGTTAAAGATTAATCATGGACCTTTTTCCATGAAAAGTACTGGGTAAATATGTGTGAATAAACAATTGGTAGTATACAGTGTTACTGACAGGAACGACTATTAATAAGATTTATTCCCAAATAGTTAAAAAATTCTAATCCTCTAAAATAATTGATGAGCTTCAGAAAGCAGGAAAGAGTGGAGAAAAGCACTATATCAAGTCTTCTTCACAAATAGGAGGGATGCAGTCCCACACTGAAACTCAATAGCAATGTGGTTAGAGATAGGCAAACATAAACACATCTTTTTCTTGACCATTTAAGGATCAAATTTAAAGGAGCATTATGTAAAAAATCTTCTAATATACATAGTCATGGTAAGAAACCTAACTTGTATTCAGGTGAAGAACAATCAGGATTGCATGATATCAGATAACTATGCGAAGCAAGACTATATTCCAAAGTAGCCTCACAAAAAGTGATCCTCTCAAAAAGAAACTGCAAGAATAATGTCTGAGCAGCAGCACAGAGCTTTGTAGGCTTCAACATGTGTTCATCTAATGATGCTAACATGATTACTTGACATTTTTTCTAAGCATAAAAGTTGACATTACTATTACATGCAGTGCATCCATAAAAAGAAAAAAGTCAATACTACAATGAGGAGATCTTGTCCTTCAGGTAGAACACTGAAAGTGTCCTGCACCATATTGCAATAGAAATCATAATTTGCAGTAAATGTTTGCACTTTCAGATCCAAGTGGAGCATTCAGATCCATAGTTTTAAGTCATAATATTTATGTTAACTAATAAGTTATTAGGGATCCTGACATTACAGTCAGTCAAAAGATAAACAATCAAAAACAACCACCAAAAAACCCAACCCAAACAAACCAACAACAACAAAAAAACCCACTAATGCTCAGAAAGTATTCTTCTGTTGTCATAGTCCAGATTTAATTACTTAAGCAAAGATAGAGATAGCTATACTTAATATATGCCAATAAATGCCAAGTATTACATTATACAAAATTCAATCAATTTCATTACAACAATGTTAAATAAAATATACTAGGAAGGCAATAATAGCCCTCTCAGTTTGGATTAAACATCTAATCCCTCTGTGTGGGGGGACTCAATATTCTTAAAAATTAAATTAATTTTTATAGACTCCTTTAACCTTGCAATTTCTGTTTGGAATCAGAAGTATTAAGTGGCATAAGGTTGTCTTTATTACAGACTTGTATTAACAGGTAAATCAAAGGAACAAATAATAACAAGATTTTGATGGTTCTTTTCAAAGTATGTTTATATTTAAGCAAGGTGAAGAAAAAGAAACTACATTTTACCTTTCGGTGTTGGAATTGGTCTCTCAAGTCCATCCTCGTGATCTAAGGAGTCATTTGCATCTGGAATTTCCATTTCACCCAGGAAGAAAAAAAAAGATTTTGTTGAATTGAAGTTCTGAGTTATTTTTTCAGTCAAACAGCATTATGACAGTGAGTTCAGCAAACTCACTCAGTCCAGACTGTGTTTCCAGAGTATCACACAGGAAACATACACTAATGAGGTCAGGATTTATCCATTGTAGATTAGAAAAATTTGCAATAATTTACTTTGTGGATTTGTGTTTGGCAAATATGGACAGTATTAAAAACTACTTTCCAGTTCTTACCAGAATAAAATTCACAGAGTTTTACAAAGAATGCAAACATTTCCTTTAAGCAATGCTGGTTTAGGAAATAAAGTAGTACCTGAGCTTTACTGACAGTCTTAGTTGCGAAATTACATGAGTTTACCTTTGAAGTTACATTACAGTAATTCATAGTCTATCTCCAGAGGTCAGACTCATCATTGTTCTGGATTTTCTTATTCTCAGCCTCATCCCTAAAAGGTATCCTCCACAAATGAAAACATAATAACCATTATATTACTTAAGCATTTCAAAGCATGAGTAAAGGGATAGATATTTTCTGTCTGTCCTCCTTGTTTGTGTGCAACATCTCAGAACAAGTTAACAGACAGCAGACAGTACTTTCATGTTCCTTTACATTTGCAGGTCTTGGTAAACCCTGACTGCTCTAAATCAGGAACTGACCTGTCTACTCTCCCTTTTTAAAATACAATGTCGTAAGGAACAGAGCTGAACTTCTACAGCAGATAAAGCTATAGATGTGCTTTAACTAAAATAACTTCTAAAATGACATCCCCTAATTTACTTCTTTTTTTGTATTTTCTGATCTACATTTAACCATCAAAATTCCTTATGACCTTGGCATATCACCATGAGAACATAAATATCTGAGGTCAACCGAATCTAAAGTGAAAGATCTGGGATTTGCAGATCTGTTAGGGATGTTCACAGTATCATTTTTGGTAAAATGAAACTAGAAAAAAGATTCTTTTTGTCCCAATTTTTTCCCCATTACCCTTTCTTCAAATTGCATCCTACAGCACCACTCTGACTGCAGGTCACAGTGAAGAAATACAAGCAACCCCAGCCCTATCTTCTACCACATTACGAAAGAAGACAACTGAGACTTTTTTTTTCCCCCCCGTGTGTTTGACACATTATTTGAGAACAGATTTAGCTAACCTGCCTTTACATTTACATGGTGAAATACAGAAATCAGTGACATTCTCTACAACAGGCTGGCTTTGAAAGTGTTGGTTTTTTTTTTTAGCAGAGTCCTGCCAACTTGTCACTGCATCATCGCTCCCTTCATCTCCCACTCTTCAAGGCTCCTTGCCTGGTGATAGTACAGATTCCACTTTATTTGTGTTCTCATTCCCAGAGAGCTCAATTAGAGTGATGGTGAAGATAGTGTTGTATGCTTGGTAACACACACTGTCAAATTGGAACCGCTAAGGCGTGGGCAGACATCGTCTTCTGCAACTCCCAGCACTGACCAATGGAACTGATAGCATTAATCTGCAGACTATAAGAAGAAATGGAAATGGGTGGCCAAACTGATGGTATCTTAAATTGCCAGTATAAATCCCACTTCAGTGTGTCTTCGTACCCCTGCGAGCGTGATACAAAATTAGCGCCTGGCTTTCAACTGTATGGAAGTTTTGTGGATTTGTTTGATTTGGTGTGAAACAGTGAATGCATGATACGCATATTCTGTCACATTTCAGAAGCGATACATCACATCTTGCTCTTACCAAGGGGTAGCAAGGCAAGTTTACCTCTGTTCCCTTGCTCAAGCTCCTCTATGTCACACATGAGGTTTAGAATGGGATGGCAGCACCTAAGGCCCATGAAGAAGATCAATCCAAGATGACACAATCAAGTAAAAAGAAGAATAGGAAAACCGACTGGTTGTTTAGTCCACAAGTACCTGCACTTAGCTTATTCTGTTGAACATAATCCACCCATATCCACAGGATGGAACATTATCAGTAGAAGCCCTTTCTTAGGGATACTTGGTTGCTTAGCACTCAGCTCTCTAGACTCCAGACTGCCTGAGATCTCAGAGGCACTTATGGCTCAATACGATACGTTCAACTTCGAAATGGTAGTTCCATTTTTTCAGTAATTTAGTGGGACTTAGAACAGAAAAAGATATTGGAAGTTTAGATAAATGAGCAAAGAATGTTTTCCTCTCTCATTCCTCCATTCCAGTCTCATCTCTCTTATTTTATTTTAAGTTTTTCAAAACAAAGTTCGAAAGAAACAGAAGTATTTGCTGATTTGAAAAAGTTTCAATAATGGTTTTGTGTGTTTCACTCTGGTACATAATATGTTTCTGCCTGGAAAAAATACTAATTTTCAGATGAGCTTTACCAGAGAACACATACAAACCGCAGACACCACCTATTATCAAAGTCTCCATAACTAAGCAGAGTTAAAATTAAAAATCCTTTGTGTACTTTGCAAATTATAAATGCAAACCAGATCTGTCACTATAACTTGCTTTTATGAAAGAAACATGTATATTCCACTTCCACTATGTTTATGAAAAATTCCAAGCTTTAATTCCAAATTTTCTGTACCATAACTTAAGCAATCAAAAGGTTAATATCAACTTGAAAAAAATTTTCACACCATAAATGTTTCTCTATAAGATAATCAACAACATGCTGCAACAAAACAAAACCTTTTCCTCTTGCACTGACAGGATTAAAAGAATTTCCAAGTAAAAAACTTAAAGGAAAGATTTGTGTATTCCTGTAGAATATTATTCTCAGTGCTTTCTGATTTTGTATTACTTAGTGTGTTTTTCCTGCTATGAGTGAATCCATGGTGTTTACCTCAACAGCTAATAATTCCTGTAATTTTTTCTTCAATTTTCCTCACTATAGTACAGATGCATCCCTGATGTGCCATCACCAGCTTTCTGCAGTCTTATTCTTGTTTGAAAACCTCTACGCAAGGATGTTCCTGTCTACATCTGGTTTTTAACTTATGCCCCTTTTCCCACTTTGTTAAACCAGTATTTCCATAAGGGTATCCCATTTTGCTTCTTTCTACTTTCTGTATCTCTTCCTGGCAAAATATTTATGAGCTGTTCCAGTGCCTGAAGAGGGAAAAAAATCTACAAACTTTAGGTGTTCAACTTTCACTGTCAGACTTCAGTGAAAAACTAGTGCTAGAGAAGACATAATTGTTCATTAAACTGGTTTTAGATGCCACAAGGATATCAGATTGTCACATCTTTTTATATATTTAACACATATGGCACTGTCATACAATGCTAAGAAGAAAGGTAGAGTCACAAAATGAAATTACTTGCAGAACAACAACAACTCACTGTTGTTTTTAAAAACTGGTAAGCAGTGGTCAATACTTGAACCTTAGATGTGATATTACCAACTCACACTGGTAATAAGTATGCTCTCATACACTGAGAACATTTAAAAATGTGTGCTCTTGAAGCTCTCTCATCTCAAGAAGGTACAAAGATATAAAGATACAAAAAGAGTTATAAGAGTTTCAGAGAAGAGAAGTGAAAATAATTAGTTATAAACCAGGTTTGGTACCGCTGCTAGGATTAGTCACACTGAGGAGATGACTGAGTTCAATGACAGTAAAGTTCTACGGAGTCAGAAGAGTCTTAGAATGGAGGTACCAATCTCTCAGTAAATGAAATAGCATTGCTAGAAAAAAATAGCAACAATCAATTTCAAAACAAAGCTAAAACAAGGTAATGTTTTCTCTGACAAGATCTAGTTAGACTGAGGGTAGAGTTCACATTGGCTACAGGTGAGGCTGGGCAGGTTCTTTCAGACCTAACTTTTCACAGAAATCCTATGTGGGCAAGGAAGTCTGTGAATTCAAAATAGCTGGAGAATAGGCAAATATCCATCTCAGAGCAGTACTTTGTACCTAGACATCTTACACTTTCACTTCACTGCATCCTTTTTGTTGCCATCAGAACCAAGATACAGCATAAATCCCTGTGTTCTCTGCTTTGACATTAAATGTGTCACGGCTTATTTCTGAAGACCCACTTCAATTCACATTTTCAGTGAGAGAATGAGGTAGAAAAGATCATGAGTGCCTTGTTCTCCTTGCACATTGCAGGACCAGACAAAACTTTAACAGAACCAGAACTCTGTCTGAATGCCACTTGCCATTACGGCACTATGTATGTGCCAGATGTGCTACATGTAGATGTCCAAGAATATTCATCTTTTCAGGTAACACACAGTCAAGTAAAATGCAGATGCTGTAAACAGTAACTCTTTTACCCTGCTCACCCACATGAGAAAGATTTCTTAACTTTTCAGGGCAATAAAGGAAGCTATTTCAACATAAGAAAATTCCCAATTCCAAAAGAGAAACCATATTTAAATTCACTGTCCTCTATTTTTTATGTACGAAATAAAATTTGTTCCTTTGACTTACTACAGCAAATTTCAGCAAGAAAATGAGGGATACAGAAAATCCTTCTCCAAATTGGATATCAATAATTATCGCTTCCTTTTCTCCAGAAAACATGAAGAAGATTTGCTTACTGACAAGGACCAACACAAGTAGCCCCACTGCTCTGTTTTAGGCACCAGTGATCAACAAGCAAATATCCAATGTTATTGAGTCAGGAATGCTCTTTTACACTTTCCAAAAATATGTTTCCCAACTGATCATAGTATCAACTCATAGGGCATACACCAATCATTTTAAAAGAGATATTTTTTTTCTATGAAATGGTTATGACTTCACAGATCATTCATTACTTGAGAGATAATTGCAATAAACAGATTTGCCATAAGCAGACATCAAAACAATGTATTAATCTTCATCAAAAAGCCAGTCACAAGGCGGCAGTTACCACAATTAATATCAGGGACAAACCAAGGCCTCAGCCTCACACAGGAAGAGAAAAACACAAGTCAGGTATTTTCAACCAGAGTGGACCTGATTTAGAGAAGTTAAGGGTTGGCTGATGCAATTCTATGCAATGTTAATAACTGTCTTTCAGTTATTGCAGAGCACTGATGAGATCTTAAAAGATGAGAAATTGTACAAACATTTCCTATTATTTATTAAAAAGAGTAAAAAAGGAGTGCCAGAGATTATAGAGCTATCAGTTTGACTTCAATTCCTGGAAAAATAATAGAACAAAGAGGTTATTTTTAAGTATTTACAATAAAGCAGAGATGAGTAATAAGCAAAATAGAAGCCAATGTCGACTTGGCTTACACGGATTAAAAGTGAACACAAGTCAACAATCACAAGCTATTGCAAACAAGGCAGACCTCATAGCAGGACACATAAACAGCAGTAATCTTCCCCATCTACTCAAATACAGTAAGGCTCTGGACTGTTTTCTCCATTTTTTTGTACTCCATTGCGTGATAGTTGAAGGTTAAACTAATACTATGAGTAGCACCTTGAGGACAGTCTATCAAACATGACTAACCAAAAGTAAAAATGACTAGTACACCTGCTCAGTTTGAAGAAGATTAGCCATGGACTGAAAGCTGGTATTTTTCAAATACATAAGCCTCAGTGAATTAAATTTTCCAGGGTGGAAGATTTGGCAACCATTTATTTCATATGATACTGCAGAGGTAATTGTTACTTCTTCTTCTTCCAGGGTAATACAGGATCTTTTCCAGTCCCATGACTCTGTGAAGAAAACGCATCTTTCTACCATTGTATTTTAAGTCCCAAACCTTACAAAGTAATCATTTGACACTAACAATTGCACAGAGCTGCAATTAGGAAAACTGCAGATTCTTGTTCAAACATTTCTTCCACTCATCAATAATGCTGTTTCTGTAGCTGAAACTATTTTCAAATTTAAACAGCAATATGCAACCTTTGCTTCCTATGTTTGTAACCTTTTACTCAGGTTCTAACTTTCCTCTAATAACATAAAACTCCCAAACTCTTTCTCTTCAGCCTAATACCCTCTAATATTCTGTTCTTTTCTTCGTAAAACTTTGTTGACCTTCTGTCAATTACTAACCTCTGGAACTCCCAAACAAAGGGCCCACTGTACCCTTTGATTCAACTGCCAATCTGATTACTTTGGCTGGGGGAGACAGGCTGCTTGGGTTGCTGAATTAGGGCCTTTCATTGAAAATTCTCTTTTCCAACATCTGCAGCCTCTGGCAACCCATTGCAGAGTGGGGTTGGCAGAACTGTAAAGGGTGGAGAATAGTCTACAAAAGATGCAGTTTGTAGTATAAGATCAGTGCGCCCCTTTCATAGTGATGGCAGATTAGAACTTTCACAGCACACGTTGCTTAGCTGCTGCAGCTTCACATAAAAATAACTGAAGGTGGTGGAAATAACCTTCACTTTCTGTTGCAGTTGCTCCCCTGAGCCAGCCAAGAAATCTGCAAAACAGTCACTTCTTACCCTGTTATTAGTTTGTATACTATTCATATGATAGCCGGTTAATTAGTCAATTTAAATTTAATCTTTGGCCATTCAGAATTCTTTAAAATTACTTTCGGCTAAATTCATAGTAATAAAAAGTTCTCACCATGATATCATTAGAAGGGCAAAACACTTTTCTAAGTCTGCTCTGTTACAACATCAAAATAAAATAAATAAGTATATTTAAAGTAAAAGCAAGCCTACAAGTCACAAAACCTTCAGAACGCTGGTGGACAACACTGACCTTCTACAAAAGTCAGGGTTGACTCATAAAGAATAAATTCCCAAAATTTGTAAACATTCCTTGTGAAAACAAACACCTTGCTTCAATTTTCCCCTCTTCAGATTTTTTCCTCCTATTTTACCTGATAGCTATATTGAGATGTTTTTATTCAGTCTGTTGCAAACTGTGGGACCTACACTACAGAATAAAGGCAGATCCAAGGTTTACGCTCTGTAGCAATGAAACAGCTTCATTATTTGGATAGAAAATTTGTCATTGACTTAAAACAAAATTTCAAACTAGTAAAATGTTCAACCACCTTTATTCTGCATGGTGAAGACTCATTTTTCAAAAACACATTAACATAGATTCAAAATTCTGTATTTTGTCAGATAAAGCATAAAGCGGGAATCTGCATATTGCATTAAACTCTGTTACTATGAATGTTTGTGTTCACAGACTGATACAGGATAGACTAGCTCTCTGTTTTGGAAAACTAGCTGTCAAATGCATGTTGAAATAAACACTTCATAAATTTGACAACATTCCTACAGTAACTTCTTCATTTAATAAAATAATTCTTATTTACCTACTACCAAGCCACACTAAACACACTGAAAGAAATCAGCTGGCCATTAGCACAAAACTGCATAGAAGGGTTAATTTTTTATTTTCACACAGAGCTGTAATGAACCTCCAAACCAGGGGGGAAAAAAAATGCTGAAAATGCAGTTTATCTTCTTAGTCATCAGCTAGGTGCCTCTACAAGTACTGTGAAGTCAGTGTGAAAAGAACAAAAAGACATAAGTAATTTAAAATATTGCTAATAAGGATTCAAACACAAATTTCAAATGAATATCTTGATTTATTTCAATGCCTCATACTGTTAAAGCATATTTTACATTACCCACACAGCTGCTTTTTCAATTGCACTGCCAATTTTTACCCTTTCATTACATAACCATCATCATAAAGCTTAGCTTGGACTCTTCCTCCTGCAACTCCTATTTCCCACTTAAAACAAGAGTTCAGAAATGTTCGTAAGACAAATCAAAAATACAGATTTATTCAGAATTTCAGTCACAGAGGAACCCTCACTAACAGCTGTCAAAACATTACAGTAAAACAAACATTGCCCATGGAAGCTACTCATTTTCAGTGCACAACTAAGTTCTGAGGATGATAAATTTTGTATTAGAAATTATTCTATTAATCCACAGTCAAAACACTCCGATAAAGATATCATGAAGTCCAATTCCTCCTATTTTTCAATGCAGAGTGGAGAACATTGAACTGGAACTCAGCCTGCACAAAGGAATATCCCAATTCTATTTTCAATTCTTAAGACTTCCTGCAAAGTCCTGGCCAAGTCACCTTAGGCCAAATTAGAAAAGCATTTGATGCCAAGAGATGCAGACAGATGTCTACAAGGACTTTCAAAAGCATGTGGGCACCTGAATCTCATGTCTGCAGTAAATATCCCTTAATCTTCCATACCTCAGTTGCCCAAGGGCTGAAAGGAGGAAAGGTTAGCTCCCTGAAGTGGTTTTCAGTGCAGCTGCAAGACTGTTTCTGTTAGCACGAGGAAGGGAGCAGCATGGAAGCAAGATGCTAAGACAGAGAAAAGGCAGGAGAGAGTTTTTTGATGACTATGGTGATTTATGCCACTATAACTGATCTCAGAATTCTAGGCTTAAACCTCTCAGAGAATCCCTATAGTCACAGCAGAGCTAGTTTTGTTCCTAGACAAGAAAAGCAAAGATTAAAGCACTATTTGGAAACAAATTAAGATGTAATTGTGCCAATAAAATAATGTTTAATCAATAAGAATTAAATTACAAATGCATTTCAATGTAATTTCTCATTTAGCAACAATCTATATAAGTCTACTAGATATCATAAACATAGCTTTTCTGTACAACTGTATGTTACACAGGCCAAGATAATAAACCAGGGAGCATATGAAAGCATTGAATCATAGAAAAAAACACAAGTAATTCTGGACTTCATAACAAGTGGCCTTTGTTGGTAGTGCNAAAAAAAAAAAAAAGCAAAGAGATTGTGATACATTCCAAAGCTCCTCACCACCTCAGTTGTAAAATCACAGTTTAAACACAACCAATAGAGGCTCTGAACACACCTGCAGTAGCTCAAAAAGCACCAAACAACATGATAATTATCCATGGCATTATTACATGATTGATTATTTTACTGCTTCTGGCTGTGAAAACAAAATAATCTCAACCAAAAGGTTGAAAATAGTCATGATTTATGAGTATAACACTCCATCAACTGGTATAAACAATTATTTCCACAGTGCCCTTCTTTTCTGAAAGAAAAAAAAAATTAGAATCCAAAAATGCCAGTTCTTTTTGCAACCTTTAGCTGAAATGTGTAAGACTCCAGTTCAAGAAAACATTCCTAGTCAGATAAACACTTGAAAATGGGCTTATTTCTAAGCACACTCTTAAATGTTTTCCTATATTTGACACAAAGTGACAACATTAAACTCCCTCAGCCTAAATGGTAAAATAAAAACAGCGCAGAACACAAATGAGTGTAACAGAATATAGCAGAAGTTACTACTTATCCTAATGATTATTCTGACTAGATTGACAACTATGGCAGAGGAACTGCTGTAAGTGTAAAAAAAGACCTTCCTTGAGGTTGCTTAGTTTTCACTCTCTAATTGTATTTCAAAAACAGTAATTGCAGCAGTCCTGGAAGGTAAGGAGGCTACAGCCAGCCACTCTCCGGAAAACAGTGAGAGTAGACAGTATGTCCATATTAATCAGAGCAGTTTTTGGAACTATTTTTTTATTATAAACAACTTCCAGGATACAGTGGAGACCAAAGAACAATTAATTCTCTAACCCTAGTGTCTGATACTAATTTGAAAACCTGAACACACAGGCAAGACCCCTGGGTTAGCAATACTTTAAGAAACCAAGGCTGGGACGTGAGACAATGATAGGGTGATGTTAATCCTTAAATAAAACCATTGATTAGATTGTCATGTTCTTTCCTATCACCAAGCATCACATTTTTTAATGGCACAACTACATAGAAATCTATGCTGACTACCTGAAGGGGATTTTACAAAATTACACTTCTAAAATTGACATCAAACACTGTGTTCAAAGAGAAGCAGCTGCTCACTAGTAAAAATTACTATAGGTTTTGCTCATGAACAGTAACAAAAATAAATACACCTCATTCAATTGTTAAGAGGGTAAATTTCTAAAGTATTTTGGTTTCTAGATTGAGTTTAAATTTCATATTTTTCTACTGGAAGTTCTCTTTATAATGAGTAATTAGCTATGGTCTATATACACAAAAATATTAATTCCTCTCCCCCAATAAGAAGTAGAGCTCATACTGATGGCTGTAGAGCACAAGAGGAGGGAGCAAGTCAGCGCATAGGTGATATGGCCAGGCAAGTCACCAGTTAGCCTTCCCAGCATTTCTGACCTGATCAAATATTGTTGGTGGCTAAACATCACTATGTGACTGTGTGCGTCTGTGTGCATGCTTGAACATTTGCCTCTGTGTGTAGAAAACAGAGGACAAAGTTAAGAAAGGATGCCAGGATGTAAAGGAAGGTGACATGTCATCTATATTTTAACTATTGAAAAAAGCAAACCAGTTATTCTAATTGAAAATTTTGAGATCTGTTATTCGTTTATTTTAGCAGGCTTTTCTACATTTCACAGTATGGGGTAATTATTTAAATAATGTTAATAATAAAATATAAGTTACATTCATATCTCTTCATTTGAGAGTAAATATCTAAACAACAAATTATTTCTGCTGACAAGCTGCTTGTCCAGTCTACATAGGAAACACCTTCTTCCTACTGCAGAATCCGTTTGATTTCTTGGATTGCAACTCAAGGAATACAGTGAAGTCACAATGGTTGTCTGCTATGAAAAAAGCTCCCATTTACCTTTCTTTTTAAACTGCCTTTCTTGCTCCACAAGGGAAAAAAATGTTCAGATGCTTAAGTGGACTCTGATACAGTTCCTTTTTGATATTTAATTAACAGAGCTGAGCAAAACTTTTCTGAATGAAAATAGATGGGCTATTATTTGCTTATGTTCTTTTCAAGAACAATAATTTAAAAAGAGTTGATTCCTGAGGTGAAAAACAGAGTGTGAAGAGAGCTTTCAGATTGTGGATACGTGCTGTATTCAGTGGGTAGACAGTGAAACTAAACTGAATGAAGTACATGAAGACAAGGTCACAGTCCCACTGACTCGAGCTAGCATAGCCATAGTGATGCACAGGAGCCCCTTTCTGAAGGCAAAGCAAGGAGCAGCTTCCCCAACCCAGCACCGCAGAGGAGAGCACAGGCATGCATTTGTCAGCAGACAGGCTAAATGTACTTGGCCATTTCCACTCAATTCACCTATTTCCCTATGCTAGGACCAAATTTCCTGAGCTCCCACTATCATTCCTCATTACTCAGCTTAGTAATTGTAACTGACTTGAATCACAAGATCAGGCTTAACCATTGCATTAGTATTTTGTTCCATCTGCAACACTCAATATGGTCACACTGCCATTTTAAGAAGTTCTGAAAGGAATACTTGAGTAAAGGGCAGTGCACTTTCAAAGCTTTCCCATTGAAGAGCTTACATGTGTAAACTCCTATTTTACAAACTGCAAGCTTTGCAACCTTGTGTTGCTGTGATAGCAGGACTGACATAGTGGTTTTTCATTATATGGTCAGTCTTGCTGCTATGTCATCAAAAATACTGTTTCCATAAAACACCTGTTTCCATAACATGCAAGCAAGAAACAACATATGCAACCTAATTTTACACTGCAAGCTTAACTTGTGGCACAGAGCCATGACCTCAAGTTCTTACTTATGTATTGAACAAATCTTGTCAGAAGATCACATGCAAGCACAGCTGAGGTTTCTTAGATGTGTTTTCAGAACAGTACTCACATGATGTGATATCCTCTCATTTTGAATAAATGCAAGAAAAAGCTCACATCTGTGAATAAACTACTGCAGACATGATCATAGATAGGAGTGGAACAAGTTGTGTGGAACCAGCAACATTTACTCCTGGAAAATTGGTTGGTTTCATCTCTAAAGTGCAAAGCACACAGAAGACAGCAGTGACTATATGCAACTGCTAAATATGCTGGCCATCATTTCTAACCTTTCTGAGCCATAATGCAGATTCCTCAGCTTTGGGATTGCAAAATACAGTTTTAAGGAAGAAGAATGCTCTTCACAGTGAGAGTTAAAATTGGGACATACTTCTAATCTGTTTTCATGCATTTTATTGTGATTCAACATTTCAAAATACACATATCAGGTGTTCTGCTTAGATCCAAATGTTACTTCTATATCTGATACTTCCCTTGTAACCACTATTTACTTAATCAAAGTGGATAGCTGTGGTTTTCATTATCCTTAAGCAAATGTTTGTACACGTATTGCTTAATTGTGCTATTCATTACCAAAAAAAATTGCAAGCAAAAGATAACCATGCCAACCTAAATGTCCTCGTATCAATTTTTTGTAACACATGTGAGCAATTGCCAATAAATTGTTTCAAGCTTATAAGCAGTTGCCTTCCTTTGTGTTAGTTATGGACAACTTTCAAAATGTTTCACCTCCAAAATATAGGAAAAGAATGCTAATTCTAACAAGTAGGAGAGGATGCTACAACCAGAATACATCTGCATGCACAACAATCAAGACAGCCATTCTAACAGAGAAAACATTAAGAAATTATGTGATTTTAGGGACTTGTAGGAATCTGAAACTTTTGTTAATAATGAAGCTCCAGTGAAAGTGTCCCATTTTATGTGATGTACATGGAATCAACATTTCACAGCTGGCACTTACTGCACAATGTAAAGACAGAAAATTGCTAAGCTTAACAGGCAACTTTTTGAAGGGATATGCTCTTGTTTAGTCCCAATACTGATATGCTATACATACAAGAAATAGAATCAAATATTTCCATCCTTTCTAGCACATGTAGTCAAATCACTTTCTCTGTGCTATGTGAATTTCCAATACAGAGTCCATCAGATAATTACTAGCCTGTTCTACATCACTGCACAGGCTGTGATCTGCAGTATTTGGCACAGCAGCTGATTCCAAGAGGGAACTGTCAGAAGTGGAGAAGACAGCAGTTTGAGCTCACCTGGGCAACAAGATTGAAAGGAGCCAAGCTGTAGAGGTAACAGCAGCATGCCCTTTCAGGCAGGATGGAAAAGGGAAACTCACAACAGTAAAAGCGATCTTTGCTAGCAGTCACAAAGATGCCATCATTAAAGAGGTCAGAGTGATCTGTCAAGGTACGGAATACCGGGAAAGTTTATTACATGTGCATCAGTTTAATGAAAAGAGAACTTTTTGTTCTCTCGTACTATCAGGCACCGGTTTCTCAGCACTGACTTTTTTTTCTTTTTTCTTTGGAAGGGAGAAAAGGGTATGTGAGAATCTCTAACTTCCTAAAAAAAATTCAACTACCATGAAATATTTTAATCTTGGTGTAGTATCTGCATTAGGTAGCAGTTACTGTATTAACTAATGATATGGACGTTTATTTTTCCAGCTATGTATGCATGTTCTCATGCTTCAGGAAAACATTTAGGAAATTCTGTTCAAAGCAGAAAGCAAGATGCTAACCACAACCAAACCACTAGCTGTCTGCTGTGTCACTGAAGAAAAGTGTCTTTGAAAAGACTTGGAGTAGTTATTTGCATGCACTTCACTTTCTCTTGGTAAGTATGAAATTAAGACTGCACTGCAAAAATCTTCTCTGGATCTTCCACTACGTCCACTAGTTACTGCCTCTCAGGCTTTCTACAAAGCAGCCAACATGAAAGAGACTGGATGATTTACAGTCCAGCTCTATGAATGTAGATAAGATCTAGTCAAAGATCTGAAACAAAACAAAGAACTCTGTATTACTCTTGGAATGGATTCCCAAATATTTAAAACTACTATGACCCAGAAAGCCAACCGATTGATATATTGCCCTCGACCCTGTCATTCTTGGCTAGTCTGTTTTGCTTTGCTCTGTCTCTGTGTTCTGTCTTGTATATATTAATCTGAAATATCTAACCTCTCTCATTTGATAAAGTAAGCACTGTACAGATAATAGGTTATTAAGTGCTCTGCTCAGTTACGTGTCTGTCCATGGGTATCTCCTGACTATGCAATATGGCAGAGACATATTTTTTGTGTCACAGATCAGAAGAAAAACATCATTCAAAAAAACCTATAAAGATGCTACCTAGGATAATGAAAATCATACCTAAAACATGTTCTAAGAACATTTATTTTCATTTTGTGTATTTATTCAATGAAATTTTATATTATTTGTCTTTTCTCCTAGTTGGGAAAAAATGAAAGAACAGCCAATTACCTTATTCATTGAAAAGAAAATTCTTTATATATTTATAAATGTAACTATCTCAAATAACATTAAAAACTAGTCAAACTGCAGAGAATCTTATTTATAACACATGGTAAATGAACTCTATTTTCTCCTTATACTTGCCTCACTAACACATCTACCAGTCTTCTCTCTTCTACAGAGAGAAGCAGTAGTAAGTTTCAACACCCAAACACAACATGTCAACCTAAAAGTAATAAACTAAAAGAATTTTACTGTGCACATAGAAGAGACAAAATAGACCGCATTACACATATATATTTCTTCCTCCTGCTTTTCGTCTCTTCTGCATGAAGATAAGTATACAAAAAAATTGATGCCTCCCTTCAAAACCTATGAAATAATCTAAATTTTCCACCTCATGCAGAAATTGGAAAAGAAGTCAGAAATGAGTACGTGGCCCTGCAATTCTTGCATGCTTACAACTGCTGACAGGAGTTTGAGAAAACAATAATAGATGAAGCCCTTACTTTGCATGAAACACCTTCCTGAAAAAGGCCTACAAAAGGGCAAGAGTAAGATTAAGTTACAATGATGAAGAAGGACATTCATAGACTGCAAAAATCACCTTTGAAGAACACATATCCTTGCCACAGCACTGCCACTCAACTTCTACTAGTCACAGAAAGACTGAATTCATTTACCATAATCCACCTTCCCACCCACCAATGACCATGGGACAAAGGTTACCGCACAGTTTTCAGGCACTTGGCTTGGCAGGAGTTTGCGAAATTACTTCATATACAAAAGAGGTAATGTATATACAGTATTATGTTACTGTAACAAGAATTCTAAGCAGATTTTAAGTGAACTTATTGGCCCGAGTCATAAAACAGTAAGTCTTAGTGGACTTACAATTTATGGTGAAATTTGACATAAGCAACAGTGACTTGCTGCTATAGTTAGTAAAAAAGGGTTCAGCACATTCTGATTTATTGCATTCTGGTTCCTATATTTTAGATTTACTTTTTAGAAAGCATTTGTAACAATGTTATTAATAGAACTCCAGTACAATATCAACAAGCAAACCAATAACTGAACTCTTTCATATGCATTTTGCACATCAAATAATAAGTCCAGCACTCAACATCAACTCAAAGTGCTATTATATCAACTACAACCATTTTATCAGTTAGGATAGCATAAGATCTAGTCATGAGAGTTCACTGTAAATGTGTCCAATGCGCCACAGTAAGCAAAATAATTTACTACAGTATTCAAATATGATTGAAGTACTGTAGTTTCTCCACATTCCAGTGACTGTGCATTCAAAAGTAGATGCTTAGGTGCACTAATGTTTAACACAGAATAATAAAGTAAGGTGAAGCATTTGTGTTCCAACATTGGGAGAAACAGGCAATGCTGAAGAAACAGACGGTCCCAGTCCATTAATTTCTGGCTGGTATCACTACCAAAATTTTGGCAATGAGACAGCCTACATAGAAACAGTACACTGTTATCAGATGGGATTCACCTCAAAAGGGGAAGCAAGTCTTTGCTCAGGAGCCAGAGAGAGTTATTGACAGAGTTTTAAACCACACATGATGGGTAAGAGGAATAACACTTACTCTTGGCAAACTGTGGGACAATGACACACCAAGGCTAGAGGGACAGTGCTAGGAAGATGCCCTCAAGTGGTGACTCTGAAATATGCTAGCCACACTGGAGCACACTTAAAGTCTTCTGTAGCTGAGCCATGGACTTCTAAGGTAATGGAAGTCAACAGGGAAACATCAGTGAACTATCTCCAAGAAATTAAGGAGATATAAATTAAGTCCTCTAAGAAGCTGACACGACCAACAGACAGCCCAGCTGAAGTGCCTCTACACCAGTGCACGCAGCATGGGTAGCAAAGAGGACGAGTTAGAAATGATTCTAGAAAGCTATGACATATATGCCATCACTGCAACTTGCTCAGACAAACTCCATGTGTGGCTATTGAATACAGCTGTTTACAAGGGACAGGAGGTGAAGGAGGACTAGAGGGGTCAATTCACCTTGACATGAAAAGATGAATTTGAGTGCAAAGAATTGTCTCTGAAGACCAGTCATGAGGAGGTTGAAGGATGATGAGTAAGAATCAGAGATCAAGGCAACAGGGAACCTTGTGGCTGGTATCACTATAGGCTGCCAGATCCAGGAGAGCCTACTGATGAAGTCTTCTTGCTACAGGAAGCATCATACTCACAAACTCCTGCCCTGCCAAGGTACTTCAACCACTCTGACACTGGCTGGAAAAGTAGAATGGTAAGCTTTAGGCAAACCAGAAGACTTCTGGATAACTTCTAGAGCCAGGTAAGACAGGCCTACCAGAGCAGCTGCAATCCTAGATCTGCTGGTCACAAGTATAGGTGGGGTAATTGGGGGCATCAAGGTTGGAGGTATCCTGGGCTGCAGCAATCATGCATTGGTGGAGTTTTCAGACCTTACAAATATGTCAAAGATCAGGCAAAGAATAAAGATAGAACCCTGAACTTCAGGAAAGCAAAATTCCAGTTTTTCAAGGAGCTAGTAAATAGGTCCCCTGGGAAACTGCCCTCAGGGACAAGGGAGTGAAACAGAGATGGCACATCTTTAAGGACACCTTCCATAGAGTGAAAGTGTTCTCACACCCCAGGTGTAGGAAATGAGGTAAGGAAGGCAAGAGACCAGCATGGTTGAGAAGGTTGAGAAGAACTGCTAGTCTAACTACAGGGCAGGAAGCAAATTCACATGCAGTGGAAGCATGTACAGGTATTGAGGGAAGAGCATAGGAACATAGTCCATTTGCATAGGGATGGAGTCAGGAAGACCAAGATGAAACTGGAACTGAATCTGGCAAGGGATACAAAGAGTAACAGAAAGACCTTCTATAGGAATATGAGCCAGAAAAGGAAGGTCAAAGAAAGCACTCTCCCTCCGCACCCAACATCCGTGTAAGCAAGGCTGGTAACAATGAACGGGGGAAAGGCTGAGGTACTTCACAAATTTTTTGCCTTAGTCTTCACTGCCAGCCTCTCTTCTCACACCTCTTAAGTTTATAGTCTACCAGAGAGGGACTCGGAGAGCAAAAGTCGCTCTCACTCTAAGAGAAGATTGCATTTGTAACTACCTGTGACTAACCTGCTTTAATTCTGTACCTTCACTCATTAACACAGCACAGTACCTTGGTCGTTTATAACTGCTTGTGTGGTCATTCTCAGATTAACTGACAGTAAAGGAAGTTGTAGCCAGGGTGGGGGTCCATCTCTTCTCCCAGGCAATTAGCAATTGGACAAGATGACATAACCTCGAGTTGCATCTGAGGAGGTTCAGGTTGAACATTAGGAATAATTCTTTTCACTGAAAAGGCTGTCAAGCACTGGAATAGACTGCTCATGGAGAGTTCAAGAAATGACTGAACATGGCACTGAGTGCTGTGGTCTAGTTGAGCTGGTGGTGATTGGTCAAAGGTTGGTCTATGATTCTATAGAATACAGTGTTTCTGTAAATATTATGAACAACAGCAATAAAATCTAAACCATTCTCTGTTTATTTAAAAAAAATTTAAAAAATTCTCAGGAGTAAGGACACTTTTCACCTTGGTAGGCTCGTGGTCAGTCAGCTCTCTCTCCCTTTCCATCCATCTTTCCTTCTTCTCATCCCTCTGTCTCTCACCTCCCCCACCCAGGGAAAGCTCTTAACCTTCCTCACATTTTCACTTCACTGATTTAAGCCAAAGGACGTGCATTAACCCTAGTGAAAAGTATTTAAATTTACTGATCTAAAAAGTTTTGCTCTCATCAAAACTGACCACATTTCTAAGGTGTGGTTAAGCCACTTTCCACTGCAGTTCCCTGAAAAAATAGGTGTGTACATGATTATTTTAGAGAAGAGGGGATAACTGACCTGCTGTCATTTATCTACCTAGACACGGGTCTTAAAGGCTCAGATACAAAGGTCTTACATCTCACAATTCACAAAGCATAAGAAACAACAAACCTTTTGTTTTAAGATCTAATTAAAAGTACACTTCTGACTCAACTAGTTTTCAGAATTAAATTAAAATCTGAACAGATGAAGAAATAAATTTCAGTTAATATTTTTTCCCTCCTCTTCTTTTCAAGTTTTATCCAGGGAAAAGATGTTTATGACTAGACTTTTCTAATATGTTGACTCACTACTTATCAGGCAGTAGAGCATTGTACTTTGTTTACAGCACTGCGAAGCTTAAGGCATTTTGTGGAATTTCTGCTGCCAGATGTTGCCCAATTCAAAATTCATACAGAGTGAAAGAAACATAACAGTCAAGCCCTGCCTTTTGGCAAAATGACAAAATAGACATACATTAAATGTCAGCTTTCTAGAGTTTATATCACTCACACCCCTCAGTCTACAAGGACCTACAAATTACAGCTGTCGAAGTTTTTGCATAACCTAAACTTTCAGCTCTAGAGAACTCTTACTTGTCTACATTTATTTATATTCTTGGTAATGGAGTGGTTCATTATTTATACTAGCTGTTTAAACAGTAACTGGGTTGTTTTAGGAACTGTGCATTTGTGCAAAGATGAGCAGTGCATTTTATGTATCTGAAGGAAATCAAAATTCAACTACAAAGTTGAATTAAAATTGTACAATCATACAAATAAACCATTTCACCCTAAAATCTTTTGCAATAGTTTTTGCAAGCAAACAATGTAGATTAAGTTATTTTTACATCTACTAGTCATGTTGCTTGATTGCTAGGATTTAAGATTGTTAAATCTATAAACAGACATTGCTACATTTTCAAGTCTCATTTTTAAAAATGTGTAGCTTTGCTCATGTATAAACAGCTTAGGAGACATGTTATGGAAGAGTTATTACCTACACACTCAACAGTCTCCTAACTGAACTTAAAACCAAGACTGGTGCTCTGCAGACCTTCAAAAACAGAAACGGGTGAACTTTGAAATAGGGAGCCTTTTGATCTCGCTGATTCACATAGTCCACAGAAGTAGCAGAAACCGTTGGATCTCTTATCTCCAGCATTTTGAATGCATGTTTCCTTTCAAAATTGACTACATTTACAGAATTGATCATTATTTGCATATGATTGGAAATCTGGACAGTGTATCGATTAAAGATAGTGTGTATTAATTACATTGCAAAGTCAGTGTTAACTTGGGAAGGAATATGCTGCATGTGCATAAATATGCACACAGTAAATATTACTTCAGATTTCCTCTTTTCAGTAGGAATCCCTCAGCATTTTTGAGACATGTACCTTTTAAGAGATCAACAATGCAGAAAATCGAGTAATTTTCTGAAAACTAGCTTAAAAAGTTATAAAGACAACAATCTGTGTTCCTCATTTCAGACCTTAAAAGACACTTAAAAACAAGTCAAGGGTTTTATGCTAAAACACTAGCAGTGGCCATGTACTCTGCACAAAGGTCAGTGTTTATGACCCTGGTGAGATGGGATTTCCATTCTCTTTAATGAGCCAAGACATCAGACTCGCACTCTTAACTCACACAAACACAGAACCTACCCCTGGGACAATATGTCTGTTTCTGCGGAAGCAAGGAAAAGTAGCTGTGGAGAAGTAGGTGGGGCAGGGGGAGAAGGGGATGGGAACCTGCATGACCGGATCAAGACAATGGCTCTGTGCTTTAGCTGATCTTCAGGCCAGAAAGGAAAGGAAGGAAGCATAAGTGTGAAGTTCTGTACTGGGAGTTGATTGTGGCACTCCTATTCCCCAGCTCTGAGCAGCACTGCATGCATTTTTATTTCAGCGACTGACATTGTCAATAGCCCTGATCACTGAAAAATACTGTTTTTCAATTTGCTATCTCTGGAACAATGGCTCTTGTTCACAAAGCAGAGTGAAGAGAGACCTTGACAAATTAGAGAGTTGGGCAACCACCAACCACATGAAGTTCAACAAGAGAAAGTGCCACATTCTGCACCTGGGAGGGGACAACCCTGAATGTCCATACAGACTGGGGAAAGAGATGCTGGAAAGCAGTGCCACAGAAAGGACCATGGAGATCCTGGTGGATGGCAAGTTGGATATGAGTCAGCAGTGCCATGGCAGCCAGGAGTGCCAACCCTGTCCTGGGGGGCATCAGGTACAGCATCACCAGCCAGTCAAGGCAGGGGATTGTCCCACTCTGGTCTGCACTGGGGTGGCCTCACCCTGAATATTGTGAGCAGTTTTGATCACTGAAATATAAGAAAGGCGTGAAATATAAGAAACCCATTTGAGAACATACAAATGAGGCCAATGAAGATGGTGAAGAGCCTTGAGGGGAAGCTATAGGAGGAGTGGCTGAGGGCACTTGTTCTGTTCAGCCTGGAGAAGAGGAGACTGAGGGGAGACCTCATTGCAATTACTACTTCCTTGTGAGAGGAAGGGAAAGGGATTTCTGCTCTCTGGTGTCCAGTGACAGAAACCAAGGAAATGGCCTGAAGTTGTGTCAGGGGAGGTTTAGGTTGGACGCTAGAAATAAGTTCTTCCCTCAGTGAGTGGTTAGTCACTGAAACAGGCTCCCCAGGGGAAGTGGTCACAGCACCAAGTCTGGCAGAGTTTGGACAATGCTCTCAGGCACAGTGTGACTCTTGGGAACGGTCCTGTGCAGGGTCAGGAATTGGACTAAATCATCCTTGTGGGTCCCTTCCATCTTGGAATACTCTGCACTTCTGGGATTCTGTGTTTTTTTGAGAGAGGTTTGGATTTTGAAGTATGACAGGATGGCAGACACGTGTTACCCCAGTTCCCCTTTCATAACATTCAGTAGTGGTAAAGACAGTAGAGCCAACATACCAGCTATACCAAAAATGATACATGGTATTTAAAGGTATTTTAGTTACTGCTGTCACTTGCTTCTTCATGAACAGACACATCTGTGTCTGTGAACAGACGCATCTCACACGACAAGCATGTGTGAGCAAAGTTACTCTGCCCTACCACACTGAGAAGCAGGCTGTGGTGTTTAACCAAAGGCTCATAAAGCATGCAAGTCTCCTGACTGGAGAGTAGACCTTGGCTGGTGAGCAAGGAACGGTGTATCTGACAGCTGTAAGGTCCACATCTGGCTAATCAGCCACACCCCTTGTCTAGCAGCATGTACTGCAACTTTGGCAAACCAAAGAGCAAAGGGGAGGACTTCCATATGAAGATAAATTAAAAGACAGGCAGGATGGAGGGAATGCAAGACTCCAGAAGAAAAGGTAGATATAGTGGCATATGTTATATATATGGTAAAGGAAAAAGAAGTCCCAGTGGGGAAAAACAGGAAGACAGCTGGTAAATTAAGTTCTCGGCAGAATACCTACTCACACCTCCTTTAACCATATCACCCAACCCTTCAGTTACCACACATCAGAGAAGTGAAGGCTAAAAGAAATTAAAATCTTTGAAAGCTTTCTAGAAAATACATGAAAATAAAGAGTTAAAGAAGAAAAAAATTATGGCATTTGAAATATAGTTTGGAGTCCCAAATAGAGAGCCATTGATGGATAAGATACAGAACATCAAGTGCATAAATTCTTTGCATAAGGATGTTCATGATTTTATGTGTACACTGTTTTATTTTAAATTCTAGGCTGAAAATACTGAATCTGCATGAACACTAACATTGACTTTGTTTCTAGAATACACTAATAGCTTAATATATAGATATGAATGAGAAATGTTCAGGTAAAATACTTTTTCACTACAAAGATAATTAAAAGTTGAATGGCTAATCCTCTTCCTGGAGCTTTTCAATTTCTTAATATCTGTGAAAAGCTATTAACTTAAAATCATTTGTAGAAGCTGTAAAGTGTTGTTAAGTGCCAGACTGAGTCATTTCATTAACTACTGTTTTTGAAAGAACAGCTTGCTAATTCCATGAAGTCATTTAACCTCCTGGTAGCACATGTGAGGCAACATAAGCCAACGTAAAGCTTCCCCATGGTTTCTGAGAACAGACTGACAGAACCAAAATCAGGGAATGGGAAAACTGCATATGGTTTTTATCCAGTCTCTTAACTTTTGTAATAAGGAAATGTAATCTGCACCCAGAACAAATTATACACTAGTCAAAATGGTTGTTTATGTATCTGCCTCAATTTTAAGCAGGGTCTTAAGTGTAATCTACAAGTTCATGAAACCTATGCAAGGCAGTTTTCTCACAAACAGAATAATGGGGCTTCTGATGCTGCACAAAATGAAAGTATCATTTTGGATAGAACAGTCATGATTGTTTATCATGTTTATACAATGTGACTGAAGTGCCAGCAGAGAGCACGGGGAGCCAGAAGGATTTTAAGGAAACAGAAATTTTAAAAAGTCTTGATTCCTAATAGCCTATATTCATCACTTGATGTGCTGAGATATCACGTAGAGGCAAGAGTTCTGATTGATAAAAGAAAGAGGATATTAAATACATGCATTTACTCTTCTTAAATCAGCCAGTCCAGATCTCTAAAACCATGCATGCTAGTTTATGTGTGAAAAAGTACTACAAACCTTCACATGCATTATAATAACATTGCAGTCCAGTTATTTTCTTTTGAAAAACAACTTCATAATAAACAGTGCATTTTAAACTCACAACATTGTGACTCAAAGCAGCTTCTTTCATTAACACAGTTTGTCATTTTACAAAACTATATACTAAGGCTATTTGTATTCTACACAAAGCTAGAATGTAGAACTTGAAACAGAACACTTGATATTTAAGACAAAATATGTACATTTCAATTCCAAATGAGGCACTAAATCAGCCAAAACTTGTTTCTGACAGACTAGTGATAAATTATAGGATTTTCAGCAATCCTCAATAAACAAAGTGAACACTGTTCTTCAAGCAGAAACTGCTGGTTAAATCACACATGACACAGATCCAGTATTCTTGTTGGAAAATATGACATTACCTAGATTGTCAGACAATCATCTAGAAACACTCAATTTTCCATCTTGCCTCTATGTAAGCACACATTTTAAAAGAAAAATTATGTGATAGAAGTCATAAGCATATAAAGCCCCTACCTATCAATATAGATCTTGAAAGAGTTTTCTATGCTGTGGATCAAGGGAGAAAAATACTTTCAAAAATACACTGTGAAGGAAGGAAGGAGTACTACATGAAGTTGGAATTACTTTGCAAAAGAAAATGAAGCCTGCCATCCTGCTCAAAATAGCTGTAAAGATGCCTAACCTTAAAATTGGTTTCTCACCTGTATCTGCATGGTATTTTGGAACAAGACCTGCCTTGCAATGGTAAGCTCTTCAAGTGTTTGGCAGGGAAACAGTACCACCTGTAGTATAAGGTAAAGCTTGTTTATTTGTGTACAAGGCCAAGATCACATACCCCCTGATGAAACATGTCTGTTTCAAACATTCTTGTGGAGCAAAAATGTGGTGCATTTGCTTCTCTGTGTTTTGAAGTGGAAGTTTGCCACAGCAGAAATCATTCACAAAATAATTTCAACTAAAACATCTATCTCTCAAACAAAACAATTAGCTTGTTTAAATGGCAGATTACCAAAATGAAACTACATCATCCCCACACCATCTGTCTCCTTTTAAATTGATGAACAAGCTATGTTTACTGAAGTAGGAAAGCATATAAATCCTTTCGATTAAAATCTATTTCTTCAGAAAGCCAGTTTCTCAGATCTCTGTAGGGATCTAGGCAGAGTGGATAAATATTAATATTTTTTTAATAGCTGCTTTTCAGATCTTTTATTAAAAGACAGTTTTCTTTTCCAATACTGTATTTATATTTAAATACAAAATTATTGTATTCTGTGCAGAGTAGTAACCTAACAAACACAATTAATTTAAACTACAAAAATATTCAGTAGTATTTAATGTGTTCAGGTAAAATCAAATCTCTGAAGAAGCAGAAGCCAAAGACAAAGGAACTGGAGTTGGAATAAGCTGAAATGTTAAACCAGCTTTTGACACAAACAGACTATCCCACAGGTGCATAGTGAGTATTTATTTAATTCCAAATTTCAACTACTTCATTCAAAGCTGAAAAACCAATTGGGATTATAAAAGCCAGGAAACCTTATTTTTCCTCTTGCTATTCATGAATAAAAATGAGGTGAGGAGCTGAGATCCAGTTTTAAAATCTCAAAACCCATGGTAATGAGAAACAATCAGTTCAATTCACTACTAGAGATAAAATTGTTTTTACTTAGTCTATATGTTTCAAATTAAAAGCATATTTTTGGAAAGTCATTTTCTCTTCCATATAAATGTTAAAGACATTTTATTTTACTATTTTTTCCAAGATTTGTTTTATGCACCAAAGTACAACCATGGATAATAAAAGCTTACACTAACATTGCTTAAATTCTGTGAAAATGAGAAAACATAATAAATGTATATTACACTACAATACTGATGAAATGCATTGCCCCATTAGAAAAAAAAAGGCATACCAGTAACATGCTTATACACCTGTAAACTGTTTTAAATATCAAAGACAACCAATATTCCCCTAAAAACACCAAACCAAAACAGAATTGAAAGAAGATAGAAAGTAGGTTTTCCTATCTTCCAATTTCAATTATAATCAGAAGCATTTAAACTAAATTTTTCTACCTGGCTTTTCTCTGCCTAGAACCCAGAGAAAGAGACAATCTAATGTTTGGAAACAACTTAGTCCCTCTGCTAAATGCATTTCAGATTTCTTTCACAGCAGTAAGAACAAGTCCTGATGCAGAGCTGAGGTGACTTTTTTCTGAAGAGCACTAGATCTCATTTTCTTCTTCTAATAAAACAGGGAGCTGACAATGCAATTTGCTGGTTGGCACCAGCAAATCTTTCTCCACTATTTGAAGTCGAAAAAAATTTAAAAGGTCTTATTTCTGTATTAAGACAACTTTCTGCCTTTCACATGGTACAGGAGCAGTATTTTCCTTTTGTAAGACACGGTGAATAGCAGGGGCAATAGGGAGAACTCCCTCAAAACTAAAATATATCAGTAAAAGAGACAAGGGACACTAGACTACCTCCTCCAAAGAATGCCTTGCTTTAAAGTCCTGAAGTGGGATCATAATGACTGCTTTGATATATAACACCACTTTCATAATTACTCAGATTGTACAGTGAAAAGATGTCATCAAATTGCTTTCAATTAAGTCACTTGATGTTATTAATTTATCTTCTGTTTCCTGTCAGAGAGAAATGAGCAGAGAGTTTAAACGGCCCATTCAGGCTACGAGGAGGTGGTTTCAGCAGCAGTCAAGTTGACCAGTTGAAGTCAGAACACTTCAAATCAATGGTATGGATCAGGTGCCTAGTTCAGGTGGCACTGGATTCAAAGAGTTTGATATTAAACAAGGTTAAGAAATATGCTAAGGACCATTTAATGCAAAATGGAGACACAAAATAATGTTTCTGTGTTTTTTTCCTATTTGGACATCTTAACAAAATGCTACAGCTGTGTTTACCAGGAGAGGCAGAACTAACTTAGCCAGCTTTGTACTTTCCTAAAAAGTTGTACCACTGGCTCCATTTGATGCATCTCTAATCCCAGTCTGAAGCTCTATATTTTAACCAGGCAGTTACATCTCCTAAGCAAAATGTAAATTGCTTACAAATGGAAATGATAGGTTGTGATACAACTTAGGTGTTCTAGAGCAACACCACAATAGTCTGAGGACTAAGGTACTAACTTTTTCCCTGTTACTTTGCCAATTTAATCAAGCTTTCCTACTCCAAGACTGATTTTTGTGTTAATATTGATTGGCATAAAATTTGAGCATATTTGTCTGTTGTACTGTTTACTGACATATCTTTAGAAAGATGTTTTCCTCACACTTTTGATCTTAGCACTGCAAAGAGTATGTTATATTATACAGTTTATTTAAAATTTCACCAGTTTCAATGAACATTTTCAATATCTTTTTGAGATATAATTATTTCTATTTGAAGGAAGAAAGTACATTTAGACAGATACCTGGTAAGGCAGAATAAAAAACACTATAGCTTTTACTGTAGATGTACCGTACAGATACATCACTTAGCCATACATACAGGTATATAGCATATATAATTGTGTATGAAAATCACATAAGAATAAATGTGAACAAGTCTTAATTATTAGGGAAAAGCAAACAACTTGTAAGTCTTAATTTGCTCACAAACCAGAAAGAGTGAACTGAAAGGTATGAAGCTCATCCTGTTTCACTATGTTGATATAATTAACTCCAGTTGCCTGAGCTCTGATAACATATTAAGTAGCATAAATGCTACAAAATGAACAAGACTGTACTGTTATAAAGACATTTGTATCCATAACAACCTTCACCCATTGGCCCTATAGATTTTCTGGTTGTCACTGGGCAGCCACACTTGTCCTCCAGATACTTACTCACAGGATCAGCAAAAGAGGAAACTGAGAACATAGGAAACGTTTGAGCAGTGTTTCAGGTTTCCAAGCCATTTCCTCCCAGCACTGCCTTTAGGCCGACGCACATACTAGAAGGAGATCTGACTGCTCCCATCATCAGGAATTTTGCAAACACTGCACAACATCAGACATTAACATCCATTAAGGTAGGAGATGGCTCAGTGGTAGAACTTCTACTTGGGGCAAGGATGAAAGAACGAAGGAACATGCCACAGTTCTGAATGATGCCTTCTGAGGACTCTGCCCGCTCACCTTTTTCCCCTGAGGTTGCTTTCCACTCAAATCATATTTCTCTTCATCTTCCTCTACAGGGACCCTATGCATTGGCCCTCTAAATGCTCAATGCTGAGCAGATGCAACATTCAAGTCAGAAAACTCTGGCTTACTAGAGTTCTTACAGCAATAACTTTTGCCACTCTCCCATTCACCTTCAGGACCATGAGAGGTGCTATCTGCACCAGGGGGTTTCAGAGGTTGACAAGAATATGTTAGATTGAATTGGAAACCTAGTCAGCTTGCTAAGGAAGAGGTTTGTCCAGTCTTTTCTGGGAATGCCTCATGGCCATAGTACTGAAACATTAATGGCAGGTGACATGACATCAGATGTAGAACTGTATGACTGAAAAAGTCTACAACTAGTTGAAGTACTGTCGTGTGCAAGTGAAGAGAACAGAATTTTTCTTTGCTGGGACCTAGAGACATATTCCTTTTCTCCAGTATTCAGCAGAGAACAATAGGAATGTTTTTCAGTTTGACTGTATAAGGGAGACAAGGAGCAGACAAGGGCACATGGATCTTGCAACATCTGAAAGAAGATGGGAAGAGTAAAGTCATCTCCAGCTGGGTACAAATGAAATCAGCCCTATACACTCAATTCAGAAATACAGCTAAATGTTTGTTAAATCAGAAATAACAGCAGTATTTTCTTAATCTCAGAACCTATGTAGCCCAGGTATAACAGTTAAAGCCAGGTTGTTGTGGCTATGTGGCCTACATTTGAGGCAGTAGGNTCTTTTTAATGTGGCAGTTTCTTGCAGTCATCACTGCACGTGTCTTAACATGTGAACAGAACCCACAACTGATGTCACACTGGTCGAAGTCAGTGAACCATCACACTTCAATTTTCAGTGTTTCTTCAAGCATGTAAAATCTGTGCATATAAACCCTGCAGCAGTGTAATTACACAGTAGCAACAATATAATTGTATTGACCAAGAGGGGCAGTTCTGGGGAAGAAAAGGAATGTCAAAGAAATGTCAATATGTAACAGAATGGTAAACACAGGATTCAGCAATGTAAGTGAAACACAGGGTACTCATCTTCTGTCCTTTGAGCAGAACATGCCATAGCAATTCAGAAGACCTTACTAGAATTTTAAAAATCGTCAGTTCAACATAATTAATATGGACTTCAGATTATCTGGCTAAGCAGACTTATTTTCTCTTTCTCCACGTAAAAAGAACACATTTAGACACAAAAATAAAAATGTGACCCTTGATAAACACTGTAAAAGCTAAAGGCTGGATTTTCAAAAGAAGTCAAAACTCCTGAACTGCCTTTCACAGAACACTCATGTCACAACCACTGAGAATTGATAATCTAGGAATTTTACCATAGAGCTTTTATTTCCAGTTGTGAAATTATGCACTTTGTCTGCTTCTGCATTCATAGATAAAGTTGGAGGATCTAATGATGCAGTGTAATATGGATTTATCAGCTCAAACTGATGCTAGATCAAGTTTCTTAGAGGTTTTGTAACCAGTAGTGCCCCTGGTTTCTCCCTCATTTATACTTTTGGTTTATGCTTCTATATGTTGAGCAAAGATTTCTCAAAACTCTTGAACTACCTCTTTAGCACAGATATCTGGTAATCTCAGGCTTTGTAATCTCTAACACCTCTGCAAGAAATCTCCAAAAGGAGAGAAACGAGTCTTGGTGATTGAAATGTGTTTTAACTAATATTCAGCCATTTTGGAAAATTTAATAGAGGTTCTTTAAATTTATCTCTTTGTTTATTAGAAAAATATATTCTTAAAAGTATCAATCTGGCAAAACAAAAACATCATTATTAAAAGTTTATTCTGTAATTTTGTGTTTCAAATGAGAATTTTAAGGACATTTTAATTCATCTGTTTTCTAAGGACCTAACAAAACATTTTAAATCTTGTGCTACACTACCCCTGTAAGCCGAAAACAAACAAATCTGCTAACTCTTATGCTCCTAAGCAAACATTTCCAGGTAGAACCCTTCTCAAAAATATATTAGAAATGTTCTTCAGAATCTAAAGGCAGGTCCCCAGAGTAACGTGAGGAAAGACAGAGTTGTCATGCCATTTATCCATATCTTTCTTCTTACATCATTAGTTATGTCTCAGAAACCACAATTTAATTAAATCTGCAGTGTCCATCAACAGTAGTAATGGACCTGAGTGAAAAGAGACCTTGAGTTTAAGGGAAATTAATGGAAAGCGTGGATCTTCACATTGACAACTTTCAGTCCTGTTCCATGACCCTGTTAGCAGAATTACCTACAACAAACAAAATTTAGAGTCAACAAGTAGGTGAGGGTTTCAGCTGTTTCATATGATTAAAGAGACAATGCTTTAAGAAAAGTCTTCTGGGAAAGAGCCATTTTTAGTGACTTGAGAATCTCAGAGACACCTCTGGTCCCCTGTATTCAGGCGGGGAATATTTGATGAGAGGAGCCCAGTTCCTGAAGTGGAGAGAATATCAGCATTCAGTTGCCAGCAACTGAAGAGACCAACTGTAGGGACCAACAAGAAAACCTTGTCTCATGCTTATCCACTGGATATGATCTGCTCTTAAAATGTTTCTGTATAGAAAGTCACAGCCTCATTAAGTGTCTCTGCCTGTACGCATTTACTGAAATCCAGAACATGCTTGTAATAACAGAAAGCATGAGGCACCTTTTCATTAAAATGCCAGTCAGAAATGCAGAAAAGTTCTTTCAGACCTTCACATACAGAACGAAAAGAGTAAAGAACAAGAGAGCTATCTCATGCGCCTACTTCTCACTAGCTTTATAATCTGTTCTGTTTTCCCTCAAGCAGTGAAACTGTGCAACGTTTGCTTTTCTGGTCTTATCAGTCTTGTTTCCTATATTAAAAATCAAATAAACAAAACAAAACAAAAAAAAACACCAAACCAACAAACAACAAGGTAGTAAGAGAAAGTCAGAAAAAACTTAATGTAAGAAAAGGTACCTGAAACATAGTAGTCCCCTAAGAAAATAATCATCTCACAATAAACCTGGACATCTACGAACTAGAAGGGTTAACACATTTTTTTCTAGTCTTACTTTTCCCAAACAGATGTTCCACACAACATTAAATAGGGGCTAGAAAGAGGGGGAAGGCAGAGAATGAACTTTGGCGCAACATGGAATTTTTAAAGGCATTTCCTTCTCCCTAAGAGCCAAAAGCTGTGATCACTTAAGGCTTTGCTTTTTTAAATACATATTAATTTTGTAGCTTTTGCCAAACTAAATGAATCTAGTCTTTGAAAAACCTTTTTTTCAAAAATCACAATTTTCCATGTCATACTTTTCCAAGAATGTCAGCAAAAAGGTATAAGAATTTTTCTCTCTACAACAAATTCTTAAGTATTCAGGTGTGTGCCACAAGAGTAAGTTAGTGTTACAGATTTTTAAATTTACATATTTAAATAATTTCACTTTACTCAATAAGTAGGAAAACACTAATTCCTTCTACAGTGGTGTTTCTGTGTTCTTTATTATTCTGGCATTTTGTTTTGGTTTCTTGTTGTTTTCATTTGTTTTCTTGGTTGATTGGGTTATATTTGTGTTTTTCGTGGGTTTTTTGTTTGTTTGTTTGTTTGTTTGTTTTTAATTTGGTAAAGGTAATACCAAGTAATGATAGTAAAACTGTTTACTCAAATTCAAATGTTACTCGGGAGTATGGAATAATATTTAAAAATTTTATAAAACTCCATTTGGGATTTTTTTTTTTTAAATAACTTTAGATTGATCATGTTTCCAAATAGTGATCAAGTTTTCTAACCACACAGATGTTTGGTACACCTCACTCTTCCATTATGTGAAGTCCTGAAAGGAAGCATAAATGATTCAGGGAAGTGGACTCCCAATTGAAATATTTCTTTCACTCCAGAGGACCTATAAAATATTTTTTAAAAATCATACATATTAAAAATGCTTTTAGAAACCCAAACACATTAAAAATGTTTAAAAATCATAATACTGTTACTTCCCAAATAACAGTGTACCTCAGAAGACCTTGTTATAAGAAAGGGACACACTTCTCATTCTAGTAGAGTCATATGTTTGCTGAACTAAACAAACTATAAGAGTTAGAAGGGAAAAAAATCACAAATCACAAAAATCTGCATGTACATTGCATGTTGATATCACTTTTCACACTCTGGTTTCTCACCTTTATGCATTTTACACTTAAGAAAAACAATCTTGAAAAATATTAGCCAATTTTAAGAGGCATAAAGAAGGCAGATGGGAGATGAAAATGACAGAATAGCACTGATAAATTATGGATGATGTTATAAAAATATCTTGCTTTGTAGGGCCTCACATTTATGTGCATGCTGACAGGGTTCACTGTAGCAATGATCTGTACTGAACCATCAACACTAGTTACTGCAATGTGGAAAAAAAAAACAGTTAAATACAGTGAAGAAAAAGAAAACCTTAGATATTCAAAACAACCAAAATTAAATAAAGTGTTAGATTATTGCCATTCAGCATTGGTGAGGATTCTCATAAAGGTGAGAATTCACAGCAAATATGCCACCGAGGTGAAGACCAGGAAACCACCACATCACTTTGTGGTTCTAACATAGGAAACATATCTACCCCGGAGAATAAATTTAAAAACAAACAAACAAAAACAAACAAACCCAAAAACAAAACAAAAACACAAAAACCCAAAAAAAAACCAAAAAGCAAACAAACAAAACCCAAAACAAACAAAGAAAAGCCAAAACAAAACCAAACCAAAACAAAAACCGAAACACTACTGACTTAGCAATATATGGTGGACCAAAGTTCCTGATACTGTGATGCTACTTCAAACACTACAAGAAAAATAAGGACAACTCACAGATTAGGCATATAGTTATTAAGTTCTCAATGACAGATAAACATTAAAATTATGTGCTTTCTAGAAATATAAGTAGTAACTCATATCATACTCTGAAAACAGAAGCCAATTGATTATAGTGAAAGTACCAAGGCTGAAGCCAAGACAGAACTCCAACCATACATACAACAGGGACTAACATCCAGCTCTTTGGAAAACAGGCAGTACAAAACAGAATTTCTGGGAGTTAACATAAGAGCTACAGAGACAGTTATGTTCTCTTATGTTCAAGCTCTTACATAACATTTTCCCATCAGTACCTCAGACTTGCAGGAAACTTGGCCTTTGTCACTCCATGTGCATCACATACATGATTAAAAATAACAGCAAAAAAGGAAGGAATATTCAAAACATAAGCTAATTCATAGGCCACTCATATTTTTGACTGAAGGCATATGTTCACATTTATGATAAAACAGGAGACATAACACTTGCCTTTTAACTGTAAGGAAATTCAGCCCAAAAAGTCAAGATGTTTCAACAGGGATGAAATAAAATGGCCCTCCAAAAAGAACAGCTTGAATCTCTCACTCAAAACCCTTCTTTGCTGTTAAGCATGTGGAAGTAACTTTGTACTATCTGGTGATGAGAGAGGTAGCTGAACAAATGCCAAATACCATTAAGAGTTGTTTCAAAGTCTCTAATACTTCTGAGATTTCAGAACTGTGTCTGTAGACACCAAAAGACTTTATGGATCTGGAGTGGTGCCCTTGACAGCACTTGGTTAAAATACACCATTGGTAATAACCTATGATATTTTCCCAAATACAAATTAGAATAGTCCTCAGAACATATTGAACATCATTAAAAATAGAAATAGTGTTCACCTTTCAACGGTGATGTGGCAAATGAATAGCAACTATACACCAACATTAGTCTCATAATTTCATATGAAAACAAACAAACAAACAACAAACTGTCAACAACAAAAAAAAAAGCACAGTCCATGAATAGTGAATAAATTGCTCTTTACATGAAAATACTATACATTCAACAATATTTTTATTATTATTTTTCCATGTTCTGTTTATACAAACGATCCCTTTGGAGGAGAACAGTTCACAATGGAACAAAAAATGAATTATGTGTTCAATGCTTTAAGGCTGTGATGTCAGAGTCCTGCTGTGCAGAGGCCAACATTTGTATTACATTCATTACTTATTCTTGCTAAGAGTTAATTAACACTTGAAAGACAACAGAAATATAGAAGATTTTTGAATTCTCCTCAAATTTCAAAACACAGACAATATACTGATAAAAGACAGAAAGCAAGAGTAAATTGTTCCTTCTTATTCTTAGCAAGGTACCTGTGTTTTCAAAATGTTTTTCCCCTCAGCATAAGCTATTTTCATTGAAACATTTTTGGGTGCCCACTGCCTGCAGAACAGCTGTACTTCGTCACAGTATGATAAAGTAGACCTGGTTTGACAGGGAACAGGGTTACTAAAGGCTGTCATTCGTATATGCTAAACCAGAGCAGGAGATCAGTCACTTTTTGAGTCCATGCCCTGCTCTTTATAAATATTCCCATGTGTTTGCAATTAGTTTGTGGGCTATTCTGGCAGCAAAGGTTATTGAGGGCTGTTTTCCAGACGTAGGTTGGTTTTTCCTTTTTCTCCCCCTTCTACACAACTAAAACTCAATCTTAGGATTTTAAATAACAACACAGTCAAACAGTAGGTTCCTTTACATATATATCAAAAAACACCTTAAATGGAAGAGTTCATCTGCCTTCCATTGCAAAAACTGGATGTACTTTAGATCCAGAGGGCTGCAGAATGCTGTTGTGTAACTTTTAGGAATCTACGACAAAGAACAGAAGCCTCATATGGCACAAATTTCTGAAACTTGGTTTTAGCTGCCACAGGGTTTAGAGGGCACCTAATAGGGGAACGGATTCAATCTCTGATGATCTGAAATTTCATTGGACTAATTGCTTAATTTAGAAATTAAGGTACTTAAGTATTCCCCTCCATGATATGTAAGTATTTGCCCAATTGACGATGTGTTCTAAGTTACATCTCAAGAAACACATTCATTTGTACATAATAGAAGTGCAGCTTACATATTACTGGAGTAAATCAACACAGCCTTCAGGAACATGTGGCATACCACACATACCTCAAAATACCCTTTTGTTGATTTACTTTCCTATCTACCTAACTGCCTGTATCTCATAATTGTAAGCAGCTTCTTTTATGAACAATGATGGAATAATCATACACAGCAAATACCCTCAACCAGATGCAATACTTAGGACTATTCGTAATACACCACTACAACACCACGGAATGCTTTGGATTCAGGACTAGTACTGAATAAAGAAATATAACAGGATTAAGTTATTAGGTTATTAAGGTTAAGATAATGGCTTTCTCAATCTAAACAAACCAAGAGGCTGGTATACTATTGTCCTGAGATGGCCAAGAGCATCCAAAGAGAACAAGAATTAACCTAACTTTAACTACTAATATAAACTACTGTTTCTTGTCAAATTATCCTATTGTTACTGTGATTTAAAACATGATGACAGAAAAAACTGTGCTGGTGGAGCTATCAAAGTCAAGACATTTCACCTTTCATTCTTGTATATACAAGCTAGACCAGAAACAAGTAATCATGAGAATAAAATGACTGATCCTGTACAGCACCACTGATACATATGCACTTTAAACAAGAAGACTGTGAAAGAATAGAGTCAAAAGAGTTAATTCTGAAAACATATTTCACATTGAGTTACAATCAGTAGAATTATTCATGTGACTACATACAACTCATGTTATGAATTAGGTTTTAAATTAAGAAAATGTCAGAATTAGCTAAACACAAGAAGAATGAGATACAGGCTGGATAAAAGAGAGGAATCTAAAATGGTGCAGTCTTCAAGCATACCACATTGGTAGTTAAAAAGATCTGTTTAAAGGGAAAATTATTAGGTGAATCTTGAGTTCCATAGCTACACATAAACCATAACCAATTACATTCAAACCATATCTTGATATTATATATTTAATCCAGATGTGTTAAAAAGCAAGCCTATCATCTAGTCCTTTTCAATGACTGGAAGGAAACAAGTTCGGTCCAGAAACCAAATGAAACATAATTTTTCCAATACCAAAGTCAAATACTGACATAACCTTACAAATTACTCTGATTTCAAGACACTTCTGCTCTTTATGAGTTAAAAGGTCTGATAGCAGATTCCAGGAATTCAGCACAATTAAAGCCAGGAACAGCCAGAACAAGGATTTGGGAATGAGATCAGATTATTGGTGAAATTTTATTCCAATTGGCCCTTCTAGTTTATCTCTAATCTTTGTACTATTAAATACACAAGAGGATTAGACCTGAATAGAAATATAAGATCACTAAATGAAACTGCATTTTTTAACAATATTTACTGTTGCAAATTTTAAAAAAAAAAAAAAAAAAAAGCTTTGTTTACATAATGAAATAAAACAAGAGAAAATCCAAATAAGCCCCTCATGCACACTGAAAAGATCAGTCAATACCTAACAGACATTTACAGTTCTAGACTGCTAAGGCTGAAAGTACTCTACAGGGGAGTACTTTCAGCCTTATTGTTGTATTGTTGGTTTGTTACAGAATTGTTCTTTGCTGTGTCCACTCTTTTATGAGAGGCTACAAATCATTTCACCATTGTTCAGGAAACTAGTTGAAAATTCCTGTCTCAAAATATTCCAATCACCAGCATCTCTGTTTACACACAAGTTTGCTTTGTAAGCAGATAATGTAGCTTAACTCTTTTATAGCACTTTGAGCTCTGAAGTCAATTCAACCCTCATTGGAATCCAGCCCAGTGTCTCATTCATAGCTGACTGTTGTGAAGGAATGCTTGCAGTACGAAGGAGCAAGCAAGCAGATAAAAGGCAGTAGGCATGGCCAATAATATGATTGCACAATATATTCCGTATTCATTTTGAATTTCCCATCTGAGATACAGTTGTGGTCTTCAACAGCATTTGCCACCTATGATTCACAGTTGCTAAGAGATGTAAATGTGTAACAGATCAGTTACTCATCTCTCTGCCAATGGAGAATTACTGCATACACTATGTTTTCTAGTACTTATCCAGCTCAGTTTTATGATTCCAAGAAAATGAAACTCCCTTGAGAAACTATTCCTGATAGCAACAAAAACTTTCTGATGCTACAGCACATTACACTGACAATTAAAACAAAACCTAAAACTTAGATAAGTACACTTATTCTTCATTATTTTACCATACTCGTTATCAGTGATGCTTACACCATTTCTGTACTTTCACCTTCCTAAGCCATCGTCACTTCCTCAAAATGGTCACATCTGGCCAACTCTCTTCATGCATTTGTACACAAATACACAGGGTCTAATTATTTTTGCTGATTTACTCCAACTCCCTTTCAATTCATTAATATCTCTCTATTAATGGCAAATTCACATCCACAACAACCTAGCAAAGTATTTTCCCACCTCACAGAAGAGATTTCTACACAAAACCGCGTTTTTGTGCAGCCTGCCTGCCAGCCCAGCCCTTCTCAAGCATGTCTAGAGACCTTTTCTTCTGAAGCCATGCTCACTTAAACAGACTTTATCTCTCCCATTCTGAGCAATTTTTCTCAGCATTACTGGCAGCAGTGTATCAGTTTATCCAACCATGCTGTGACTTGGGTCAAGCAACTAACCAGGTTAAAAATAACACAGCAAAAGATAAAAAGGTTATTTTTAATGCAAGTCAGTTTTCCAAAGCAGTTCACTACATGGGTGCACACCCTGTTGTACCAGGTGATTGATGTGGTATCTAGAGATTAGAATAAGCAGCGAAAAGCAATGGCTGCGGTGCAGAATAGCACTGCCAGAAAAGGATATGGCCACAAAACTACCCAGCCTTCCCATGAAGAACATCTTGCCAGAGAGTGCCTGGAACCACGTTTCATCACCTGCCCAGTGAGCCCTGTGCTGTGATGAAGTGCAAAGAAACACTTGCTGGCGTAAGTGGGATAGGGGTAAAATCAGGTGTGAGGATCTATTTTTATTCTGTAGTCCAAATAAAGCAATGTGTATCTTTAAAAGTAGAATAAGACAGAATACTTTCACTGCCAGTGAAGTTAGTGTAAGAGTTTCTCTCCACAGAATATTTTACAGTCTTATCAGCCATGTTCATGCAAGCAGGACACTCATACACTGATTCAGAAATATACCAGCTTTGAGAAAACAGGTTCTTAGTTTCAAAATACTATGTTTTAATAACTATGAACTAAAAAACAAACAAACAAACTAACTAACTAAAAAACAAACACCACCAGAAATCCAAACCAAACCCCAAACAAAATAAACTTAAAAAAAAAGGCAAACAAACATAAAAAAATCTGAGTGGGAAACAAACAAACAAACAAACAAACAAACAAAACAAAACAAAACAAAACAAAACAAAACAAACCTAAAAGCCAGAAACTAATTTTCATTAACTCACTAACATAGGTATTCATTTATGTAATTTAGGATCCGAGTGTCTATGGATTGTGTTGGATACAGCAAACCTGTATTACACACTCAGAAGACCTAACTTCCTTGATAGGATCTTTGAAAACATATATTACCTCAGGAAGAGAATTTAAAACAGTTCCAAAGTAGAAAATTAAAAGCAAATTTGAAAAAAACTTTATTTTCAATCATGCTGTGGGACCAAAAGTCTTATTTTAGTCAGACATCCAATCCAGTGTTATCCAAAGCAGAGATATAAGAAATGCTCAAAGATAAAGGACCACACTATGTGAACTGGCAGCCTGTACTGAAAAAAAAAAAAAAAAAAA
>VXAU01001605.1:428566-439580 GCA_013399695.1 Formicarius rufipectus | reverse complement strand
GAAGTGTTTTTTGTGTCCCAAAAAAAAAAAAAAAAAAAAAAAAAAAAAAACAAACCAAAACAAAACCAAAGAGAACTCATGTCTGGTCTTCACAGAAAGTTCAAGGAAAATAAGGCCAGAATTAAAGACAACTGCTTGGACAAAAATGAATAGAGAGAAATGAGCAGTGGATAAACTTATGCTCAAAATTGAAGATCCCTACCTGTTAAAACAATTATGTCCTTTCCAATGGGAGTAGCAGAGGCAAGAAAACACTAGTGATTTTTCATAAAGACTTTGATAAGTTCAAAAAGGGGACTATATGGCACAGTGCCTTCAACAGCAGAAAACTGCCCAGTGATGCAGGAGGTTCCTTATAGTTGTAGGAAACATGCTTTTTTCCCCTTGGGTTAAACAGCTCATAAAGAACTTGGATTTCCACTCTTTCCCTTCTAGCTGATCCCTGTTACAACTTATTGGCTGTGAAAAAGGAGTCCCTGAGACAGCACAGAATATGACCACCAAGAGCTATAGTGATTAATGCCAGAATGAGGAGGAAATAAGAAGCCAGCAATGTGCTTCACACTTCATCCCACAGATGTGGACTGACCCAAGCAGGATATTCCACCGATAGGTCTTACCTGACCGAAAAGGTGATGGATGTGTCACCCCAGCCACCAGGTCCTGGTTCTCATGAGACTCTAGAGAAATGCTGCTCCAAAACCAGCACCAGAGCAAAACAGCTGGGATATGGGGGAACGTGGTTGTTCCTTCAAGTAGCAGCAATATTACATCAGCTTAACTGTAACATCAAATCTAATTCAAGACCAGACCACCTTGGGTGGCTCTGTTCAGTGCTTACAGCACTGGTGCTTTTGGGAACATTATCTGGAGTAATCCAAATACTTCCCTGAAAAGTCACAGTTCAGTCTCGCTGAGTTTATTAGCTGAACCCAGCACTTCAGGTCCAGATCTTACTGCAGCAGACACATCCAAGGATAAAAATCCTTGTCCGGCGGTGATGATTTTTGGGCATGTGGGTGAAGTGGCTAAAGATAAAGAGCTAGACTCTGTGAAGCTCAAGCACTGATGTTTTCCTCAGCGAGGCCACAGCAACGTAAGGCTACTGCTCTAGCGAACATGGATTTTAGCATCATGATGAAATTGGTACTCAGCCCCTTTCTCTTTCTAAAAGCATGCAGCTTAGCTTTCAGAGAAATGCATCATATAATTCTTAAGTCCATCTATCAAAGCAGCAGTGGGTTTCTGAAATGAATTTACTCTTTTTCTTTTTTTTTTTTTTCCTACTTTTTTAACACATTGTTTTGGCAAGAGTCAATTTCTGAATCAAAGGGAAAGTGATTTCAAAATTATATGAAACATTTCTCCCCAGTCCCATACTTCATGAAGGCAAAACCTTTAGATGCAGCACAAGGCTTTACCTAAAATTTCCATTTCTTTTTACTCCCACAAGGCCCAAAATAAACACTACCCTAATAAAAGTTGATAGCATGAGCTCTGTTCAAGTGAAACTACTTTATAACTTGACCAAGTTTGTTCTCTGCCAGGAAATGATTGCTTTTCCAGTTCAACCCAAGAATGTTGCTCTGCCTTATGTCTGCTGGCAACAACTTCTCTGTTTATGGGTGGGCTAAAAGAGGAGGATTCAAAGGCTAAGTTTAGGGCTCAGATAAACCTAAGAGGTTGGTTTCTGAGGATGAGTAGACAAACAAGAAAGCTACTATAACATATTACATAGTTCACTGACCTATTTTTCTTCTTAAACTTACTTGATACATCTCCATACAAATCAAAATCAGGATGACAATATGAATGAAACCACTACCAGGTTTGATTTTCCCATACTATGTTAACACTTAGCACATACTCTTCTGCCAAAGTCACTGTAATCTCAGAGATTTCTTGCAAGTAAAATCTTTGTACCTTGCTGCAGAAGATCCTTCCTCATCAGTGCAATGCAAAACCAGTGCTGTAATTGGCAAATGTATTGCAAAGTACCACGGCTCTTTAATGAAGAGAAGGAAATTGGTTACTCCCAAAAGAGAAAGTTGTTTAAGAAGTACTGCCACAGTACACCACACAGTGTTCTTTCCAGATGCTTGTGGTGGAACATGCTGCCAGTATTCTCTATACCTCTAACAAAGTGAGTGAATGCTAAAACTAAACTATGCCTTCTTCCTATAACCAAAAGCAAAGCACCTCAGCATTTAGCTACATTCTTCAAACGCACTCATAGGAATTACCCATGCTTGAGGGCAGGATAGAGTGTTAAAGTTACACTTTCCTGCTTGAAACTTTCTGTAATCATCAAACTACAATACAAAGTGAACTGTGCTACACAGTCACACACTATTTTTCTACCTATACATTGATTTCTTCACAGAAATATATGCTATTTATTTCAGAATAAAATTCTGTTGCAAGCAAAACTGTCTGGAGTTGGGGAATCATACTTCAGTTAATTTATTGCCATGCAAGACAAACCTCTGATCACTGGAGTGATCACAGAAAAAAGGGATATAAACTATTACATTTGCGTAAAGAAATTACTTCTTCCTTTTCCAGTCTCAACTTACCTGATTTTCACCACAGATTAACTTCATCCCATTCACATGACTCTAGTGAAGCAAAAGACAGTATAAGAGGTTGAAGGGGTGCCCATGACAGATTTTGTATGCTACTCTGTGCTCAGGATTTCTGCTGCCATGAGGGGAATAGTTTGTTGCAGCTTCCCATGATTGTTTCCATCCTTCTGTTTCCTCAGTGCTTTTGCCTCAGCAGGGGATGTCCCTGGTCTGGCTTGGGTTGCAGTCTTTTGGAGGTGTCCCACTCCATGTGATCCACTCATAAGCTACCCCCTGCCCTCAAGTGATTTTGTGCCACTGCTGCCCACTCCTACTCACAGCCTACAACATACTTTTGTTCAGTCTAACACCCCTACCTCGTCCAAGGAGAAGAACCTCTTTAACAGTATGAAACAGGAGCTAACATCCTAACAGCCTGGACATAATCTTCATTAGCGACCTTTTGGAGCAGAATAATTTTAGGTGGAAATGAAGGAGCAGTTGCAAGGAAACAGCTTAAATGAACTTCTACAAAGAAAACCAAAACACAGACATAACCCTATAACCCTACCAGAAAAACAATTTTATCACTGAGCCTATTGTATAAAACCATCAATTGCTAAAATAATGCCATGGTAGCAAGACTTACATCCACAGCAAAAAAATCCAAGTGTAATTACAGACCTTTAGCAATTTCCAATAGCTTCAGCAGGAAAAGCAGGACAGAGTGAATTTTCCACCCCACAGCTCTTCAGCTCTCTACTTTTGAGTACTCACAAATGGTGCAGATGGGCATATCTACTCCTGGAAAAAAATACTCCCTACAATTTAATATAGCTGCAGAAAGACATGTGAAACCATGGCTCATTAACAATTTAACCAGAACTGAGAACACTACTAGAAGTGGTCCAGAGTTGTAATAAATCAGAAAGGACCAGGATAACATTATGCCAAATCTGTAACAAATTATGGAACTGACCTGATTTATAACAACTGTATTTACAATGATATAGCACTAGTGGGGAAAAAAATATTCTTGAAATAACACAAAGAACATAACAGATATTTGGGAGATGAATGCCTAACATGCAATTTAAGCAAACACCAGCCTTCTTAAATTGATACTTGGAGGCCTTTTTTTTTTTATTAAACAGTTTACTTCCAAGCCCTTATGCATAATTCGAATTGATAATGTAGACTACCCTGGGAAGTCACCTCCATATAGAAGAAAGACTTTTTTTAAATCAAGCTCTACTTGGAGACAATCTGTCAGTATCTTGCCTTACTTGTCAATAGAATTTTTTAATTGTATGCAACATGAAGATTTTTGTTGCAAATAAAGAACAGGATAAAAATAACCTTGTGTAAAAAAATCTGTTTGTAGAATGAATAAATATTACAGGCTTAATTCCTAAGGAATTTAGGATTTAATCCCAGACAATAGACAGGCTACACAAATATCTTCAGAGAAAGACCATGGAATCTAAAGGAGGTACAATTGTCCAGAGGAATTAATACATTAACTCTATTTTTCTAGAGGGTTTTACCTACAGAATAACTAGGCAAAATAAAATGAAACTCTCTCAAGCACAGGGACAAAAATATAACAAAAACTATACCTGTGAGAGAAAAAATGCCACCACAGTAGTAATATAATACACAACAATAAAGACAGAAAAAAAATCTCTGGCATGTGAAGATGTTTTAAGGTAAAGAGAATATTCAATCTATTTTCTTTTTGGGGGGGGGAGGCGGGGCTGTTTTTTAAAGACAATAGAAAAAGGTTGAATCTCTGTATTCTTAAACACCTTGTAAGGAGTAAGTAGCAATATATCTGGAACGTGATGCAAATGAGGATCAGGAAAGACTTAAAGACAAAATTGAAATGAAAGTGAAGAGAAAAACGGCTGTGAAGAGAAATTACAAGGATTTAAGAAAGAAAAATGAGGCTTTGTTGTAGATCATTGAAAAGGGCAGCAGGTTAGCCACAAGAGATGTCAGAAGCTCCATTCAGGAAAGAGTGGCTATCTGATCTGAAGACCAAACTAACAATACTGGAAAATAGAAATATTTAGAAATTAACTAGAAAAATAATCAAATGTTTCAAGAGTATTTGAACAGAACCTTGGGAAACATGAGGATTTGCAGTTTAATTTTTTAGAAGCTATTGACATTTATGTGATGAAGTCTTCTGTTGAAAAAACAGACCTTATTATTCCAGATCTACTCACACTTGGGTTGCCGGCAATTTCAGTTAAGCCAGTCAGTACATAAACCTATGTTTATAGACATTATACATTTTTAATCTCAACTTCTTATTTATACAGTTAGAACTTGCTGGTTGTTACAGTCAAGCACCTCCATGCCCATCTATAACAGCACTGATTTCTGCAGCAAACAACTGTATAAGGATATTGCTGCCTGTAGACTTAAAAAACTTTCCAAGAGTAGATGGAACAATAATTTCTGTAAGAAAATTAAATTCTATAACACCATATATATCTATATATTTTGCTTTAATGTCTATATAACACACAGAAGTAATCACATTCATATATTCCTCCCAGCGGAAGGTTGTTCAGCTTCTGCAGGTATATCATTTTATGAAAGCAGTTTATTTCTATGATTAATGGATGTTGAAATATTCCAAAAGTAAGAATTTGTTCTCAGTATGAGGAATATTCTGATGATCCTCAGGTCTATATTTCAGCCATCAACCAAGTATCCACAATGAACAAACAGTCTCTGTCACAGTCTATAAACATTAGCCTACAAGCAGATAACTTACAGATAACAAGCAAAAAACCGTCTAGATTTATAAAACTGCTTGAAGAAAAAAAATCCTATAAATTTGCTAAGGTACTGCTTGTGCATTTGAGAGTGTTGAAGTGTGTTTAAAAAGCAACAAGGCTGGTAGAGGGTCTGGAGCACAAATCCCATACGGAACGTCTGAGGGAGGTGGTGGTGTTAAGCCTGGAAGTAAGGAGGCTCGATGGAAACCTTATCACTCCCTACAGCTACATGAAAGGAAGTTATAGACAGGAGTGTGTTGGTTTCTTCTGGGTGATTGCTGACAGGACAAGAGGAAATGGTCTCAAGTTCCACCAAGAAGGTTTAGACTGGATATGAGGAAGAATTTCTTCAGTGAAGGAGTTCTGAAGCACTGGAACAGGCTGCCCAGGGAATTGGTGGAGTCACCATCCCTGGAGGCATTTAAAAGACATGAAGAAGATGTGGCATTTAGGGACATGGTGGATTTGTAATGAGTACACATGACTGAGTATTCACAGAATACCCCATGACAAGGATTTATTTAATTTCACAAGGAAACTGTGAGCAGTGAATTTCTTTGAGACAATTCATAGCCCTGGTATCTTTAGTTTAGTGTCTTGCCTTAGCCTTGGATTTATCCAGAACAAACATCCTCTACATTTTTCAGCACAGATGTCATTTTTATAACTCAGCATTTTGTAATATACTACCATGTTCAAGTGAGAATTGTCTTCTGAGAAGCTGTATGTTTGTGCCTTCTAGTTTGGTTTACCAGGTCATCACCTGTCATGTAACTTAGACCTTATCATAAATAAGATGAATTTTTTTGCCAGTGTTCTTTGTAATATACACTGAACTGAAAGACAGAAGGTTTAGACAGTATATTAGGAATTAATTCTTTAATATGACACACTGGAACAGGTTGTCCAGAGAAGCTGCAGATGCCTGATCCCTAGAAGTATTCAAGGTCAGGTTGGATGGGGTCTTCAAGCCACCTGCTCTAGGGGAAAGAGTCCTGCTAATGGCAGGAAGGTTGGAATTAGATGATCCTTTGAGTCTCTTCCAACCCAAACCACTCTATGATTCTATGCAAAGAAGTATCTAGATTGGAATTACTTGATCCTACAATTAAATCTTATTTCTAGGCTTTAAACATACCATATTATAAATAAATAAATAAATCATCCATCAAAAGTCTCCCTTGTTCCGAAAGAAACTACATTATTTCACAGAGAAGGGAAACAACAGTATGAAAGCAGGACTTTAAACAGAGGTTATCCGTGTACTCAAGGAAAAGAGACACAGACAATGTTGATGGCAGGACTGCTCCCAAGGCTAGTATTTTTCAAGAAAAAGAAAATCAGAGCATCTGATACTTAAGATCCATTTCTAAATATGTGGCTGTAAGCCCTTCACCATGGTATCAGACGTGAGCATAGGACCTATGCTATTCAGCAGATAGTTCTACTTGCATTGCTTTGGGAGCTATGAAAACAAAAAGTGCAAGGAATCGCAGACCTGAGTGACAAGGCAAGAAAATTCACCCTATCCTGCTTTTAGCTGTCAAACAGTTCTTGTTAAGTACCAAGGACAAGGACAGGATGTTTACCACAGAACACATGCAGCCACTTCAACTAAGGTTACTTTGTATCATCCATCACCTGATGGAGCTCCAGGTGCAACGAGAGTCACTCTGCCAGAGGTGCAATGCCGTGAAACCTCCACATTATAAAGAGCTCCAACAGCTCTCTAATAAAGACACAGGAATGGGACACTGCTTTATATGTGTTCCACATGTAAATAAGTTATATGAGCCATTCTTCTACTCCTGTCATTTTGATTTCTCACTACTGAACAGTGGTAAGTAAATACTGCTCACTTATTATACTTTGCCCTATATTGAAGGTCATGGATCTGATACCCTGACTTTGAGTAAAGATTCAGTATTGCTTTTCTTTATTTACATCCAACATTCACAAGGGTTTCTTTGGTGATGAACAAGGACATGAAGCAACGAAACAGCCATAAAGCAAATTTGGTGAGGGATGGAAAAAAGAGACAGAGATTGAAAAGAAGGTACGAATACTCCAGGCTTTCTTGATCACTAGTGAAGAAGAAAAGGGCAAAAACATCCTGTCTCCCTTTCACAAATGCTGTTCCCTACCCAACCTTGTGGTTTGTGAGGTGGACCCCAACTTAAGAGGACTGAAGTATCTTCATCAGGAATACAAAGAAATGCTTTTTTATCCTGACAGAATACTCCTCTCCATCAGCTCATGCATGAGCATTTATGAGCAGTGTTAACAGGATGACTTATTTATAGCAGAGAGCAACAGATATACTACTACATAAAGAACATCACTAGATAATTCTGCAGTTTCTTTCACATGGAAGGCAGGTAGTAACTGCATGCCCACAATTTTACATCCAGACATTGTTGAGAAAAGTTGTCTTTTTTGTCATCACACCAGTACACAACATGTAGCTTGTGACACATTTATCTTTGTTGTGGAAGAACCTAAAACACGTCAGATGCTCTCCAGTTGCAAAGGAAAACTACAAACTTTTGTACTAGGGACTACAAACAAGACTTATTACTGAACCCACCTGAAACTCCTGCAATTACCACTAGTGAGACACTGCTTGGCTACACTCTGATACAAAAGGATGAGCTGTATCAAACCAAGGATCCACCTCACAGAATACCCTCTCTCCCATAGTGGTGTATGGCAGCTATTTTGAAAGGAGTATTGAAAAATAAAAAGGAGTTTATTATGGTGTCTCCAGAATATTCCCACACCTTTTAGCTGCCTGCAGCTGAAGGGCTTCCCGAGATAAAGGTGGTTTATTGCTGTTTAATCATTTCTGGAAATTCTAAGGACCCCTTGATGTGCAGACCTGGAACAAAAAGTACAACTTTTCCATTTCACATCTTTGAGAGAAAATTGATAACAAAGGTATGAAAGCACACAACTGGCCATGCTGAATCAGACTAAAAAAAACATTTAGACCAGTGCTCCGTCTCTAAGAATAGCAAAAATCAGGTTCATATGAAACTTTCCCTTATTAGACTTTCACCTTCAAACTGTTTTCAGTCTCAGGAACTTCCTGAGGTGGATGCATGCTCAGTAACACTCAAAAGATTTCTCACCTACGACCTTGACCAAGGCTCCCCTTGAAGCTACATTTTGGGAAACAACATTCCCAACATCCTGTCTAAGTTTAGAGAACTTAAAAAAATTTGTAAACAAAACAGAGAGGCAAGGCTCCTTTAAATTCAAAACAAATTTTAATTAAGGTATGATAAATGGAAGGATAACAGTTCCTAGCTATGAGATATATATGTATATATATTCAAGAGAAAAACAAAACAACCAAGACTGAACGAATAAAAAAACCTGAATCAAACCCCCCCCACATACACACACACATTGCAGTCTGTCCCGTCGGGCACAGCCGGTATTTACGGGCAGCAAGCGACCAGATGAGTGACCGATGCTGCGGTGCCCCTGGGGGTTGGTGGATGGGAAGAAAGGCCTTGGCGTGTCCCTCCAAAAAGCTGTGCTGGAGTCCTCCTTGCCTTGGCGNAGTGCCTACTGTGTTGAACTGAATCCAAGCAGCCCTTATCAATATGTTGCCATCTCTGAATTCGTAGGCTGTTAAAACGAAAATGTTTTACTACATTGCCTTGCTGAAGAGAAATAGAGAAATTCTGAAATGTAGATCCAAACCATTTCAGAATGCTTTCTTAAAAAAAAAAAAAAAAAAAAAAAAAAATCCAAAAAGGCTCCATAAAATCCAGGTATGGGGAAAAAGAAACAACAGGAAAGGCAAAGAAAGAAACCAAACTTAGCGGTTTCTCTCTCCACAGTCTCTCTACTGCCAACTCCCAAAACCGAGTGCTGCTTCCCCTCCCACCCAGTGCAGGTGACGCCCTGCTTTCTTTTGTCAGGGGCAATGAATGGAGATAGACCCATTCGCCCCTCATTCTGGCGGTGGGGGAAGAAAAATTCCATTAGATTCTGAAACTATAACACATCCCTTGGTAACTGCTTCCAATAGAGGTTTCAACCTCTACTGCCAGACATGTGAAGACTCATACTTGGTAAGAGATGGTTCCTAACAGTTTTATTTGATACTTCTCAGATATTCTGAGCCTGAAATGAACAATATTCATATATTTCTTTAAAAAAGTGAAATGTGGACTGAAAATTATCTTTCAGACAGAAAAAAACCCACAAAAATTTAAAAAGTAGATAAGTCATTTTGATAGTATAATTACAGAAACCATACCCGTAAGTTGCTTTAGCAAATGAAATATTTGCAGATATCATGTTCTCAAACAAAATAAGTGTGTGTAAAGAATAAGACAATGCCATTTTTTCCACATCCTCTACAACAGCACTTGATTAAAACTAGAGAGGAGGTGAGGTATCTTTGTGCGATCTGAAGTGAAAACTAGATTAGCTTCTGTTTCAGTGGGGAGGAAAACCTTATAACTAAACCCTGGGCAGAGAGTCAAAAAATGCATTAAAATACAGATACAGAAAAAACACTGTACAGCATCCTGATGATATCCATACTTCTCAAGAGCAAAGCATACCTCAAAGCCCATAATGATTCAAATAAGGGACAATAGTACTGAAAATATGAATGTAATAAAATATCAAGTAATTTTTAGTGGGAAAAAAAAAAAAAATATCTCCACACCCTCCCCCTCTCCCTTGGTCTGATTCCTGGCGCCACTGGTTGAGCAAGGAACCACAAACATAGCATATTTAGAGCAAGTTTTCCAGATTGCATTTCAAGAGCCAAGAACCTTTTCTGTAAACTGAGGCTTCAATCTACCCCACACACTTCACATTGCAGCTATGTGCATTTAATAAAGCTTCACATTCACATTTTTGTTTTTCTTGTTTTATTGTTTATATTACTCTGCATTAATTTCCTCTTTGTAAAGTCCCTTAAACTGCTCATAAAACTGCCATAAAAAGAAGTAAAATGATCCAGCTTGGAGATCAAGGAAGAGAAGTGGGGCAATTCTTCATTAGAGATGTAAAGAACCAAAAAGAAATATAGTGTATCACTGATTGGTGTACAAGTCCTGTCAGCAGATAAAATTATAGACTCTTCCATAGCAGAATTTGCCCCCAAATGGAACAGAATGGTGTTTGAGAGAAGACAATTATAGTCATATTTTAAAAGGTATTTCTGAGCATAAAAATAAAGGTAGGCATGATTCTCATTAGAGTTTAACAGGAACAGGAAAACCATATACAACCAAATTTTGATGTCTCACAGGTTTTAAAATCAAGTCAGATATCCTGAGTTGTCTTTACAGTTACAAACGTGTCCCTATGTGATGTCTTTATAGTCATAAAGATGTATACCTTCATAACCTGACACTAAGAATCATTTCCATGAAAAATGATGTAAGGTGCAAATAAGTAACATGTTGAAGAACAACTGTCACAATGAAAAAAAAATATCAAAAGGAAAAATCTTGATACACGGATCTATTATAGAGGCTATGTTATTATTATACAGGTCATAAAGATGACTGTGATCAAACAGCTATTTCATACATATTTACCCTTAAACCCCTTTTTAGTAAATGTTCTAAAATTAAAAAGAAAGAGGGAAGGAAAGGAAGATGGAAAAGGGAAAAAAGGGGAAAG
>VXAU01001605.1:395266-428351 GCA_013399695.1 Formicarius rufipectus | reverse complement strand
GGAGAGGAGAGGAGAGGAGAGGAGAGGAGAGGAGAGGGAAAAGAGAGAAAAGAAAAACTTGGCAAGAGCTACTATAAATATTGCAAAGTTTCCATTTCTTTCCCTTAAAAAAAAAAGGACAAATATAGTCTTTTTATGTTCCCAGTTAAGTAATCACTTCCAGGTTCCATAGAGATCCATCCACATGAATAAGACTTAAAGTCTGCTATTATGAACAGAAAGGATAAAACTGCCCTTTGGCAGAAGTATTATTTTCATGTAGTTAAGGCTTTTGGATTTCTACCACTTCCCTTGCTGGCTTTCATTCTTCCACCCATCCCTACTTGCATACCGGGCCCTTAACATGCACTGCCAAACAGCCACCCTCTGAAGAGTACATCAGGAGAGAGAAAAAGTGGTAAGAAAGAACTAGTTTTGCTTTCCAATGTTGTGTAACAAACAAGCCACAAAAGGACTTTGAGTCAGCAGAAAACAGTAGGCAAATTACTGTTTATCTCCTGGAAGTGTTCTATCTTCTGCCCAGAAGCTAGACCATCCACTGGAGTTCTACCTATGCTGATTCTCCATGATTGGCAAGTCACCATATGCAATTCTTGGGAACATTTAAAATCATACCCCAGGAAACTGTTAATCATAATATGGTAATTGAAAACTCATCATAGAACATAAATCATACAATCTGAACCACAGCAGATATTCAAGAGCCAATAATCATCAAAATAAATTACCATCAAAGTTCTAGCTTCTGCCTCCACACTGACTCACACTAAACTATGCCATTTCATTCTTAAACTGCAACTGGTTTGCAGAAAACAAAGCTAACATTAAAAGAATTGACTACAGTTCAAAAGTTGACTTCAGATTTAAAGCTGGTAATTTCAAAATTAATGATGTTGCACACCCCCACTTCTGAACAATCAATGAGACATATCCTAATGAGGCCTTAGTTCTGGCAGAGCAACTTCATGAAACTGGGTTCCCTTGAAGTATCCTTAGCTGAGTATCAAAAATAACTAGATTTTTCAGACAAAAAATTTTCTGAGGGTCATAGGAAAGACAACTGGGAATGTAACAGGGCAACATGCTAAACACTTGAGATGTTTATACAGAAACATAAGAAGGAGAATAAACAGAACTTTCAAGCCTTTAAAAATCAACAGTTGCCACTGAAGCCATATCACAAAAACTGGGGATGAATCTGGAACTGGTGTGGAGGCACACAATAAATTCAGTTATGAAATGGTGCAGGGAAGAGGAAAAAACACGAGTTCTTATATTGTTAATCAAGAATGCATAAAACTTGCTCTAAAGTTCAGGACAAGTTGAGAGGTAGCCTTTTAAATATCTGTGAGCAAATATGGAGTTTGAAAAGAGCAAGGACAATGACAGCTTCTCGGAGACTTGCTACAGATCAATTGATCATAGAAGGGAATGTATTATTTCATATCCCTTAAACAACTAGTATCAGCATCCAGAATAAGAGTTGAAAATATTGGGCCTTCACTGAAAGATCTATGGGCAAGGAGGAAAACAGACACAAAAGAATATACAAATAGTCCAACATGATTTTTGAGAGCATTTCTTAGATGAGGTTGTCTTAAATCTAAGTAAAAGAGAGATGAGCCAATGAAAGAAGCCAAACTAGTGGTCACAAAATGACAAATTTTTTATTCTGTGGATACAAAGAAACGAGATTGACAGATACATACACATTTAAAAAAACTAAATCCAAAACTGAAAACTGAAAAACACACCTCATAAAACAAGGAATGTTGTATTCAGAAAGGCATTAACATACAAAGGATACTGGTAAATACCAGGCAATTAAATCTTGGTCAAAAAGACGACAGAATTTGTCCTCGTGTGGAACAAACAAGAGGCACAGTACCAGACCAATGCAGTTGTGTGACTCTTTATAATCACGAAATATAAAAGCATTTTTTAAAAAAGTCTAGAAATAAGGCCTTGTGATGAATGATTAGTCATAGTGTAGAGGAATTACATAAACACATATGGGTAAAATCAGAGAGGCAAAAGCATACAATGAGCTATAATCAGCATGGATACAAAAGACAGTAAAAATGCATTCTCTGTAAATTATATGTTTAAAGAAAATATAAAAATTAAGGTCCTTAGTTAAGTGGGAAAGAAAACAAACAGAAGAAGAAAGAGATGGAAATTATTTTCACAAACAGTAGTTTTCTTGATCAGTTTTTAAAGACTGATTGTGACCGTATTTTTAACAAAGAATTATGATAAAAAGCATGAACAGAGGTAGAATAAGCAAATGCTATATAAATTAAAGCTAATTTCATGTCATTATCTGGATCTGATCTTTCATCCTCTGTTCTACCAAACTCTTTGTTTAGGTCCCAGCAAATGTGAGCAGTGATCCCTACTTCCCACTTCATACAACAGAAATGTCATTGCAAGGCAGGACCATGTGTGTGCATACAAGGTTAGATGACCAGCAGCTGCATGTCTACAGGGTTATGCAACTGTATGAACAGAGAAGGCATGTCTAAATGACAGTCAAACAATACATCTTGACTTGCACAGCTTCTGACCTTCTCTTGAAAACATGCAACTGTAACATAAGCAAAAAGATAATTTAGGTGGACTTCTAGCTATCTGAAAAACTTCCTCCCTGCAGAGTAATTCTGACTGCTGTAGACAGTAAAAAGGTAGACTGAGGATGCTCAAGACTTAAAACCCAAAGAAATTTTACTGAGCTATCATATTGGGATATCTGAGTGGATTATTTTGCTCCACAAGACATTCAGGACTGGAAATAATTATTCTGTTGATTAAGTACCAAAGTCTTTGTCCAGTTTTGGGCACCACTGAAAAAGCTATAATCAACTGTCAACTCCAAAAGGAACAGGAAGCATGAGTCATAAAGAAAAAGTGCACGACCAGGTTTAAGAATAAAAAAGACATAGGTAAGCTTTTGTCCACATATAAAAAGTTGTTATAATGAAGACAAGAGAGCATGTGTTTAGATTTCTGCTATGAGAAGAAGGTGAAATTAACATAATTTTCATCTTAGAGGATTTGGGTTAGAAATCAGGAGAGCATATGGTATTCTGAAGATAGGTAAGCAAAGGAACACAGTTTCTTAAGTGGAGATTGTCAGGGCTTGTTTGAAGTACACACAGCCTGTTTAGAGCATGAGTTTGAGCAGCATCACTTCTTGTTTGTTTTAAGGTTTCTTTTTTCCCCTAAACCTTTATTTACTTACTAGTGGTTTTTACTCTACGATTGAAATATCTTCAAAGAACTGACCCTTTTGTTTTTATTTTATTTTTTAAAAGGAGTTTAAGTTCCTAGTATTTCAAAAATTCTTTCCTATAAATTTCCTAGATAGTTATTAAGCCAACCTCCTCTTCCCAGGTACAAGCTTGATAGAAATTAAAAAGCCACCTATGTTTGTATTGAAGTTGGTGAAAGAACAAGGAGAAAAAACACAGGTAAAGCTTGCTGGACAGAAAGCAGCCATCTCGTGGGAAAAAGAAAAAGGAAAAAACCAAGATAACAGACTGAGTAAGGCTGAGCTATGGCTAATTTGAGGGGCCTATGTTCTGACAGATCTGACATATTATGTCCCAGGTCCTGGAGAAAAGTATTCACATATATCATGTTTTCTTTCAAAGGACATAAGCAAAGCAATGAGTAAAAGCTTCTTTGTGCAGCCTATGGACACAGGAAGCACTTTAAAACAAAAAACAATTAAGAACAATCTGGAATTTCTCCTTTCAACGTTTGAAGCCAGTAACTTTCTTATACGGATGTTTCTGACTTAACATATTTAAATTTGGTTTTAATACCAGTTTAAGAGGTGCTGTCAAGAGGTGTCTTTTCCAATAAGCAATACTCTGTTATCTCTTCCATTCCCTCTCCCTACCTAAAAGAGCAAAACTAATATGCATTTGTTGCCTCTAGACACCCACTGAGCCCAGATTAGGCCTGAAGTCATACTGGCAGGACATGAAAGTAAATTCCGATCACAGTCCAGAGGCTGATTTAATCTGGGAGAAGAGAGTAGAGGTAAATGAGCATGTTAATTTCTGAACTCAGTTTTTTCTGTTCATCTTTGCAGCAGAAAAGAGGTGGAGCTGGAAAAAGATGGTGAAATTTACTGCAAAACACGCTTAATAATTATAAGTCAGTTTTCAGAAAAAGCATGGAGTCTTACAGGCTTGCATACACTACAGAGAAGTGGAAGTTCTATGGCTATTACACAGGTATTATCTTCAGAGAAAAAAAGTTAAACCTGAGTCTGTTTCCACTCTTTCCTATCAACCTGTTAGCAGAAATTCTCTTTTGCCAGTACTAGTCTATCAAAATTACCTGATTTGTACATCAGATTCCTTCACAATCCATTTAACACTTTGATATTTACCTTACCATGCAAAATACATCACCAATGGCAAAAAAATCCAAACAAAAACAAAGGAAAATACCAATCAATAACCACAATTAAAAAAACCCTAACTAACAAACCCATGTAAATCCATTCATTTCTGTGTTTCTCCAGTGCTGCTATTTAACCTTAGAAAGCTTCTTCTAAGTGATTCAAATATGAAGAAATCCATACACTCTTTGTGGTCCCAGACCATGCCTTTTGCATGTCTAATTGACTATTGGGTGGTCCAGCTAAAAACAGCACATTCCACAACTGTCTGGTGGAGAGACAGAACAGGAAGGATGTGACCTGACACCTACCATTCACTGGTTTTTATACAATTTATTTCTCTCAGTTGCTGACATACCTTTTGTAATGTTTTCCAATAGTTTTCTTTGGAAACCATTGAAGTTTTTAAGAAGGGTCTCAGTCTGAAAACACTTAATGGAAACGTATCTATTTCTAAGAAATGCAGATTGAAATACAAACCTTTCATGAATCTGATGCTAGGAAACTTTTTTCCCCCAAAAAAATCCTTATTATTCTCATATGATGAGCTACCCATATTTCATCCACGTTAAAATTAATGTCAGTAGAAGAATTTCAGTACCGATCTCATTTATCATGAAGAAAATGTGCAGGAGGAAAAGCATACTATTCACTCAGGGTGGGGACAGTTTTCATAAATGTGTGCGTGGGGTGTTACATGGAAATAATCATCATGCTTTGCTTTGTTTTAAGTTACTGACTTTTAGCCAAAATTTTCTTCCTGTCTAATTTGTCAAAGTGGCAAATTATCTCACTGTCATGACTACTTAACAAACATTAGAATAATTACATTCTGCAGTGTGGGTTACTCTGTAATGATGCCACACACCTTTTCCTCCCCCAAAATGAATCCAATACTTATCATTTTGTCTGTTTACCTGTGATAGCATTATGTAGTACCATTTCCAAACCAGAGTCCATGCTTGACAACGTAGAAGTGCAATTCTCTTCTTAATCAAGACATTGCCTCTACAGGTTGGCTAAGCATTGCAAAAAGCAAATTTGAGGTTTTTAAAGGTTGTCTCTACATTTGCTACTCACGCATTTTTAGCTTTCTCATATTCTAGTGTTATGAAGATGAAGAAGGTTACTAAGCTACTATCACTCTGGCAGTTACACAATAAAGGAATTATAGCAATATAAGAACATAAACAGGAAATACAACCTTAAAACCCAACATTCTTCAGACAAACTCTAATTCTAAACCACGTACCACCATGTTACTGCTGTTTTTATGCAGCAGTGCTGCTGCACATGGTCATCGGTGCTAAAGTTGTGCACCATCTCTACCATTCAGACTAGTCTTGCCTTACCTTCTGCAACCCCTGCAGGATGGGCAGAAGCTGAGGCTGACTGTGTCTCACCGGAAACGATTCCCCTCTCTGCAGCAAAGAGCCAGTGAAGCAAGCAAGACACTGAACAGTTTTTCCACTCCTGGCAATGAACAGCTGAGACTTAAGTTAATGCTGAGCTGTGGAATCCCACAGCCCATGGAATTTGAAAACACATTACCAAACAACTAGCAGAACATCTTGGGGAGGACAACTTTATTCCTTGTGTTCACAAGGGAATCAATGTACTTGAGACTGTGAATCAGTGAACAAGGGATATGGGATGAGGAAAAGAGGGAAAATAACTTATGTTTCTATCCATCACCTTCAGGAAACTCATTCACCTCTTGGCAAAAGGTTTAATAGGATCACATTTTTTTTCATGCATTTTATGACAAGTCCAAATGATATTTCCCATTACTAATTTTGTCCTAATTTCCATGTCAAATGACTCTGAACTGTAAGGGAAAGAGGCCAGTTATGTTCCTATCCACCCGGAACAGAATTAATATTTTTTTTTCTTTTTTATTTCTTCTTTTTTTTTTTTTTTATTTCTCTTAGGTGATTTCTGTGTTACAGAGCTGAACTAAAAGTAAGCCAGAAGATGTTTCTTCTCCCAAAACTCATTTACTTTATTTCATCGGATCATAACAATGACTAAGAAAACACAATCAAAAAGAAATCCTGAACTCTTAATTCCAACACTTCAAGATAAACATCACCAGCAAGATACTATCTTTCATTGCTGAACAGCTACTACCAGTTTTATCCCAGTATGAAACAGAGCAGTTCTCTATGGGACAGAGTTCCTTTGATGCTGATGGAAACCTGCTTTTCAACTAATTCATAAGAAGGGAGGTGGACATATTTATGTTGCAACTCCCAGGCTAAAATCTCATAAATAGTACAGAAATTCTCTGTTAAATGCAGAACAGATGAGCTTTAAAAGTGTGTTTTTGCTATCATTGAATCTATCAGTCAAATTGAGAACAAATGCCGACTTACTACTTGTCTCTCTTCATTAATGAAAGCTGAACATGGATATTAAAATTGTACATATGATGGGGGGGGAAGTATTCTTTAATTGTAGAACTCCTATAAAAATATAATGACACTCCAGATCTGTAAATCTTTAAAGAGCAAGTTAACATGAAAAACAATGAATCAATTCACCTACTTTTAAAAAAGGTTTAAAAAGAACAGGTTTGCTTAAGTTTTCCCATTTTTATACTACAGTTCCACTGTGAGCAATTTTGTAAGAGGTATCACTGCATTCTATGGTTATTGCCTTAATGATTCCCAAAGCAGTCTGCTCAGTTCACTTTCTAGCTCTGTAAATTTGACTTGAAACACAATTGTCAAGCTGAAGTACTTCCTACTTGTAATAAAATCAAGAATAAAGATGAGCAAAATGCTGCCATAGTGACAGAAAATCTATCACCTTGCCAGGAAGCCAGGTGAAAAATAAACCATAAGAAAGGAAGGTAAAATCAGCTCAGGTAGATACCAGGATTACAAGTACTCCTTGAAGAAGATAAAACCACCTCTGATGTTACATTTCCAAGAGATGAGATGGTAGATTAGCAAGAGTGGTGAAATCTTTGTTTCTACAACCATATGAGTTCATCTCACATCCAAACAAGACTCAGACATATAAACTTTCAGGAACAATTCAACTATAAACTAATAATAATTTGTTGTTAATGTTACAGGAAGAAAACACTGGATGTATCGAGAGTCTTTCTTCTGAAGCTTCATCAAAAATATTGAGAAATATTATATGTCTCACCAATTTATTTTTTTTTGGACAAACTTTTCTGATCTGTTCAAGAATTATGAACTGGAATGTCCTGCTGCCAGAGATGTACTAAACACCTATAACAGAGTACAAAGGAAATGACCAAGAGAAAGTATCAACAGTGGTCCTCACAATTAGTCTTGTACTACTAGTACTTCACAGCTTCAAAAATGAAAGCCCACATCACAATCCATGCTGGCACATTCATGAGTAAAAACACAGCTTATTATTTCTCACACTAATTTTAAGGTCATGTTTGCAATATGCTCTTGGACTCAATCTGCAATTTCTAAAGCTAAATTAGCTCATATTGTGTTGAGCATTACCGTGCAATTGTCTTCACAACAATATGAACTGATAAAGACTAGCCTGGGATAGAATGTGTCTCTATCAAACACTGCAAGTAGATATCTATAAAGGGAGAAAATGTGCAACAGATGTATTTATTTCTATTTAAATTTCCAGGGAGTATAAGTACAAAGAATGCAGCCAAATCCGATACAAAAAGACTTTAGAATACGTAATTTATTCAGATCTTCCTTGATTTGATACTTGGAAACAGTTTTATTTTGATAGAAATTATTTCAAGCTCTAAATAAGTTAAACACTAATTTCAAACTTTTAAAACAGCAGGATAAAAGATTTTTCTAAGTTAATGTCTAAAAACAACAGAAGTTCTACTATAGTTTGTCAGAATACACTAGACAATGTGTTATTTTCTTTTGCTAGAAAGCCTGAATAATCTAACAGTTTCTCTTTATCTTTTAAGATTCTCTTATGAAATTTTAACTGATGCCTGAAAATAACTTCTAGAAGGTGGAAGCTGACAGCAACAGTGGACTTTTCTCTTTCAGGAGTATACATTAAAAAATAAAACTAAAAAATTCTGCAAGCACGTCATGCTGTTTGAACTGAGACTCTAAGGCACCACAAGAAGAAACCTTTTATAAATCAAGGGCACACTGTATATAGCGATTCATATACAGTACTGAAGAGAGATATTGTTAAAATCTACTAATCCATTTTTGGCATGAATTGCAAACAGGCAAGATAGTTTTCAAATACAAGTTATAAGCACTGTTGCTAAAGCTGCCATTCCTGTGATCTCAGGCAAACTCTGAAGCATGTTGCTTCCTTTCTGAAAAGCTTAAACATGTTTCCTCCCCCCTCACACCCTTAGCTCTGGACAGTTGAATCATTCTCACAGCAGATAAATCTTTCTGACTGCTGATTATTCTGACTGGGGAAAAAAAGGCACTTTGTGTGAAAGGGTCCCTTTTGTTTCCTTGCAGGCACAACAATCTGTTTTCCATTGAACACAGTTTTTAGTTCTCCCTCTACATTTTTCTTTAATTATGATAAAAGACAGTAACTTAATCAGGCATAAATCCTGTTCAAGCAAACATAGGAAAATAAAGGGGTTAAAAAGCTAGACATGTGACCTCTCAGTTACAACTCCAGATAAAAAACTACTAAAGCACCAGCAACTGAATTTTTTTTCCCCTCATATTTGCACTACTATCACTAGAGAAATTAATTAAAGAAAACTGCAATCATGTTTATTTTGTTGAACAATCTTGCCTACAATGTAACTGTTTAGTTTTAATGTTATCCTGATTTTTACTCCAACAGCATACCCATATGCTTCCAGAGAAAAACATTTTCTTTGTCATATACTATTTCAGAAACTCTGGAGACCAGCAGCCCAATTAGTCAAATAAGATGGGGAAAAAATTAAGACATTGGGACTGATATCAGGAGGGAAAGATACTGCCTTCATAGCTTGGTAAACTGACATAAACAGCAGATCTACATAACGACTACAATCAGCATCCTCAGAATACTACCAGTATTCTCATTCCTTGTCAAGTCCCAGAATCGGCACAGTAAACTGCAGTTCTATCTCAGTTTAGTTGTTGAAACAAAACTCACTTGCACAGTGAGTTGCACCAGAACTGATCTCGATTGACAGACACAACCATTAGTTACATTTCAAGTTCTGAATGGGTTGCCTGTATTTTAATCCACTCTGCTGAAGCACATCCAAGCAGGACACCACCTCCACCCACCTTCTCAAGGAGACAGACTATCACAGAATACTCTGAGTCAGAAGGGACTCACAGGGATCTTCCAGTCCAGCTCTTAAGTGAATGGCCACAAACCACAACCTTGGCGTTAGTAGCATCATGCTCTAACCCACTGATCTAATCTCAGGATGCAATAACCCAAACGACTCACGTCTCAGAAAACTGAATATGGAGGAAGAAGAGGAAGAACACGGTTTCAGCAGAGTGAGAAGATGCACCAACAGACTTGAGTGCAAGGACCCTAGACACAAGAATGGGTGAACAGGATGCATGAGAACAACATGGAGAGATCCCAGTGTGACAAGCTAGCCAGTTAAGATATTTTCAGGATGGAGACACAAAGTTTTGTTATACACAGAGAGGAAACAGCAAGGAAAAGAAATCTGAGAGCTGAAATTTGGAAGTCACTGGAAACATGAATATGTATGCCAAATGTATTCTAACTTAACAGACAGTGAAACTTTCTGAGCAGAGAAGGCCAGGAGTAGTTTATTAGCCCTGAGGACAAGTGAAACAGGAAAAGTCATGCCCATGTATCTGCAACCTCTCTTCTCACTCCCAGAGAGACTAAAAGCAAACCATGGGAACATGCCTTGTACATGTTCCTCCACCACATTATACCAGTGCAGCACCACAGTTAGACCTACAGGCAAAAACCATGGAAGAAAACCTGCTCCCCAATAAACAGCAGACTGGTGTCCAAGCTTCAACCAGATCCTATTTTGTTTATGTATTCCAAGTTGCTGGAGTTCAAGGGTGGTGGTCACTAGGGAAAGACCACAGCCACAAAAATTCCATTGAAGATAATGTAGGGAAGTCACAGGGAGTTCCCTAAATATGGAGGAATGGGAGGATGAGACACAAAGGCCTTGGTGGACAGAATAAGTGCATCACATAGGTTTATGCAACAAGGACAGTGTTCAGGCTCTGTGAAACACACAAGTGCTTCATTCCTCCTATAAGTAGCAGTAACTTCTGCTGACAAAGACATGGTCCACCAATCATCACACTGAGCTGTTCTAAGTCTCTCAAGTCATATCTGGTTTGTAGCTAATATATTCTTGGCATAACTAGCAGCAAGATAGTTTTGAGACTTTGATCTCACTACATGAAAAAAACACCAGGTTTAGTTAACTATTTAAAGACATATCTTTGGCTGCTTAAGTTAAAGACATTTCTGAATAAAACACTACATGTTGAAATTACAAATACCAAAATGAAGATAAATTCTTTGGTTTGGTGTGAGTTTCAGGGGCTTGGGGGTTTTTTTGCTTCTTTGCTTTTGTTTTTTTTGTTTTTTTGGGGGGATTTTTGGTTTTGTTTTTTTGGGGGGGTTTTTGGTTGGTTTTTTTGCTTGGGGGGTGGGGAGGGAGTTGTTTGTTTGTTTTGTTTGTTTGGTGTTTGATTTGGTTTCATTGGTTGGGTTGGTGTTTTTCCTTGCCAGTCTGGAGTGCATTATTTCAGGCAGCGTGGAATTGCCTCTGGCAGTTACAAAGCAGATTTTAAATGAAAACTGATGTTGGTCTGCATATATTCTGTGCAGCTGGGGAAAATATTTATCCAAGCAACAGTAAGATCTGTGGCCACCAAACATGTTGAAGACTCACTTGCATTATGTTCAATGGAATCTTTGAATGCCCCAGCAGACACTTACTTCATTTAAGGCTTCTTTTCTTTGAAATTTTTGAACAAAACTTAGCAAAAAAATACCATCCTGAACTAACAACTAGGATATTTACACATGATCAAATTTGCTACTCACTGTCATAGTATATGTTTTCATTATGATTTTTACAATTACAATTCAGGTTTGCACGTTTCACACTTGTAATTAGCTTACCCCCATTAGGCATTTAATAACTTTAAAAATGTGAACATATATTTAGGGGTTTAATATCTTTAATATAAATATACTCCTTTAAAAATTCCTATTCAGATTTACTTGAGCACACCAGTGTTTCTGTCAGAACAAGCATTCCTGATAAACCATACCAGTTTTGCAGTAATTCAGCATCCTTATGCTGGACTTTTTGGATGTGTGATGCTGTACAGAATCAAGAAATGGATCAGCAAGCTTCCTTATCAGGAAAGCAGACACTTTAAAATAGCAACATTCTTTGTTTATATGGAAAGCTTAATGCATAAACAAACATACATTCCTATGCAGCCATGCAATCCAAACTTCTCACTGTTCATATTAATGTGTTCCTGTCCCTATTAAATTATTTGAGACACTAGGGAAGTTTCAGTTAATATCATCTAAATCTGAACCATTTCAAATATAGATCACCATCTAGTTTTCTTTCCTGGAATAAAATAAAAAATGACAACCACTTCAAATACATCCAGAGCTAAATTATAGTTTACATTGTCCCACTCCCTACATGTTAAAAGAGTTTTCTTTGTAAAATAACTCTACTAAAAAAAAAAGTCTCTGTTACAGAAGTGCATTTAGTTACTTTCCTAACTCTGAGATAACTAAAATCTGCTAAGATAGTAAGGTACTCAGTCTGTAAACAGTTTACTGAAGAAATGCTCTCTGCATTCTGAACAGCATCTACAAAGTTTCCATTGACAGGCACAGGTTTTTTCTAACCAAGTAAAAGCATTTCTTCTCACCAAGAGCAAAAGTGAAACTGTTGATGGGAACCACAATTTATGTACTAGAGCACAGATGCCTCAAGCCATGTCAAAAAGCATCCTCAGCACATCATCACTGCTGCCCTGCTCTTCAGCCACACACTCCTTGGAGTAACTGCTGTTTGAAAGAGCTCAGACTATAAATCACCACCGACAAATTGACTTTCATTTTGTGTCCTAAAGTAATAAGACCAGAGATACCACTTAAAACTACATTAAAGAGGTTATTTCTTGTCCCCCAGTGACCACATTGCCTGGACTCTGCCAAATGCAGTATACAACCCATCTTTTCCTACTTATTGACTTGCAATTTATTTTACATCCACAGGTAACCTAAGATGAAGCAGAGGAAAATTGCAGCAGATACATGGAAAGGTGGGATAATAACATTTCTGCTGTGATAATCATCACAAAAGCCCATTAAAAACATATACACTTTCAGGGAACAATGCAAAATGAAAGTACTAATTACTTCTGAGGAAACCTGATACTGCAGCAGGTCTATTCTGAGATCATCTTAATGGGAATATAATTTTCTAGAATATATAATGTTAGCAATGCAAAAACTTTTAACTTTACTACCTAAAATCTTTTTACAACCTTATACACTGTTAACGGAAAAACTTCTTTAGTCCCAGAAATTAACATTCCATAATGAGAATACAATATTCTAAGCAAGACCATTTCTTGCAAATTTCAGTTCTAATTTATAAAAATTTGTAAGTACTATTAAATATATGAAAATCCTTTTAAGACCAGCCCATCTCAGAGTCTTTTATCTTTTTATATACAGTCACAATGGTTTATAGAAACCTATACAAAGCCAACTGAGCACTCTAAATCTTGCTTTATTTTTTTAAAGGGACAATACTCCATCAATTCGTATTTTTCATGATGAGGGAGGTGCAGGGCTGGACATCACAGCAAGAAATAAGTTTTTTACACCTTTGTTCAGTGAGTTTGCGTTACAGGATCATTGATGAGGATTTTGCTGCTGAGCAGAATTCCTTGAGTCTTTTTCTAAATTTGTTATGTGACAGATATGTTTGGTCCAAAATGCAAAGTACCACTTCCTTCCCCTCAAGCTCTCTTTAATTTCAGAGTCTGTCAGTGAAAAAAAAATTAATGTGTTGGCTACTTACATAAAAGTGATATTACAGAGTCCAGAAGTGCTATTAGAAGAAGTGAAATGACAAAGAATAAGTTTTGATAACTCACTAGGTTAACAAAGCATTAGAAGACTAGCACATTAAAGATATGGAAAACTCAGATTCCACCACCTCTTACCACCACTCATGGAGAAGGACCTATTGCATACATGTGATAAGATTATGCCTTTTATGGGAAGGCTGTAGAAAATATTTAGCAGAAACACTGCAGAAATAACAAGAACTGCAAAGTGAGAGTGACTAGGACCCTCATTAGTTCACCACTTTACCTGTCAGTTTTGTTTAAAGGTTAGACACCAGACAGGCAGCTAAGTCAACAAGCTGATTTAGCTGATTTTGAGACTTATCCGTGAACAGATTTATCAACAATCAACAACTGGGGTTTGTAGGCAAATGCATAAAAAGTAATCTTTACAATAGAAATATGAAATACTGGATTTAAAGCAAAAAGGAGTAATGGCTAAAAATGGCAAGTCTCAACCAGTAGTTGCTGAGATTCACTCTCAAGAATAGGAGGAAAATGTTCTTGAACATCCCAAAAGTTTTTAATTATTTCAATGTACTTGTTACATATTACTGTAACTGTTTCTGAAAGAACTGTCCAGTGTTAACAGTCTGTTTTGCTATTTCTTCATATAAATTTCTGCCTGTTGCCTTTTCAATTCCTTGGTGAACTGGGGAAGAAATATTACAATTACATTTAAATTTTACATTATTAGCCTTATTTGTTGAGAAATTGTTGAATTAGAAGAAAGGGGAGCTTTCTTTTTTTTTTCTTTCTTTTTCTACTGCCTTAACAATTCCTTTGGCAGAGAAAAGAAAAAAAAAAAAGGTCTCACTTTTTTAAAACAGTGAATCACATGTAATTTCTGTCCTGTAAATTCTTTACATCAGTTAAAAAATGAAGACTAACCTATATTCTATCCAAGCCTGGAAAATGTGTTGGGGTTTTTTTGTTATGTTTTTCCCCCATTTGTTGGGCTTTTTTTTCTCCTGAAAATGTTGTGCTTTCATTTTAAAGTCTGCTGCCTATTCCTTCTCCCTTCATCTTCTGCTTGAAAAATCACACTCTCATAGTCACAAAGATAATACTGCAAAAAAAACAGATATTTTCATCCCATATTCACAACTGTATAAAAGTTACCAGTTATTGTCTTACGATGTTGCCTACAACCCCATAGGCAGTAAAACTACCAAGAACCAGGTCAGTTTCCCATTGCTGCAAGGCTGCAAAGAAGTGTAAAATTGGGAGCTTGTTAGGAGAAACATGCAAAAGACACAAGTTGGGGGCAGTAAGGTTTTATCTGTGTGATATCATCACCTGTGCCAGCTACATGTGCTCAGCTGTACAACCTCTCCCTCACCCAGATGGATACTCTTTCTCCAGCAAAACCTCTAGCCCAAAGTTTACAATTTTGCTAGGAAACCAACATCCAACAGAAGTGCCTGCACTCAAGGAATAGAAAGTGGTAAAGCTGTGGGAAGATAACAAAGTCACGATCCCTCACATCCAGCAGCTAAAAAAGTTTTCTGTACCCTTGAACAGGTACAGCTGATTTTTTTCATCAAACTTAACCCATTCAGCGTTTCACAGCTCTCAAACTTCATGAAAAGAAAATAGGTTTGAAGTGTATGCTATAGGTTCCAGCTCCTTGAAGCTCTTAGCACTTCAAGACTGAGCTACTCTCCTGAGTTGGGCAGAATAAAAACAAAACAAAAATTAAAAAGCCAATACCCACAAACTAGCAAAAAAACTGTTTGATTCTCACTAGACACAAGAATGATCAACTTCATGGCAATCAAATCAGAGAAGCAAGAATCTGGTATTTATGGCTTTTAGTCTACAGGTGTTCAGAAAGATATGCTCATACAAAAAATATTAGAGATGTGAGAAATGAAGGAAACAGACATCCCAGTGTAAGAACTCAATGTCAACTTATCTGACCTACTGATGTATCTGAAAAGTCATTAATTCATACTGGGGTATTAATTTTTTTTTTTTTAAATATAAGAAGAGAATCACAAACACACCTACACATATGAATATACTCCCAGTGTCATTCTCTGTATAAAAGCAGACCCCCTGTACCATAAATTCCTCAGGCTTAAACAGAATTACATCAGATGAACAAAACTAAAAATGGAAAAGAAAGGTTCTGTACAAAGCAGAACAGATGTTAAAGGTGCTATTTAAAAGAGACAGAATCACAAGAGTCTCACTGTTCCTTAAACTGACTTCATGAAACTGTTCTAAAACATTGTTCCATTGACTTCTTCTGTGCTCCTTCTGCTTGACTTCCCAATTTCAATTGTCAGACCGGTAGGCAGGCAGTAAGGGTATATGTATATTCAGAATTTAGGCTAGAGCTAAAATCTTTATTAACATTCAGAGTTCCTCAGTGTGTAGGTGTGTCGCTAAGGGAGTTTAACTTTTCTTACTTTAGAATGGAATTTTATTTTTCTACTATACTCATGTGTCACGTGATGGTGCTTTTTAACCAACTAGTCTCTGTATTTTCTTTCCTCTGAAAGTCTTTTGATATCTGCCATTTACCATGTGATGTTTTGGCCTTGTAATGCTCTAAAATCTTTTTTTCAGTGTTCCAATCATTTAATGGTCCCAATATTTTAATGGCTAGTTCAACATGATTGTAAGTATTTTATTATATACTGATTTTTTTACATACATGATACATGATAAAATATTTGTAACACATTGGCATGTCTTTCCAAATATGAACACTGTGGAGGTAAAAATGTGCTTAAGGTCTTCCATGTGTACACAGAAAAATATGGTAGGTAGACATGGTTAGAAAAAAAGCAGTTTGATATTTTGAAAATAAGAATCTTCAAAATAATAAAAAATTATTTCAAAACAGGAAATACTCTCTCTGCAAAATCTTAGTGAAGCTTCTAAAGTGAATCTCTACTTTAAAAAAAAATAATTTAAAACTTCATGAAAACACAGAATTCTTGTCAAATACTAAAATGAGCATACCTAACTAGTCTTGCACCACCAAAAAAGAAGAAATTCTGCAAATGAAGACTGTATGAAAAACCCAACACACACTGTTTTAAAATAACTTAGTGCAAAATGAGGTTAGTTTTATTTTAGAAATGATCTTAATATATCACAATTAAAGTCCCCAGGACCTCTGTTTCAATATAAGATTTCAACACATTAAAAAAATATTGTACACATGGAGGATCATAAATATGTTTTTACCTCCATCTCTAATAGCATTAAAATAAAACATCACCGGCATTTGTACACTATCAAGTTTCCAGATCAGACTTCAACTAATGTATTCCAAGAATACTGAGTTTTTCACTTTTCAGTTGATACTGACAATGGCATGCAAGCTGTAGGAGGTTTACAAATCCTTATTCCCAGACCCAGTTAACTTTCTGAAATAGCTTGCAAACTCTGCAAAAGAGTTTTCTAGGAATGCACCTTGTAACTCCATTTCCTGTTGTATTTAAAATCCTGCCAAAGGAACATTTCAAAGCAGAATGCAGGATGTAAGTGGATGATGGAAATTTCACTGGAGGTTTCAAAAATCACAGAAGCAGTCATACTAATTTAAAAATTAGATGTGAAATTCTTTATTAAAGAAATATGGACTAGGACATTCAAATGGGTCTAAGAAATTATGCTAACAGTGTTGCAGGTTTGCTTTTAATTTTACATAAAAGATTGTTATTGAAATAAAGCACAAGTGCTCCTGGAACTGCTTTCTTCCCATCACTTTGCTCCCTCTCATATTTGGAGTAAAGCAGGTTTTGAAGAAATCTCCTTTCAATACTGCTCAGTTCAGGCTTTGGGCAAATCTGTATTTGACTGGTTCTGTAATCTGCAAGTTGTAGTGCATCAGCACGCTTGTTTGATCCATTAAAAGAAGTTCAGAGGACAACTAAAAACTCTGTATTTCAGTGGCATCATCTGATGAATTGTCTGAAAAAGGTATCTGAGGAGCATTCAAGGTATTCACAGGGAGAACGTGTTAACCATTCTCCTCCAACTGTAGTTGCAATCTTGGAAATTCCACAACTGCTCCTCATGAAAAAGAACAAGTTTTCAGCCACACATCACCAGTGAGCAGTAACTGTGCTGGGTGCAAAGCTGTCACAGCTTCTGAAACTGACAGCATTTTCCCTCAAGGTGAAACATAGATGTAGTGCTCAAAATTATTGACACTGCAACCTCATGAAGTACCAGAGACTCCCTACTTCACAAAATGAATAAACATGGATTTATGCCACTAGGAAAGTAAAATCCTATCTAAGTCCATGTATTACCAATATAATTTCCTTCTGAAACCTGCAAACTTACAGGGAGAAGGACTATAAAAAGCTTGTATTCAGAAAAAGTTTTTCCAAGTGATCATGAGCAGAAAGTTGCATTTAGGTTTTAGATTCACTCACCATTTCTGGAAGAAAAAAGAATGCAGCAAAGGAGTGAATGTAAGAAGTTGTTCTGCTACAGAGGCACAGACATGGAGCACCCAGTCTTCAAAGTACCCAAAAGTAGAAAGAAAAATTATATGGGCTGATATGAACATTTTACTAATTTCTGAAAAGTTTAAACTTGACAGAACTGAATACATTGGCTGTCTTAGCTACTAAGGCAATATTCAAAATGCATTTAAGGGATACTGATTTATTTGCTGTTCTGCTGTTTTCCATAGTACTCTTATTTACTAGAAATGCATGTTCTTCCTAGGATGTTTAGCTATGCTTCCTTATTCAGCAAAAAGGACCTGTAGAAACTTACTGATACAATTTTGAATATAAGTTAGAATTTAGTTGCAACCTTTGGCATAACTAGCACTATCTGTGGCCTTTTTAGTAATTAAAATGCTTTGATTTTTTGTTTTTTATTTGGTTGTTATTTTTGTTCTTTCTTGTTATCTGGTTTTGGTTATTTTTGTTGTTTCATTTTGCTTTACTTTAGCTGTTACCTATATTTAAGGAATAAAAATTAAAAGAAGAACAAATTTACTGGGGCAAAAATCCCTGGGATATTTAAGGAATTAAATGCAGATGTCAAATCAAAGGTAACACCTCTACTGAAATCATAAGTTAGTGCTTATGCTCTCCTAATTTTTCTACAAAAAGTATGTTTTGAATAATGCTACTCATTATTTCTTTTAAAGAGAAATTTATTTCTGACAGCTGTTTTCATTTTACATACAGGAATATTAAAGTCTGTGATTATTACAAAAAAAAAAAATTAACATTTACTTTCAGATGGTCCCCAGATTTCCCCCAACCATCATCATCATCTGCACTGCCATGCTATTTTCTTGCAAGAGGCAAATAAATACTACAAAATATTATTTTAAAATAGTTTGAGTTTAAAATATGCTAGCTTGAAAGTATGTTCTTTTTTAAAAAAAATATTATTTTAATCCCTCTGTGATTCTGGGTTTTTTTTAGACTTAGAATTGAGTAAAAAAAAAACAAAAACAAAAAAACCCAAACAAACAAACAAAAACACACACACACACACACACAAAAAAAAAAAAAAAAAAAAAAAAAAAAAAAAAAAAAAAACACAAAAAAAACCACAACAACAAAACAACACTGTGTCCAAATGCATTCTTTTCATGATTTTCCCATCTTTCCATTATTACCCTAAACTACTGCACTCTTACAACATGGAATTCTTTAATCAGTCCTGACATGCATCTCCTTTTTACCTGGCCCAGACATAGCAAGCACAGTTGTTCTGTACTATACAGTATTTCTCTGCATAACCCCTTTTCCTTTGGGTAAGATACTTTATTTCAAAACATACCTCTTACTTCAAATAAGGACTCCAGGCTTCTCTAAGGGTTAAATTAGAGGTTGAATAATTAATGCATAATCAGAATTCTGGTTAAGTTCAGAAACACTGCTCTCAGTCAGCCTGAATTTTGGCCAAACCATCTGCAAAATCAAGCTTTACCCTGCTGAATCAGGTGCTACAGCCTGTTGTTGGAATCTTCGCTGTTTTTTAAAATACCTAAACCTCAGAGTATGTTCCAGGATCAATTATTTTTCAGGATCATCAATTCTTACGTGGTATGTAACAAAAATTGTTACAAAATAAATAGATAAACATGTCTAAATATTACTTCTGCTACAAGTATCACCATTTGAGAACTCAGTTCAGTATGATTTCTACCAGTATGATGTTAGAAAACAGAATTTTCCAGTACCACAACACTGGTAAATCAAAATATTTATTTTTTCATAAGGTCTTAACCCACCTGGGAAGTAATGCTCATGAAGTAGTTTTGTGTTTATCAAAAAGAGTCTTTAAAGAATCTGCTCATGCTAACACTTAAAGATCACTTTCTTCCTCTGATGCAGAGCCAGGGGAAGAAATTTAATAATTCCCCTAAGAATTTGTACAAATCAATAAATTAAACATCTCTTATACAACTGTGTTTTGAGCTGTGTTTTTCCGACAAAAAATACATGAATCACAAGAGAAAACAAAACCCTTTTTCTGAGCTCTAGAGCCTCAAGCCCTTTAAGCATGTGGCTAATGTGCCTAGGGCTGTATGTTGCTACTGCAGCAAAAGATGAAGTGTATTAGCCATAGGAACAAACGTGCGTTTTATGAATAATGTAAAAGACATATAAAACTGGCAGCACACACTGTTGACAGCAGAGGAAGAAACTCCCCCCCAGGCAAGGGGGACTGAAATGAGCCGCTTCTGTTTCTAAGTTGCAGGTATCCCTTCTATAGGTCTTCTTCCTCCTGGAGAAGCAATGGCAAGACATGTCTTCTAAAGTCGGTACTTCATTTGAACATCAGACCCAGTAGCTCTCTGAACAAACAAAGCAATTCTGAGTCAGCATGTCAGACAGCACGGTCAGATTAGGATCCATTCACTGTCTCATGCAGTTTTTCTGTCCAAGATTTGCTCAGGAATAGAAGACATGGCTCACCATTCTTTAAATGTGCAGCACTACTTGCACCATTTTCCAAGACAAAGTAACTTCAATGTTTGGCAATCCAAACTTCAGCCTGCTGGATAATGGAATTCTTTTGATCACAGTCCTTTCACCACATTATGGGTTTTTCTCAAGGAAATAAAAAGAATGGCAAGTTCTCTTTGCCTTGAGAAGTCAATACAATCTTACTGCCAATACTGACAAGCAACTGTAAATACTTAGGAACCTAAGAAAAAAGAGGTTAATTTTTTTTCATTCATTTACATAAACAGATCAAGGCACACTTCAACTCTTGTGTTTAGGAAAATCTTTAATACTTCATTTGCTTTCTTGTCAAAGACAACCTTTTTTTCACTCAGGTTAAAGATAAACCTTATGGCTGTTGTTCAGATAAATTATCAAAATTCCAAGCCTGATGTTTGACCTTAATCAGTAGGACTAGCCAAGCGACTTAGATTTTCTTGAGCTAATTTATGCTAACTTTTGCTACAGGGTTTATATGAAAGCAAATGTCAATAAAGGATAGAATAAAAGCTGCTATGTATTTGCTCTGAACTAAATGGAACTTGTTAAAAATTCTGATTAAAACACCTTCAAAACAGAACAGGAGAACTTTTAATACATCAAAATATAAAATATAAAAGAAACAAAAGTCTACATATAGATAATGATCATGGATAAAATAGTCAGAAAAGCTACTTAACATTAAGTTAAAAAATTATTTGCCGTTCTGTTAAAACACCCTCTGTGCTACAGTCAGGAGGGTAATAAGAAAGTTATGAACCTAAGATCTTTCCTGTAACATATTTAAATCCCAGGAGGAGAGTCTGGCCTCTGGTAGTCAACATGATTCATCACCAATTCCAAACATCATTCCTGAAGATAAAACTTAACTTCTCTATTTTGACAGCAATTTTTTCCCTTGTTTTGTAGCTTGTTTTGAAAGCAAGGTGATTATCTCTATTTGAAGGCAAGCTCATTATCTGAAGGTTTAGGCAGACCCACAGAAGATCCCAGAGGAACCCATGACACAGCCATGCCTTGACAAGTGGCCACCTACACTCACTTTTTTCATTTTCAAGTGATTCTCAGAAAAAAAAAAAAATTACTAACTGGATTCATTTAGAACTCATCTTAGAGAAATATTAATTAATTTCATTCCTTCATGACCATATAGATCTCATCAACAGTGTTCCAAGCTATGATGGAAGAATCTCATGTTTCAAAAGGATCTAGCTCAGTGTATGCACTACTCAATCCAAAATAATGTTTATGACAAGAATGGAAGAAAAAGTCTGATAAAATTCTCATAGTTGAGCTCCCAGAAGGCAAGCAGTGTTAAATGTTCTCCTCTGAGGCCCATATTCCCAAAGGCTTCAACAACAAAACTAGTAACTGATCAGTAATAATTAAAAATGAAAAAAATTAGTCTGAAGATCACAGGTTACATCCCAGCAGAGAAAGCAATACAAATGGTTCAACCCAAGTCAAACTCAGCCTGAAAAACTAATCACATGGTGTCACAGTAATCTGAGAACCCCAGGAAATGCCAGAGTTGTCAGGCCACTACCTTCTCAATAACATTTCTCCAAAATTAGAAACTGGATACACTAGGTCACTAGCTGGCAAAACTCCCAGCCTCAAATGATGGCCTGTCAAACTAGAAAGAAGGGCACTCGTCCATGTCCCGCAGTACTAACAGAAGGGCCTAACAGCCTCTGAGGAGCAGAATCAGAACTTCACAGAAATGCCACTGGGACACAGTTTGTTTTCTGTAGGGTTTCCCTAACCCAGCAAACCAAGTTCATCAGAATTCACAAAATGAATCTCCTCTTGAAAAACACATCACTATTATGGTGTTTAGTAACTTGATCTGTTGCTGCATAATATACTGCACTGAAATTATAAATTGCAACTGTGAGTTCACTAGGAGTGAAGAAAACCTGCCAGTAATGCTGTTTCAGAATATCTTTAAGGTATCAATCCCTTCACAGGAATTAGGCTGAGGCAAGGTGAGGGAAAAAAGAGCATTAATAAATGGTCCATAAAACTTTTTCTAGTGGAGTATTTGAAACATGAAAATTAGCTTCATTTTAAAAATCAGAGTATAATGTCAAGAGTTCCTTTGCTCACTTCTTTCTTTCCCAGCTTTGAAGATGGGCCACTGTTACAGGAGCTCCATTCACACATATTGTGATAAACACCACACCATGGTCATACATGGATATGCTATATATTTTTATTGTAGGTGGGTCCTAAAATGTTTATGCGATCCACAGTAAAAATGTAAATGCCCCAGCCCTCTGGCACAGGAGGGAGGTGTGATCTCTCCTCTGCCTCATGGGGATTGAATGCTCTGTAGAACATCTTGTGGCTGAGATCACCCTGAGTCACCAGACCACAGAATTCCACATACTTCTTCATTTACTTCCCTGCTGGAGAGCCTTTTCAAAAAGGAAACAAAATATAAAGGACCAGTGCACACCCAGTTTCATCCACACATTGTATCAGAACCCTGTGGGATGCGTATCAAGAGACTAGAATGAACACAGACGTCCAGAAAGGCATTTACCTGTAATGTACAACAAACTACCACTGAAGACAGTAATGCAAAAGAAAGGCATCAAAGTAATTTGCACTGTTGTAAATTCAAATAACCTTAACTAGCCTATGGTTAATTTTTAATTACGGAAAATGGGATGTCAAATTAAAATTAAGATGAGACTATGTAGCCTTTTGGAGCAGATATTCTTCCCAAAAGCCATTTTACAGGGACACACTCGGCCTGTACACTTCAAGTTAAACATTTACTATGCACTTGAGAGAAACAAAACTTGGATAGAACTAGGGAAAAAGAATCTTATATTTTTTCCAGGGGTCACATATATGGACTAAACATCAATCAAACCATTGTTCTGAAAAGCTGAAGTGTAAAAATCACCACCGAAAAACCAAAAGAGAGCAAGATCCTAACTCACACTTCAAAATGAAAAGAAAGAAAAAAACCCAAAGAAAACAAAAACCAAACCCAAAAGAAAACAGACAAACTACTTTTCTTAGAGATGGACTAGTTGTTGAAATCCATCAGGACAAATCAACTTGCAAACCTCTTTTAGGAAATATTAAAGAATTTGTTTCCCAGCCAAGTTGAAATTATCAACCTCGGTACAGCAGAAAATGGTAGTACAGTCTTTTAAAAATTCCATTAGTCATGTAGGTGTTATAGTTTTCTTAGGAGCGGGCAGAATTTTCCTTTCCCCTACCAATGGAACGAAGGGCTAATGGCCCTGATCTTCCCCCACTGCAGATATCAAAGAGTAGATTAGGGCTGAAAAGGGGTTACTTAGCAATGGTCAATTCACTGGGTGTGGTGGGAGAAGGGTACACTTTTTGGTTTTTTTTCCTTCGGTTTGCCAGAGGAGGAGGAGGAGGACTGCGGTGGGGAGAGGGGGAGAGAGACAGCTCTCAGGGAAACCTTTGTCCTACAGGTTTTGGTCTCCTTCCTTTTTCCTCACGTTTTCCAATCCCTGAATTTGCAGAGTTCCCAGTGACATTGCTAGCTGGGGCCTTTTGTATCGGGCTTCCTGAGAGACCCAGCAGCTGCCGGCCCCGGCACGAGGGGCTCCCAGCATCGGCGGCTGCCAGCTCAGAGTGACATCCATTCTCCAGCCATGGACTAACAAGAGAGTTTTTGCCTGTGGAAATTGAATCCCAGCTCTTCCCCTCTCTGCGCGGCTTCTTCCAACCAACCCCACACGGACATCTCTCCACCCACCCCTGGGGGCAGCTCAGCACTGGCCAAGGAGCAACATCGTCACCTGCTGTCCATAAATATTGCTGCGCCCAACTGGGCCAGAGACTGTGGGGGGACAGTTCAAGGGGAGTTATTCGTTTAGTCTTGGTTGTTTTGTTTCTCTTGAATATATATATATATACATATTATAGTTAAGAACTGTTATCCTTTCATTTATCTTACCTTAATTAAAACTTGTTTTGAAATTAAAGGAGGCTTGTCTCCTTCTTTAGTTTCTAGTCCAATAAATTTCCTAAGTGCCTCTAAACTTAGACAGTAGGGTTGTTTGGGTTTTTTTTCTTTTGAACAGAAGCATGGATTGCACATACAACAGAATTGATAAAAGTACAAGACAGACATATGTGAAAGCTTGCACAGTTAATTCATTTTAGTATCAATAGCATGTCAAAAACTCATGAACTATACAAAAGGCAAAATAGAATACTTAACTTATTCAAATGGCAAAACAATTTGTACTAAGTCCCAGTAAAATTACAGAAATAGCACATGCTCAGGTGTAGATCTTGGCATCTACAGATCTGTGTTTTGGGATAAATTAATTTCACCAAAGCAGAAGTGGAAGCCAAGCCTTTATCTTTCACAAACTCATTGAAGAGACAGCAGCACTAGTCTTGCAAATCGAAAAGCTGGTTTTTGATGGGGGAAATCAGGCTGTTGGAGAAGGGAGAGATGGTGGAAAGTAGATGGGATTGCATCAAAATGTCATCCGACCAATTCTGCTAGGCAAAATGGAGACTGTACGTATGTATCAACTTCCTGTCCCACAATCACGTTTCTGTCATCATAGGGACAGCACTGGAACAAGGAAGTACATGTTCATATCTAACTCTGAAACACATACAGCACCAGGGATTGTTACTAGGGAAGAAAATACTAAGCCATGCTTGAAAATTTAGCTCATGAATATCAGTATATCTGACACAGGGTGGGAGGCATCTTACTGCAGAACAGCCAACTCCTCTGAGATGAAAGGAGCAAGACTGGAAAGTGTAACAGTAGAGTTTGTGTCATAGTGTTGAAACACGGACCTGAAGACGAGCTAAAGGGGTGCTTGTTGGGGTAACCAGGCCAACAGGTTGATTAAATCCCTGAAGCAGCTGGAGTCAGTGCCTCACAGGCCACCTAGACAAACCACAGATCTGTTTTTCCTGATGGAGGAATCAGCCAGCTATGCAAACACGGACCAGGCAGGCATGGTCAGACTGTGTGCACCATCCACACCACACAGTAACCAGACACAATCCTCATCCATTTGAGGAAGGGTGCAATTTAGACTGAAGGTGTTGAGCAAGTGCTGTAAATACAGCAGCACAAACCCAGTCAAAACTGAGATGGACACTTTCAACTCTCTCTCCTCTCTTCATAGCACAGCTGGCTAGTGCCAGTGCAAGACCACCTAATACCATAGTAGGTGCAACTCATTTGCAGCTTCCCCAGTAGCTTAACCTAGTCATTGCCCATGACAGGGGGCAGAACAAAACCATCTCAGAACCTACCTCTTCAAACTCTCTGTTCTATATAACACAGACATCAGGCCTGCAAAAACCAAATATCAGAAATAACCTGAAAACTGATTCTAAAATAGCATAGGTAAAACAGGGAAAGGCTAAAGGACAAGCATCCTGGTTATGAAGGCTAATGATCCTCCAAAACCTGAATGAAGGTTAAGAATGTGCACCTTCACACAACTCACACAAGTTTTCACACAGTATTTTCCAAACATCATTTCAAACAGAGCTAAGCTCAAGCAGAACTACTCCAGGTTATTTTTATTAACTCAAGTATAAATAAGGCCAACTAATAGATTATGAACTTTATCACAGGACTTAACTTTCATCTCAACAAAGGCTGAGTAATTTCATATTTCTGATATCTCTTGCCAGTCTCCAATAATAGAATGTGTTGTGGAGGCCTATAGAGAAATACATAGAGGCATCTGGGAGACCCTGGAGCCATGAAGCAATTTTACTCTTGAAATGTGTTTAAATAATATTTCAGTGTGAAGAAACAGACATCTTTACTGTGCACTACATTCCTGCCATTCCAACCTGTCCACAGGTTCCTGTTCACGTTCTTTTTCCTCTATATACAAAAAGCCTTCTTTCTGGAAGGACACACTGCACGGGGAAATTTCAGAGCACATTACATTTTCAGATGACATGCTTGAAAAGTTTGACTTATTGAAAAAATACTATCTTTTAAGACAGGAAAAAAAAAGAGACCAGGAGAAAGACATACACCAGATGGTGTGGGAGGCAAATCAAAACAGGACAAGGGTTATTACATTGCATCCACTTGGAACTATTAACTGGCAAAGAATCAGCAACACAGTTTTCCAACTGAGCTTGAATATTCAAGGCTAAAATTCAGGGCCTAAACCTAGACGTAAAAGCATTATCAAAAGATTAACAGTGCAAACACAAAAGAAAAATAATTATTTTATGTTTAAATTATATGTTTGTCACAGTACAACAGTATATTGGAACAGAGACCTCTTTATGATGGGAGAATATGATGTTCTCTTCTAGGCAGAGAAGACTCTTCTACCAAAAACATTCTTCTTGTAAATGGTGTATCATGATAAATGAAAATACTTTACCATAAAAATACTTTGACATTTTAAAAGCACATGGTTTTTACAAAGAAATCAGCAGATACTCTGTAATTCTGGAGTCAACTTAATTTTTACAAATCAATTTCAAATATACAAGTTAGAAAATTTTGGCGAAATTTGTCCACTGCATGCACACATACATGTTTCCCAAATTTGGAAAATGCAACACAAATTACAACAGTGTGTACGGAATGCAAAGAATTCATTATTCCCTTTAGTTCTTACACTCTGAACAGACTTTACACACTGCTGCTAACATAAAAAGGGGAGAAGAAAACACTTCTGCAAGGCTGAGGAGTAATAAACCCGAAAATATTTTTAATTTCATCAGCCTTTCAAGAAAATGGAGGGGCTAGTGGACATTTACCCAAATTATTTTAGGAAAATAAAATGACACCTTAGATCCTACAAGTAATAAAGATCCTGCAGACAAGTAAGAAGAGCAGTCATTTAAACAGAAAAACTGTTCTTGAGGCTGGATAACACTTTAATAACTCTTTCTTAAATGCTGTTATACAATGCAAATAAAAGAAATCACAAAATGATGCATTGCCTGTTAAAGAAAAGGGCTCAGGTCAGGTATTATCAGTAATTATAGCTATATAACCTCATCTCCAAAGTATGAAACAATGGGGATGATCAACTCCCCATTGACTCAGAGTATCATTCCTACAGTACACAGAGGGAATTTAAAGTGTTGATGGCAACCTCAGGCTGTCAAGTCAGTCCATGTAAAATCAAGCAGGCAAAAATTTTACTCATACTTTTTAGAATTCAACATATGATTCTTGCAGGGTCAGAAAAAAAAAAGAAATATGAAAGACACTGTAAAGCAGAACTGCTGAAAGAAATGAAAAATGCTTTAGTGTAATCTGTTTATTCTTTGGGGGTTTAACTTAAAAGTCAGAGTAGTCATAGCAGTGTCAGCCTTGCTTTAAGCAGGACCTGGACCCCATGAGGAACAGAGATCCCTTCCAAACTTAATTATCTCCAAATGGCACATATTTCCACTTCATTTTTCTGTTCAGTGTGTAGCCTAACTAATCCTCTATTGTTTTAATTTTCCATCATTCCTTTCCCTATTAGGTTTGGTCATTAGTTCATTTTGCAACTGAATATCAGCCTCTTCAGGTTGGCCACGACTGTAAATCCAGCCTGAAAATAACAACTCCACACCAGACCATTAGCTGGCCTCTGTATTTTATGGCTCCAGCAATCTCAGAAAGCCTTTCCTCAGTAAAAACTGGGATATAAACCTGAAGATAAGCAAACTGATGTAAATTAAAGCAGAGTTAAGATAGAAATTTCCAGTGATACTTGCTTCAGTAAGATCAAAAGAAAAATCTAGCAACCAGTATAGAACAATACATCACTAAACTAAGCCAGAAAAAAAGACAAATAAAAATTATCTAAATTCAGAGCACACTGCATTCTACAGATGTAAAAATATATGCACCCATTAACACAGCTACCAAGATAGTACAGATCAAAGGCCTTAAGCATCAAAAAGAATCTCTGACCTGTTATTAATCTAAACTACCCCAGCTTTCTGATTTACCCATAGAAAACAAACAAACAAATAAATAAATAAACCACAAGGCAAATTTTGAATTGCTATGAACTGTAAAAAATTAATCCAAACAACACTATTTTGGCTTTTCTTAATTAAATGTTCACAGAAAAAGAAAAGAAAAAATAACACAGGTATCTTGAAATCCAGTAATAGGTAACTACAAAGACATGAAAAAGTCTAAGATAAAATAAATTCCTGTGTCTTGATGGCAAGAGGAACATTGTTATTTACAATTACATTGCTTCAAAGGGAGGTCAGTTTGCTGCAAACTTTCTAATCTAAAACATTTTCAGGAAATAGAAACAACATCTGATGAGTCTAAGAGATGCTAAATTTAATTTTTGTTTAATAACACCCTCACTGTGACTTCACTGCCTATGATAGAATTGTATATTTTACAACAGCTGAAGGTGGACATTACACTTTGTGAAGGATTACCCTGTAGTCAGCATCAGCCTCTACATTCTACAATCATATATAAAATGATGAGGGGGAAAAAAAGTATTGCAGACAAGATGTCTTGGTCATGTACGGCACTCCTATTGTCAGCAACATGCAAAATCCCACTTTAAGAAAAGAAACTGTCCTGCTACTTCCATTAAAGACGTATAGTTCCTCCTGTAAAAATAATTTTTTAAAAGCCCTACATACAGTGATTGTGAGCATGCTCCTTCTTCAAGACAAGCCAGTATCTTCACAGCCACCCTACTCATCTACAAAAGCTGCTACTCCAAACCCCTCAGGCAGGTGCTTCACTCTTTCTACAGCAGAAGGTTGAGTGTCTGGATACCATTTTGGATTTCTGGGCCCAAAAAGCTCTCCACTGCTCAGTCTCCTCTTTCAGACCATATACCTTTTCCTGTGTCTACAAAAACTTAGACGTCTTCCCAAATCTGAAAGTAAGTCCTACACAAAAAGACTTTAAAAGCTTGCTCTCTACTGAGTGAATGATAGCATATGGGATAAAGACCAATGAAAATATAGTAGGTCAAGTACTTTAACTTCATCTTTGTGATGATGGAAGTTGGAATTTCCATTTAAATAAAAATGCCTTGAAAAATTGCTTTTTTCCCATTCCCCATATTATTTCGAGCAACTATCACAGGAACTTTCTATTCAATGATGTCAATTTGAAAAATACTACTTTCCTCCAAACATGTACTACAAATGTGAGTCACAATGATTCCATGATTCAACTATTCTCTAACTATACATGTACATTTTCCTATTTTCTAAGAAATATCTTTTAGCTAGAGAAGATGTTAGACTCAGTTTTTTCAGAACAGTTGTTAGGTTTTCTTCCAGTTATGGTATGCCTATTTGTCTCCTATAGACTGTTTTTCGCTCATACTTTGTCTTTTAACCTGAAAACAGACTTTAATATGTCCCTTTACAATTCTGTTTGATATTAACTTCTCATGGCACTGTTTCAGAAATGCTGCTAAGTTTTTGCCATTTATACTGGGTTGTCTGTTCCCTTCTTTTAATCAGAAATCATTAAGAATGAACCACAGCAACTGACCATAGTTTCTTAAATACAGTAGGGCACATATATGCCAAGATATCTAAATGCAGTAAAAGCTTTAATTTTATATGTACTTGAACAAAAAATGTGGGGAAGCTAGTTACTCAATTACTTGGAGACATATCAACAACCAGAATTTTCTTATATAGGGCTTTTATTTCAGTATTTTGAGCTTTTATTCTTTTCTTCACAGATTTTTCCTGTGTTTTCTACTAAACATCATATTATGTATATGCACCATCATGCCTGGAGCCACACGTTCATGAACACACCATACCAAAGCTCTTGGTCACACAAAACCCTCTCTGCTCTCAGCACACTTCACACACCTTCCTTCTGCCTCAGTTTCCTCATTGGTAAGATAAACAAGACTATTCCACTTTCTCATGTCATTTAAAAATTAAATAGCTTTTGTTAATTTCTTTGCCTTTGCAAAAGGATTTTTGGAAGGTGTCACTGACTCAACAAGAAAAAGATACCACTAACACCTATGACTGTAAGTGAAAGGAGACTCCCTGCTCTGTTTTAGACGGTGAACTCTACTGGTTGCAGAAATAACATACATGAATATCTGGCAAGTGAAATGCTTTTCAGTTCCAAATTTATAAAGATGTACTATGATCAGGTAGGTCTGACTTTTTATTCAGACCTATTTTATTTTTTTTTACCTTCTATTCAGGTAAAAAAACCATACTGTCCATTCACTGAGAGAATATGGTTTCTTAGAAAGCTGAAAACTCATTATTGTCTTCATCAGAGGTATAAATGCTAGCTTAATTAATAAATTGTAATTGTCTCTCTTACACAAAAGGTAGACTGCCTTCAGAATAGCACTGCTCCTCATGCAATTCAGGATGCCATTACATGAAAGGTAAATTAATGTCTGTCTTCACCAACTCTAGTCTTACACAGCATTGCTTTATTAATTTATTAATTGCTAGACTCCCATATAGACACAGGACTTTGATTTGTCATACAATCTGCATGCCTGCATGAACTTGGCACGGTATCAGCAAAATATTGGGGCATTTTGATTGGTTTTTGTTTGTTTGTTTGTTTATTTCTCTTTAATTTGTGGCAGTAATTAGGAGATACACATTTGGGCAAGCATTAACTGTGTGAGATAACTGGTGAGAAGTAAAATAAACCACAAAATGTGTTCTGAAATCAGATCTAAAGTTTATCTCAGCAGACAGCTGCTTAGGGAGGAAATGGCAGATGAGTCTATAGATTTCTAGACAAATATTTTTGTGGGATTTAGACATGAATAACTCATTGCTCACATACATCCTTCACTGTCCAGCCTCATGAAGACACAGGCAAGCTTGTTAGGTTTAATTCATATTGTCTTCCAGATCAACAAAACTTTACAGTGAACTATAAACCGTCTTAATGCAGAATCACACAAGTCAGAAAATCAAATCTTCCTGAAGATTTATTTTCAGTTAGAGCCACAATCTTACAACTGAAAATATAGAATAAGAATGGAGACCAAAGCAACTATTGTACACACAAAAAAAAAAAATTAAAAAATTGGTATGCCTACCTAGACCAAGACAAAAACAGGAACTCCACAAAAATGGCTGTTCATGTTACTGAAATTCAAGTAAAATGAAGCTTCTGAGAATCCAAACAAAATTACTTCTCTGAGCTGAGATGGCACTTTAGAGGTAAACACACCCAACAGATTACTGATGTAGTTCACTATTTATTTACTTATTATGTAAGTGCGAGTCTATATTTATTGCAAAATTTAATATATCACAAACCATGCCTAATACAAAGTCTGTTGATACATAACCAAGATGAGAAAAGGTTTACATAGTATTTTTTTTAGTACACAAGAGACACAAACTACTGTGCGTACAACAGATAAAACCGAAATCCCAAACGTTTTTCTCAAAACTTTTCATGGAGAAGAAGTGGTTCATAGAGAATTGCTTCCAAAACTTCCTTTGCATATCTAGGAAACACCTAGATCATGAATAATTCCACATTTCCATTTGTATTTTCACCACTATGGCTGTAATCATGTTAAACACCAAAACAACTATGCAAAAATGAGGCAAACATCTGCTGCTAACATTATTAGATGACAGACAACACACACCCAAGCAAATATCACAAATGCCAACTTCAAATACTTACCAGAGCTTACACTGTATCTGATAAGCCAGTCAAATGCGACTTGAGAACCAAAAACTGAGCTCAGGAATAAGTTCTTAGTCTCTAGCTATATTTTACAGTCTTCATGTAGAATAAAAGTATTAACTTGGTTTCTAAATCCAAAAATTCCCTTACTTGGCTAGCTACTTGCAGTATTAATTTATCTGAAATGCTTTTTCTGTAGTAGAGGTCAAATTACATAAGTTTTGAGCAGTTCCAGATACTCCATGCATTTAGAGGGTTACTAAAAGATTAAAATTGTTTCAGTCAACTTTGACATAGTTTGAAGCCAAACTGCTTTATTTGCTAGCTAAATAACATTTTGTCCCACTCTAGAGACTAACTTCACCACAGAGCATAGAATTTTTACCACTTCATAAGCGTCTCTTTAACAGCTAAACTGTGACTTAGATAAGAAAATACATCACAAAACAAGACATTAAATTAAATCAAATAAACTGATTTTCATTAAGGAAGCAAAACAAATTGTAGCCTTTTTAGAAGGGAAGGGAAGACTAATGGTCGAGAGAATTATGACTAACTATACAAATGAAAGGATTGGCTTTTTCCTTCAGGGACTCAGGAAGGATCGCTTCCAAATTATAGTTTTAAACTACAGACATTTGAAGGTCTCTCATCTTGTCCCTTTTGGACATACATGTCCAAATCCCTAAGCCACTGTATATTTTCTATGAACTTGGCAGTCTCTGCACAGGAAAACCCTACCAAAGAGAGTGGTTTCATCAGTTCAAATGGGGAAAAGAAACAAAGAAAGAGAAGAGAGAGAAATGGAGGGGAAGGAAGAAGGAAAGGAAGAGAAAGAAAGAAACAAAGAGGTGAGGAAGGAAGGGAAAAGAGAGACAAAGAGAATAAAAAAGAGAGAGGAAGGGAGAGGGAGGGAGGGAGGCAGGCAGGAAGGCAGGCAGGCAGGAAGGCAGGCAGGAAGGAAGGCAGGCAGGCAGGAAGG
>VXAU01001605.1:199228-382106 GCA_013399695.1 Formicarius rufipectus | reverse complement strand
CCCCCCCCTCAGTGGCTACCAAGCCGCCTCGGTGCGCTGAACCGGCTGAGGAAAGGCACGAAGCGATAGACGCCCGAGTGGGACAGGGGCGCCGGGACGCGCTCGGGGCAGAAGTTTTAGCTGACCCCGTCTCCTGCCAACCCCCGCCTCCTCGTAAACAACACAACACCAGTTTTCCATTGTACCAAGAAGAACAGGAAAATCAAATTAAATTAAAAAAAAAATAAAATAAGTGGGGAGTAGAGTGAAAGGAAGAAAGAGGTGAAAAGAAAAAGTAATAAGAAAAAAGGGAAAAAATTTGAAAGAAAATGAAAAGATAGAAAAGAACCAGACAAAAAAGAAAAAGTAACCAACATGATTCACCACCTGGGGATGCTGGCGGCTCCGGCGGTCCCAAATGAATATCGCAACTCTCCTACGAACAGGCGCGATTCCCCTTGCCTTCCCTCTCCCCACATATCCCCACCCGAAGAGCAGAAGCATCCTGCCCTGCGGCCGGGGGTCCCGCTCCTTACCTGCCGCGCGGAGGCGGAGGAGCGAGGCTGTCGCCAGCAGGGCCAGCATGCGGCCCGCCGTCCCCCGCCGTCCCGCCGCGGGGACCATGGTGCCCGAGCGGCAGAGAACCCGCGGAGAGCAGCGCCCGCGGGCCGAGGGGGCTCCGGTGCCGCTGCCGGGGCTCGGCGCTGCCGCAAACTTCTCCGGGGCTCCGCAGCGCCGGCCCTGCGCTCCCGCTAGCGGACTGTGCCCGACTGGGGGCGGAGGAAGCTGTGCTCCTTTCCCCACCTCCTCCTCCTCCTCCTTCGCCACCTCCTCCTTCTTCCCCAGCATCCGAACGTCACCCGACACAAACCCAATACGGGGGAGGGGAGCAGCCCCGAGGGGCGGAAAGGACAAGGACAGTCCCTGCGCTCCGGCACCCTCTGGCGGGGACAGCCCCCGCCTCCGGCCCCGGGCAAGTTCGCACCCACCTTTCCCTCTCCACTCGACGACCACCAGGAACCAGCAGGACTTGGACCTCCTCTGAAGGGGCGAGTCTTGCTTGCAGAAGACTCAGGAACCTTCAACCTTCCTCACAAAAAGTCTTCAAGGAAAGAAAAAGAAGCGGGCGAGGGGCACATAGGACAAAAACGCCTTTCTCCTCTGCCTCCTTCCTTCTCGCTGCACAGCTGAAGTGTTTCTGCAACCCCACAGCATTTTTCAGTCTTTGTTGACTGAACAGTTTCTCGTGTCCCCAAAACGCCCAGTGGCGTCGGCCCCATAGCACATACTCCATGAGGCAAGAACCACTGCGCCTGGGATCTTCATTCTCTACCGGTTCTTTCAGGCTAGGGTGCCAAAAGTTTACTTTCTCCCTTCAGCAGGCAGAAAATTATTCTGCTCCCAGTAAAGTTTCAAAATATTTCAAAGTTACTTGCCACCAGAAATACGGACATTCTCAGCACAATTTAAATATATACGTTTCCAAATCTTTCTTTTTTTTCCCCCTTTTTTTTCCTTTGCTGGGAGCGGGGGGAGGGGGGATGCTGGGGGCGTGGTGGGGGTTTGAATTGGTTTAGGATTTCTTGCAGTTCAAAGAACTCGATATTCCAAAATAATGCAGAATTGTCATCAGGCTTCTGTTAACTATGTCGTATAAACTCCAAGAACACTGTATCACCCAATTATTTGCCATATTTTTAATGTAACAGCAAATTTAATCAGGTGTCTTCTCTGCAAATACACCATTTCTACTGTTTCAGATTTATTTTCTAAAGATTTGATGCTAAGTAATGCTGAATACACACACATCTCTAAGTTCTTCCCCAAATCAAGCTCTAAATTCACAGTAATTTCAGTGAAATTAACTTTCCATTGAATTAACCTCTTATTGCAAACAAAGGCAAACCCTACAAAATATCCTTTCTTCCTGCTTTTGCATCCTGTTTCTTTCATCTCAGGTCTTCTGTTCCATCTTGAAAACTCTTCTAGCACCTAAGAAAGACAAAGGGAGGTCCTGATCCCTCTTTGGCAGGAATGTAGGACTGACTGACTTCAGCCACTTGCCATCATAACAACACATTTTATAATCCCTTTCATAAACATATGAAACCTAAGGTAAAAGTAGAGAATCTTTTTTTCACTCCTTACATTATGTTTCATAATGTTTCACTCCTTACATTATGTTTCATAATGTTTCACTCCTTACATTAAAGGCTGCTCCAGCCTTTGCCTCTTTGATGGTTAGAAATCTACTCCTAATTTCCAGACTATATGTGTTCAGGCCAGTTTATTTTCCTTATCTCTTGTGCTACTATTTTCCTTTCACATAATAAATAAATAGCTTCTGACTACCCCTCTTTGTGTTATAAAATGAGCAGTCACATCTCAACTTTTACTGTTACCCTAAAAAAACCCTAAATTTTTTAATTTCCTCTGAAATTATGAGTTATGTGTTCCTTGACCACCCTAATCCTTTCTCCTGCCACACTGACTGTCCTCTCAGTCTGTCATATATGTGGGAGTCTGATTTAATCTTTCTTATAATAGGTGGCTTGAATTCAACAGAGTATTGGATATACTTTCTCTACCAGAGCATTTCTAATTTTCTTTCTGTACTAAAAAGATTGATACATCCTGTTGTTTACAGCACCTTGCCGGTTATAGGTATACTGTGATATGTTAGAAAATCTACATTCTCTCTTTCTTTATTGTTTCCAGTGTATACCTAACAGCAGAGACCTGCATCAAAATTCTATATATCTGGTCTCAAATCCACATCCTCTGCCCCCTCTCTTTGTAGCTCAAGTCATCAAGATCAGTTCTTCCTGCTCCTTCTTTTATCCTCTTGGCTCTACAACAACCGAAAACTTCTGTTTAACATTGATAATGTGTTCTAAGGCATTTTAAAAACATTTAAACTACATTAAATATTAGAGATCAATAATTAAAAGCATGTCTTAACTTTGCAATTTAAAATTTCCCTCTTTCCTCTCCCCTATCAGATCTATGTCCACCTGAGAGCCTATCAAGGAAGCCCTTTAAGGTCACAACTTCCATAGGGAGGTATATTAAATATTCAAGCTCTGATGAATGAGACCTAGTATGTCCTTTGCTTTGAAAATCAGTGAAAGGATGCTATTAAGGTCAGCTGACATGATATCTCTTTAGAAAATAAGCAGTATTCGATTAACTTCCACAATGTTATTTTTCTCTTTATAGAATCATAGAATGGTTTGGGTTGGAANACATCTGCCCATGTAAAAAGTCCCTCTTCCTCTCTTTTATAAGTCCCCTTTAGGTACTGAAGGCCACAATGAGATCTTCCCAGAGCCTACTCTTCTTTTGGCAGAACAGCTCCAATTCTCTCATTCTGTCTTCACAGGAGAGGTTCTCTGTTTCAGAGGTTTGTAAATTCCTGAGGCCAACAAGATACATATTTAAGTATCTGTATGACTTCTCACTCTTCATAAATGTCACCTACAGAACTGATCTCTGGGAAAATGGGCAAGATCACATCACCACATGACATGATATACAAAGCATATGCAGCACCTGAGCCGAAGGTGAAAAAAAGACTACATACTCTTCAGCCTATCTACAAAATAAAACTGTTATTTGACACAGAATAAAAGTAGACAGTGTGTTTGTTATTTCCCAGTTGCTAATACTGCACCTCCTTCAGTAGATTACACAGGACACGTGGGGAAAGGAAAGAAATAAAATGGCTGAAGGCGTAATCAGACCTGCAGTTGAAGGTATTCCTTTTCCTCTCACATCCTTTTTTTAAAATTCCATAATTTTTGCAATGTCTGCTGTTTAGGAATGGTGATAAACACAATTCTTATTAGGTGATGGGATTAGTTTTCTAATGCAGGGCAGTAGAGCAATTCAGTTGTCAGGAGGTGTGCCCAGCAAACTAAAGCAGAGACAGTACTATGACTTCTAAAACAAAGCCAAACTGGTTAAAACCTGCATCAGTTACCTGTCTAAAATGTTTCAGTTTCTGAGTCTATGTTCCTCTGGAACTTGTGGTTGTTCAGCTGTTTCTTGCCTTCCAAACTTAACAGGAGATAAAGCTCTCTGCATAAATTAGTCTACATTTTGCATAATCCTCCTCAGAATTAGTTTTTTTTTTTTTTCTCTGATGCTCTCAAAGACCTCATAAAATAACTAGGATATGGATCCAAATAACTTTTAAATTTGCAAACAAATTAGCATTTGATAGAAACTTAAGTTGTGAATTATTTTTCTGACTTAGCAGGGGAAACTGGCTATGACATGAAGGCTAAATGACTCGACCAAGTTAGCTATTGACAGTTTAAGCCACCTTCATAGCCACAGATTATTTTGTTACTGAGCACAAAAGCTGCCATTTCCTATTTTACATTGCAGGGAGAATCACATGGCAGGACTAAGGAGAAGTCACTACAGGAAAGAAACCACAGTACAAATCCTTGCTCTGTATTGTAAGAAAATATGTACAACAGGCAAAGAAGCATGGACAACAGCACACTTCTGAGCTGATTCACCCTGTTCATGTGAGCCATTAGAGAGATCACTTGTGTTCTGCAACATATGGTCCCAAACAGTTTTGTCACTATTTGACAAAGAAAAAACTGTGCGTGTATTTGTTTTCATGACCATATGGTATGTGCCTGATAGGAGCAGTTAAGAGAAATAGGCAAAGTTGGAATTCAGTGTGAATTTGCTTGGGACTCCCTGACAGAACTTGAGTGGATTTCCTTTGTATGTCTTCTTTTATAAGTATAACAAAAGGGACTTTAAAGAAATTGTGACATGAAATGTGGTTTCAACTTGAAGGTGTCATTGTTCCTATAATCATCCTACAAGGTTAGTTAAGTTTTAACTGGTCTGCTATCCCTAGTCAAAAAATTAATTCCACACTGATCAGTTTATTCTTATGATGAAGTCAGCACAGAAAAAATTGTTGCAAATATTATTTACATGCTTCACATTTGCAGGGTCAACTCGGGCTTTTTCTGTGATGTTGAAGTACATACCACAAATTTCTGCTAACTGAAAAAAGGATTTAGACATAAAACGTAGGACTCACACAGGCTTCTGATACCCCAGTCCAAATTTGTAACCCAAAAATGTACTTGTTTAATTTTGGCTATCTTATTATCTGAATCCTGTTAGGTGTAAACATTCCTTGAACATTCAGTTACACGTGGCCAGAACTGCCCCTGCCATAGCAACCAAATGTTCTGTTCCACAGAGATCCAAAATTTCCCTGGCACAATGTGTGAGACTCTTGACAAACTGTGTCTGATTCTGACCACCCATAAGATTTTAGTCACTGTCCTCTGAAAAGCACATTTTGGAAGGAAACTGAAGTGAATGTGCTCAGTATTATGCATTGGTCCAGCAAATACCAGCCTGACCAATGGGAAGGTGGGTTCTTAACCTTTCTCAGTACCTGGGTCCTCAAGGGGCGACATTAGCCATGATACACTATGCAGGAGAGTGAGACATGCTCTACCACACATATGAAGCTGTGCCATTGTACGCAAACAAACAGGAGAGTTTGGGATGGTAGTGAGAAGGCACAAGCAGAAGCCCAGCTGGGTTGCTCAGACATTGAGCACAGTGTGGGAATTGAATGAGACTGGTGGCCACCGGATAAATGTTACAGTTAGCAAAACACCAAATGAAAACAGAAATAGTTCTGGAGCAGCCATTCAAATAGAGAGTTGCATGTTCACAGTCTACCTGCACACTTCTGTGGTTTGTGGTTTTTTGTTTGGTTTGGTTTGTTGTTTTGTGTTTTTTCTTTTTTTTTTTTTAATTTTCATTAAACTTGTAACTATTGAAAAAATAAGTTAAAAACACTCATTAGAAACCTTTTCCTTTACTGGGAGAAGATTCGTACCAGGTTTCAATTCACAATTTTAGACCACTGTTTCTTGTGCTTTAAATATATATGATATTGGGATACATATATGAATATGGAAATAGCCACAATAAATATTTTGAAGGAAGTATTTTACCTCCAGAAAATAAAATCCATTTCTAAACAGTCTCAAGAGTAATTTCCCCTCTTGCTTTTGTTTCCAGGTCAACATACACAAACATGTCAAGCCAATAAACTACAGAATAAACAAATCTGCAAGAATTCATATCATCAACAACCTTATTAAAAGAAGATTGCCAAGGGTATTTCTCATGGCTAGAACCACAGGGAACAATAAACAAAGTGTTTCATTTATTTCTTAAATTAAGATGCAGACAACACTCCCAAAACCAGAGCTGATTGTCCTTACTAGTAAAATTGTACTCACCTGATAGTCTGAGCAACCTGCAATGTCTTCAAACGGATGCCTTCTCAAGCCTCTACAATCATAAATGATGAAAGGGAAACAAAGCTGCATCTCTCTTCTCTGTTCCTTATTCCTATTGTTGTTGACTGGACTTCGCGAACGAAGATCTTGGGATAAGCCTGCGCAATGGATTTTTTAAGTGAGGCACAGGGTGCGCGGAACTGGCCCCACCCCCTTTACTCCTGAGGTTCATTTTGCCACGGCCAAGCACGCTCGGACGGTGACAGCGAGTTCCTCCAGGATTCGAACCAGCGTCCTCAGAGGAGGAGCCGGCTCCACAGGCGGGGGCCTACGCCACTCGGCCAACGCCCGCCGCCTCTCAAGTGTAACATACAAACAGAAAAGCAATAATGTCAGGCTGTTGAGCAATCCTGGGAGCCCACGTGGGTCAGAGCAGCAGGGGAAGACCTCGCCTTGTCCTCTCTGCCACCGAATGACACAACCGTGGCCCTGCAGCCACGCCTGTAACACGAGCTGGGGCAGGCCCCGAAAGGTGGCATGTCTTATTCCTATAGGTGAAACCAAAACTGACTTACTGAAAATAAAAGTACGAATAGAGAATGAGACATAGGTTTCCACTATAAAAATTAAACAAGATCATGAACGCTTGAACTAATTTAATTTAGAACTCAATCCTTGAAATTGTTATGGTTACACTAAAGAGTGATCTTGGCATTTAGTCTCATATTTCAAAAAATAAAATGGAGATTCTTTTTCATATAATTTTTATGGTCTGTTATTAGTTGTACTGAAATGTTTCCATGTATTTATTTTAGTTGTTTACATCAGCCATCCCCATGGCAATAGGATGCTACAGTTTTGTAAATAACATGTGAACAATTAAAATTGTAATTATATAACTTATGTAAACTCCAAAACAAGTTCTAGTTGTCAAGTTGGAGCACCAACATTCAGACTTTTGGCAGATTGCAAGGTTAAAAAAAAGTACCTATACATCCATAACACTCTAAGTTACTTCCTGAGTTCATACAAAATTATAAATGCATCACCTGAGCTCACAGTACTGGGTACTGCAGCTTACAAAGCAAGACCAAAAATACAACAATCTGTCAATGACACAGACACAGAAATGTCAGTGGATCTAACAACTAAGATTGGTAGATTATGCTGGATAAAAATACACTTCAATTTCAAAAGACATCAGATTTTTGCAAATCATCACAAAACTATGTATTGTTTCATTTTTAAAGATCATTTGGATGTGAAGGTGTCAATCACTGAATTGCCTAAAAGTCAGCACATGAGGTATTGACTATGAAGAATGTTCTCTTGAAAGCCTTGATGTGCCTGTCAGTGTCTAAAAGACAGTTGGGGGGGAAGTCGGGAGAGGGGAAAGAAAAGAAAGTGAGGATTGTTTGTTTGTTTGATTTGGTATGGTTTGTGCTTTAGTTTTGGTTTGGATTTTTTTGAGTCAGATTTGGTGGGGATTTTTGTTATTGTTGTTTTGCCATTTAAAGCTAGCCTTAGCTAGAGAACGGGCAGTCTTCAGCATTGGTATATGAAGGTTTAGGCCCACAAATAGATGGATATACTTGAGAAGGACATAACATTTGTGAGAAAACTAGAAGTAGTCAGCACAAGACAGCACAAGCACATTGTTTGTTTGTTTTTTTGTTTTATACTATAGACACAATGTTTCTTGCCATACCTCTGCCTTTGCTGTCACAAAGAGGTCCCCAAATAGACAACAAACAGTCTATCAGAGGCAGGCTAAACCCACTGTAATCCTCTATTAGGGAACAGTTATGTGGTAAAATAAAATTCCTCTCCTTCCCTCATCTCTCCATAAACTTGGAGGTACATATAGCATACACACATAAAAGAGTAAGAGCAACAATAGGAAGAACTTTAAAGACAACAACACAAACAGTAATGGGAACATGAATACAACTACAATCCGCTTGGTGCTGCTGTGTTCTGTGGCATAGAGCAGATGCGTGCTGTTGGCTTTCAGTATACATTCCCCAGAGTTTTCCCTTTGGTATACAATCCTGAGGGATACAGTCTGACACAAATTTTCCATTCTCTTACCAACAATCTGAACTTTAAAACTTATGAAAGAAAATTCAGCCTATTAATGAATATTAAAATTTTGGGATCCCATAAGCTAATAATAGATTCTGCAACATTCACAAAGCATTGTGCATAAAGAATGGGACCCTGAGAGAGTGACATTGGCTCAAATAGATACGAATGTCTGAATAAAACACACACACAACCAGTCAACAGTATAGATAAAAAAAGACTTCACACTGAAGTACACTGAAGAGTATGAGATTATATTGAATTCTACTTTCAAAACATTTTAAACACAACTTTTCACCTCAGAGAGATTGACAAAGTGAATCAGCTGGAATAAAAACTGTGTTCCCAATTCCTGAATGAATTATTGAGGTTCTCTTCTATTAAAAACAACTTAGTGCTAAGAAGTAAAATTATTTTAAAATACACTTTTATATTACATACAATTATAAGGTAGTATTGTGTCTGTATTGCCTGTAAAATGGGTTTGATCTTGTAGCGCTACTACCTGTTATGTATCATTTTTTCCTTCTTTTTGTCTGTGCAGGAATCCCATAAATCCATAGTTTACAAAAATCCCCCCCAAAACATAGCAGAGAAGTGAGATCCTTCTATTCACTTAAAGATGTGCTCTACCTCTTCACATTCTTTTGGAGCAATTTGAGCAGTTAGTTATTACTACCAAAAGGAGTCTGTGCCTTTTGTTGTTCTCGTCTAGACCAAACTTCTTGTTTTTCTTAAAGTGAATTTTTAAATTGTCCAATTTAAATGATCCAATTAATTATCCAATCTCTTCTATGTAGTTATGTTCTTTAATTGTTACTAGTAGAAAAACATTATCTAAATGTATTTTGCCTTTATGACCTTATTATTATCTCTTTTACATTCCATATCTTTCATTCACAGAAGAGACACAACAAAATTGATTAGCAATAGTTAGAAAAATGATTCATGTTTTGTTTTAGGTTTAATTGCAAGCTCAGTTTGATCCACCAAGGGAGCTTGTCCTGGTTATAGTAGCCAGGATCAGTTTGCCACTGTGTGTGTGGGTATTCCAAACCCTCTATGTCATTTTGCTCATGAACTGCTCACAATGGCCCATTTGCAGCAGCTGCCCAGGGCACACCCAACCCCTCAAGCTATAAGATGGGTGCTTAGGAACTTTTGTGAGATAAGGAAGTTTTCCTCTCTTCACACTTATGACTCAGGTATGAGAACTCTCCACCAGGGAGCCAGTAGTATCTTCACACCCACCTGACGGATCATGTCTGCTCATGGGACGTCAGGGATGCCAAAAATATGGAATGATTCACCTCACAGTGTAAATCACCCATTGTGAAACTCTCCACCCTGGGGGAGGGACTGGGCATTCCCATTGGAGCCCAAGCAGATATAAGTTTGGGATTTTGGGACTGGGATCTCATGTCAGATCCAGAGGAGGACCAGAGCCTCCACTGGACTGAGACTACCACCAGACTGCAGCCATAATTTTCACCCACATGTTTCTTCCTTTCTTTTTACTTTGAACTCAGGGGGGCCATATGGTGTTCAGCACAGGGGTTGTTGAGCTCTGCTCATGCCCCGCTGTGTTGGGCTGCACATCTGTTTTTGTGGGTCAAATGGATTTTCCTTCTATAATAAGTGTACTTTGTGATCTTTTATTAAATTGTTATTCTGACTTGCAATCCCATTCCAAGTTTGATTCATTTTTCCTGCCAGTTTAACTCTAATCCAGCACAGAATAGGTAATGGCCTCAGTCTAAGGGCAGATATCTCAATATACAACACACAACATGGGGAGAGGGAAAGGGGACTTCAGGTCAGTAAGTTGTTTCACCTTTTACTAGGGAATCAGTGTTCTTGTAGCTGGTCAGCTGTTTTAGTGACATCATGTTCTGTTTCACATCAGGACTTGTGAGAATATACTTTGAGGTCTGAGTCCCATCAATGCCTAATCTGAGGCTCTTCTTACAGGGATCGGTATGCCTCATCTGGCATCAGTCAGCATTCCCCACTCTGAGCAAACAGGCAAGGATGGGTTATCAGACACTACTCTTGTCCTCAACAGCTGTAATTTGAGCAAGATCAAACAAGAGATAAAACTTAATTTGGTTTCTGTGTTGTTCAGAAATTCCTGAGCCAGGGATTTTGATGGAGACTTATCTTGCACAACATGAGCTACTGTGCTACACCTGCAGTGTCTACCTGCCTTATTGGGAAGGCTCATAATAGAACACTTTTTGATATTTTTCTTTCCCCACCAACTATAGCAGCAGCAGCCAACTTCTTAAAACAAATCTGCAATTAGATTAAATTACACAGCTAAATTAGATTCAGATGCTCTGAGTTGTTGCATAGACTCGATGCTAGACACTTCTCCAAGACACTAGTGACATTTTTGTGGAGAGGAGTTAATCTAAAAAGCTCTAACACGTGCCAGTCACTCTCTTGTTCAAGAACCAGCATTATGCAATGCTGGCCTAGCAAAAATGAGACCCTGTGCAAAATTGTTCTCTGTCAGGTTCTCAGCAACTAAACAGCAAGGGTATCAACCCAGGTAAGAAAAAAAGGAAGTGGAGAAACAGGACTGCTCATTTCCAACTCCAAACTGAAGCCCTCTGGAAATGTAAGGATAAATGAGGAGAGTTTGAACAACATTTTTCTCTTGCCTGCAAGTTGAAGATAATAGGGAAAGCAAAGACAATGGAGGATCATATTATTTCTCTGTGTGGTTTGTTCTGAAGTACTCATGCTTTAATAACAGTTAAGTCAGACAGGAAGCATAGACTGATATGGCAGAAAGGCTGCTGTTTATTCTGTAACATAAAACATATGAAGGCGATCTACTTAAACTTTGCATTTCTACCCTTGCATAACTTTCAATTTAACAGGAAGTGGGGAAAGACAGCATATATAATTGTATATTTGAAAGGGTAGGAAAGGAAGTAGAAGGCTCTTGTTATATTGTAAATTACTATGTACAGGGTTGCTCATACTGAAATGAACCTCAGCAGAGTGGCGTGCTTCTGAGCCACACATGGCAATAGAAATAAAAACAACTAAATAAACACTCTTGGGTGAAAGGAATGAGAAATAATTTTTTCTACTGTAAAATGTGTGTGTGTGTATGTATGTACATGAGTGTGTATGCGCGTATGTGGCTGTAATACTTTTTAGCGGAACCGTTGCTAGTGGGGATGAGTATGAAATCTACAACTTTCCCTGAATGCCAACCTCATTGAGGAATTTTCTTTGTGGACAAGTGCTAGAGTTCCCAGAACATGGAGATTGTATGTTTGTTATATGTGTATTTTATTAAAGACGTACCACAGACATGCTTTTATATTGACACGTTTATTATTGAAATAAAGAATCTTACAAGATTTTCTAATGCAACTAACCACCAGTATCCCAAACCCAATTTTTTTTCCTTTCTTTTCAAATTCTTTGGAAACTATGCCATTAAACCAAAAGGAGGAGGACAGAATTAATAACTCAGTAAGAGACGATAACTTAAAACAAAGTTCTGCATATTTTCATTCTACCACCAGTTTCTGTTTTCATTTGGAATTTCATAAAATTCTGTTAATGTATTACCAGCAATAAAATTCCTAGAAAAAATTTTACCAAAACACAAATATTTTTCTCATATACAATATGACTGATTGAATGGTAGTCTTGGAAATTTAAATTCTTCTCTTTACATCTTCAACTTTTTAAATAGTAGAATTGTTTCTACAGTTGTTAAGAGCTATGGGCTAAGGCCTAATCAAAAAAATCTTGTCTCCAGCATTGATAATTATACCTAAGGACTGTGATATTTAAGACTTTGAAGTTTGCCTTCCTATTACCTACAATAAACTCCATGGGGTTAATTTTGTTTATTAAATTGTATATAAGGTTAAAGTGACTTCTAGGACTACTTGAAGCTATAGGTTTTTCAACTTCATTAGCATTAGTGGGAATTTCATGCATGCATGAGTGGCAGGATAAACTTGAAAAGAATTCATCTTTAAATAAGAAAGTCCATTTAAAGACAGATTTCTATCAATGCATTTTACATGACCATGAAAGATTTTGATTTGATCCACACTCAGCAGGGGTGCCCGTTATTCAAACCATGTGGTATCTGCTTGGTATGCAGGGCATAAATACTGCTGCTGTCAGCATTTGCTTTAAAATCTAATGCAATATATTACAAAGAAGATTTGAACAATCATAACTAAAATTTGTTGGGAAGACTTGAAACAAAGGTTTCAATGAAGTTAAAAACTTATGGATACAATAAAATCTGAAATGTTATAAAAAAAACTTAGTATCCACATGGGAACTGTTCTACAACCTTCTTGGCAAATTTTAATCAGACATGTCTAACAAAAGTAATATAACCAACTCCTATATAAACAAAAACATGCATACTTTCCAACAAAGGGATTAAACATTACAGTTTACATTTTTTTAGAACCACCATATATATAAATACTGGTGCAATCTGATGGCACTGAACTTAGAGAAAAATGAAGAGCCAATTAGAAAAATAATTTCCAATACTTATCTGTTTTTCAAGTCATCTTTCTCTATTTTCCACTGTGAAGCCTATATTTACTTTAACATTTACACATCATAATTCTAACAGTTTTATTCAGTCTATCTTTATTTGAACTAATTAAATCTTAGGAGATACTTTTCTATCCAAAACACATACACTGATAACCATAACTATCATTACCTGCCATATTTAAACTTCTTTAAAGTTTTAAATTTTGCTATAATTTGATATTTTATACAAGTCTGTGCGATGTTATGAAGGCATTCAGATGAAACAGTTATTTCCAAAAGAGATATAAAAATGTACCATAAATTACAGAGCACAAAGGTGAAAGACAAAAGATCTGAAAATAGAAATTTGCTTCTTAACAAATGTTTTGTACTACATAGCTTATTGGTTCAGAGGTTTTTAATGTCTTTTGGAAATACAAATATACGCAAGCGAAAATTAAAGAAGCTGTGTTAACCATTTTTTAAAGGTAAAGAAAACAAAATAATGGGTACAATGATCAAAATTTTATGGAAATTATGACAGTAATAAAAATAAAATCTGCATTACTGATCAGAATATCAAAACTCATACCACTCTGACTTTCAGTCTGAACTTCAAAAGATGGATCGTCACTTACACACAGAGAAATCCTTCCTTTTCCACTCAAGTAGTGAAGTCTTCTCTGCCAAGCTTTAGTCACATTAATTCCAATATCTAGAAAGCTAAAAAGCAATGTGGAAGCATAAGAGCACACCTCAACACGGAGCATACAATGTTTCTGATCACGGAAAGAACTGCATGAGAGATATTTCAGTTAGTAAAATATATTTTGCTGGTTTTATTGTGGCATTAAGTAAAGAAAATGACACCAGCACTACAGGATTTGATTATTAAATCTGCTTGGTGTTGAATTCTTCCATGTGTTAAGATTATCAAGATCTTAAGAAGCAGAGAGGGTAATCTTAACTGGGATAAAGTCATCTTTTTAATAAGTATTTCCTAGTCTGCTGCAAACAGCACTCTGATAACAAATTCTTGGGCAGACAGACCTGCATCCAGTATGATTAGTCTTTTTTTAACTGTGTTAAGCAGAGGTGTTTTAGCCTCAGACAGACTAAACTATCTATGAACTATTGATATGTACTTGATTCTGCATCAAAATAAATTACAAGGCCTTTTGAGATCCTTTGCAACTTTTTTTTTTTTTTTTAATAGGAAAGATGGGCATTATTGTTAATATATAAAATAATAAAACCCAACTCTGTAACCACATTGAAATGCCAAATTCTACCATCACAAACATCTGTTTTTCACAGACATGAATAAATACTGAAGAATCAAAGTTTGTTTATGAAGATGAATACAACAAAGTTGAGTCTGAACTGATGATAGTCACTATTTATATATCATTACATAGTCATCATCAAGTATAGATGTTATCACAAATCATGAAAATAACTTTTTTTTAAGGGACATATTAGTATTAATGAAGGATGAAGATTCTGGTGACATTATGCACAGTTATTCTCAATGTATCTGAACCATGTTTTTGTTACTTTATCTATCCCACTGATTGGCATGCACACACTGACTTCTTTTTGGCTTCAACAAAGCCACTTGTATTTGCCAAGTCTGTGGTATAACCCTGTGGAGATGCACGCAAAAGGAATATCTTCAAGTAAAAAACTCAAGTATTTTTCTCAGTTTAACCAATTACAAAGATTCTGTAGAAACTTTTCAGTTTCAGTGTTCAGCTCTTTCTCTTCCATTTAGACAGATTATTTATCAGTTTTGAAAGAAAAACATGGTTTATTAAAAAGTAACGATGGCACAACAATAAGAAAACAGCAATGTATTAACAGTAAACTCAGCTGTGCTTTATACCCTGCTTCATTCTCAGATTAGGAAGCCAGCTTCCAAAGCATAAAAAGACCTGCAAGGTGTGTGGATTTTGGACGATCTTTTAAGAAATATTTGCCCTCCCTACTGTATATCTAGACCACTTATGTAATATAGTAAACATTTATTTTTGTGTTTGACAGATAAATTATGGTATTGGAGCACAAAGTTTCTTAAAAAGCGATGTTGTAGGGACTTTATGGGCCACAAAGCACAGGACCATTCCTCAGACATAGTACTAGAGTGCATAGGTCATGCATGTTTCTGGCCATAGCTTTCTGGTCTTTTTGACTACTTATCAACACCACCATATGGCAAGAAAGATGTTCAAACTCTTCTTGCTGTAAGACAATATGTGTAAAAACACAAATGGAATTTGATTATCTGGTCTCCATACACAGCCATTATTATCTAGAACTACAATCAGGCCATACACTACAGAAAATCAGAATTTTTTAAAAATAATATAACAATATTCATAAAATATGTAAATCTTACCTCATTTCAGTTACCTATTTTGCATGAATAACATACTTTCTCTCATTTCTTTGGTTTGACAGACCTATGCCATCAGTTTTATCCCTAATACATGACGCCTTGTATTTCAGTACTTCATTCCTTATGCCCCAGCTCTCAGTATTCCCTTGTCATTTCTAATTATGACAATAAATCACCTAGAGTTAACTATTTTACTGATAGGAGGAAAAAAAAAAAGTAAAAAAGTGATCCAGTTTCGAAGTCTATTAAGTATTTCAGAATAGCATTTTGATGAGAATGAGCATGAAGTTCAGACAGGAAAGATCTATGTCCAGAGGGATTCCAAGAGTACGTGGAGTGGAGTGGTTGACTCTCCATCTTAACAGTACTCCACACTCAAATACTACGCATTCCTAAACACTACCACCAAACACATACCCCTAAACAAGTGTAAAAGTTACAACAGTATTAGGCATATGGTGGCTACTAATGTGATCTGTATACACCTCAATGCTGCTGTAAGTTTCATATTTACCATTACAAATCTTGTTTCAAATCAGGGCCTGCAGAAGCTGGGGTTGTGCTGGTTGAAGTTGTTCTTTCGATTTTTTTTTTTAATTACAAGAACTCTGAAAAAACTACAATTGAAGCCATAGTTTGGGTATAAATAATTACTCAGACAACTGGTTTTTATTTTCATTTTTGTTTTCACTGACTGGGAATGTAAATTGAACTTTGGTGCTATTGTGCTTTGTTCTCCCTCTGTGAAAAAATGTGTTCTGCATTAAATTGCATGGATAAACTAGAACAGCTCCAAATATCACCCTTCAGCTTTTGTATAACACAAGAGCCACGAAAAGATAGAGAATGTGGGTTTATGACCAACAGATGGTGTAATTGGTATCATAGATGTTTTTATGTCAGGGGGTCATAGGTTCAGCCTCCATCTGGAGCCTTCTCAGATCTGCTGTGTAGCTAAATGATTAAAGAAGCTATATTGGGTCAAAAACACAACCACCTGCCTGAGGGTAAAAGTACTGCTTTCTTGATCTAGCTGTTATACTACAGTTGCCTCCCATATTACAGTTTTCAAGCCAAGTAGTACAGCAGTTAATAAGAGCATGATTGCACAAAATATTCAACACCCATTTGCTCATATTCTTCAAGATTCTCAGGAACTTTTGACAAATCTCGTAAGAGTAAGTCTAGTCTTGCTTACGTGATGAAATGTTATCTTACCTCAGACTGATAAGTAATTGCAACAGGCCAAAACCCAAGAAAAAAGGAACAAGTAGGCTGGGTAAGCCTTAGGAGATTCATCATTATACAGCTGGCCAAAATAACTCACACCTCCCAATCACAATTAGACACATATGTACTGTGATGGTAAAAAACAACATCAACTCTCAGCACAATTAGTCTTAGCTACAGTTTCTTCAGTATGATCCAAATATTTAGAAAATGCTCTAATCCTATAGCACCAGGTTTGTACACAATTTACCTGGCTAAAAGAGTGTCCAGAGAGATCAAACCCAGCACTTTATGCGCACAGAGGTTTACTTCCCTTATAGGGTGAGTATTAGCAGTATATAAGTATTCAAAATCAGTGAAATTGTGACTTCAGTGTAAACCAATACTGTCATTTCCATGAAGAAGGGATTCTACATACTCAGTAGTTTAATTACATAGTGCACCAAATTTGACCAAGATGCCTTTGCATTTAGGTGATTTTTTGATTTTATGATTTAGGTGATTGTATGATTTTAGATTTCTATCTATAAAAAACACTTGGGAAATTACTATAGTTTCATGCAATTCTGCCACAAAGCATACTATTACTCTGCAGGTTCTGCATAGCAGTACTCTTATGCCAGACAGAAACTGGTCCAGGATCTGAATTTTAAAGATGATGACAGAAGTATCAGCCAAATTATTTCCATTATCACATTTCATGTGCTCATACATAAAGGAATAGTAAAGTCTGACTCTTTCAGATCATCAAAATGCTCCCTTACGTTCTATTTTAAGGATTCTATCATGGTAATGATAGACTTGACAGACTTGATAAAATAAGCTTTAGCACAAATTAAAAGCGACTGTTATATAGACTGGGTTTTTTTAAGAATTTAAACAAAGTATTTATAATTTTAAGTGATGATAAATACAAAGAAAACAGCTTGTGATTTCATTGCTAGCTTTGAAAGTTTCTCTTTCCCTACGTGACCGAACTAACAGCCTGCTAGATCACTGTAATCACTTGGTGAAGATTTCTTTGGCAAACCTATATCCTCGAGGCCAAGCTTCAAAACCACAAATTTCAGCTGTTGATATTATGCAAGATTATGTGCTTATTTTTGCAGATCCCTAAACAAAATATGCATATATATATATATATATGTCTTCAAAAAGCAGTTGCTTACTAATGGCAGGTGAAGCAGAAAAAAGAAATATTTTCTTCAATGTTGAACATGTTTTCAGATAGGGTACAATTTATATGACTTTACTGATAGAAGAAAATCTTGACATACAGCTGGGGGAGGGGGAAGGGCGTATTTTTCTCTCTCATATCACAAAAATATGCATTTCTATTTATTTTTACTTACCAGAAGTGCTGAAATATTTTCCTTTAACAGAGAAAACCTATTCTCTCTGCTGCAGAGCACTTCTCAGACCAGCCTACACTACAGGAAGGATAACAAATACCAGTTCAATATAATAACATATTGCCATTGAGCTTGTCTCTCAAGAAGAGGTAGGATTTATATAAAAGAGTAATTTTAGTTGATCACATCAAAATATCTATACTAGCTGCTGAGTATATTGCTTAGTTAATTGAGTGTAACTAAGTGGGGAAAATCATCAATATTATATAGCAGCCAAAACCCCAAGTTTGTTAATTTTAATATTGCTATGTGAATTTATATAGCCTGTCTTCATGGGTACATTATGTCCTCTTCTTACACTTGTCTCTTCAAATCCATCAATACTCTCTTTAAGAAATGATAAACAAACACATAAAATTGTGTACTAGCAGTCTGAGACTCTTCTGAGGCTACTCCTATTTCCTGAAGGTAAAGAGCTGTGTCAGTCAGTCCCTTCAATCACCAAATAAGATACTCAAATGCTAAACAGCCTGGGCATTGTGCAGAGACCTTGAATTATAGGGCTGAGCAATCACCAACCATACAGCCTTTAACAAGGACAAGTGCTGGATTCTACACCTGGCAGGGGACAACCATGAATGTATGTACAGACTGAGGAATGAAACACTGGAGAGCAGCACTGCAAAAAGGGACCTGGGGATCCTGGTCAGTGGCAAGTTGAACATGAGGCAGCAGTGCCCTGGCAGTCAGGAGGGCCAACCCTGTCCTGGGAGGCATCAGGTAAAGCATCTCCAGCCAGATGAGGGAGAGGATTGTCCCACAGCGCTCTGCACTGGGGCAGCCTCACCTTGAATATTGTGGGCAGTTTTCAGCACCACAATACAAGAAAGACATTAAGCTACTTAAGAGCATCCAAAGGAGGACAACAAAGATGGTAAAGGGTCTAGAGGGGAAGCCTTATGAGAAGTGTATGAGGACAGTTGCTCTGTTCAGCCTGGAATAGACGGAGGGGACATCTCATGGCGGTCTACAACTTCCTCATGAGGGGGAGGGGGGCCATTGCCTGAAGCTGGGTCTGAAGAGGTTTAAGTTGGCTATTAGGAAAAAGCTTGTCACCCAGTGGGTGGCTGAGCACTGGATTAGGCTCCCCAGGGAAGTGGTCACAGCATGAATTCTGACAGTTCAAGAAGCGTTTGGACAATGCACGTGGTGTGATTCTTAGGGCTGCCCTATGCAGGGCCAGGAGCTGGACTTTGACAATCTTCATGGGTCCCTTCCAAATCAGGATATTCTATGATTCTATGATTTCTGATCCTAGCATAACAAATGTATTTACAGAAAGATGTGTGAATACTTAATAAATTCCCTTTACTATCAGATATCAAATTCTTCCTTCAGGTTGCAAAAGGTATATATAACTTCACTCATTTGCTGGTTTCTGTATGATTTTGTAGTTGCATCTCATTTTGGTGAGGTGAGACACTATTTTTTCTTGCAAACAGTTTCAGGTATGTGACAATTTCCAGTATTCAGAATCAAGCTCACAATTCTCTAAAGAACAGTTACTTCCTAGATTTTGAAGGGAGCAAATTGTGAGCAACAATTCTGGACACAACTATCGTCTAACAACTGCTTAGTCTCATTACTAATGACAGCCATTTTCTCCATCGCAGCTCCACTACAGCACTTTGCTGTCACAACTTACTACTCTTGACCAGCACTTAATAGGCACTTCTTCTTCATGTTCAAACTGAAGGCTCCTCCAATATCACCAAATTCCACCTTTGTAAAAAGTATCACTATCATTCTGTGTTCGCCTCATGGCATTCAAAAAATGTTTCCATTTTTGACCTCTAACTCCAGCATGTGTGGTAATGCAGTTGTGGTATCTTACCCACACATAATTCTATGGTTTCAAATTTGAAAAAGCTACTTAAATGGCAAAAGTGGCCTTTTGCACTTAGAGGGAATCATTGACATTTGAGTATTTATGCATTTATATGGATTTCAATTTACAATTAAAACCTAAAATATCCATGTATTGTAAATTGCATAGATTTCATTAGAGCTATGCACCAAGGAACTAGGTTACAAATAGGTAGTTACATTTTCACTGGAATCATCATTAAATAAATCAAATTAATTTGTATCATCATATTAAACCCCAAATATAATGCAACTTTGTGCACATTACTTGCTTGCCACTGGTCACACAACAGCAACATACTGTTCTGCACCTAGGAAATATACACAAAAATTATTAAAACAAGGTGTACCATACACCAAACAGTAACTGCTTAAGTAATGTTAAGCATCTAGCAATGCACTTATTTTTTGTGACTGTCCTGGAAAATATAGGAAAAAAAGCAGGAATCTGACTGGAAAGGAAAAATGCAGGAAATAGCAAAAGCTTCAAGAAACAAGAGCAATCTATTTAAAAGTTCTGATCCTTTAAAATCCTTATACATTTAAAAATTCTTATTCTCAAGACACTTGAGGTATAAGAAATTAAAATACTTTTGCTTACTAACAGAATATTGATAAGCAAATTTTAGAAAAACAGTCATGGCTGAGTTCTTTTATTCATGAAGAAGTCAGGAAATTTCTTCCTGCAATTGCTGATTATTATTCGGTAGCAATTCTTTGTGTGGAGCTTCTCTATGAAAATCTAAAGACGGTAAAAAACAGAGCTATCATTTTTCACCAATATTCTATTTGAACTGTCATAGATAGGAATTTCATTATCATCAAGTATTCCATATCATCAACTTTAGAGGCCCCTTAATTACTCCTGTATTTTAAAGGCTGCATAAAAATGTAAGGGTCATCATAGTCTGTTTAGATTCTGTAATTAAAGTTCACATTCAGTATGACATCAAGGAAAAACTTTACTCAATATAAATACAATAAACACATTTGAAACTATTAAAAAAGCTTATTAAAAAATACCATCCTGGACAAAGTTTTTAAAAAAATAAATTTGTATTTCATCAATTAACTGTAGAGAACAGCCATTTCATTATCTTACTATGTAGAAGAACAGAAAAAAATCCAAACTGATAAAAATGATGACAGGAATTCAAAGCCATCACTTAGCTTATCATGAAGTGCTAGTGTTCCATCATCTTTTTTATACTCTCAGTCATCAGCCTAACTTACAGTAACGCACGGAGTTTAAATTTGTCCTCTTGCATTCTTACAGCACCTCTTGCGACACTGGTAATCAGCACAGGGCTTGCACCTAATGAAGCCCAACTTTGATTATTCCAAGAGTTGAAAATTATTTCTACTTTCTATTTTAACAATTAATCATAGAACTACAGAATCACAGAACAGTGCAGGTTGGAAGGGATTGCAAAAGATCATCTGGTCCAAACGTTTGTGGGAAAGGGAACATAAATAAATTATGCAGCACCCTGTCCAGCCACATCTTGAAAATCCCAGGCAGGACAGACCTGAATCCTTCAGTCTTCCTTCACAGGGGAGATTCTTCAGCCCTTTGTTCATCTTTGTGGTCCTGCTTTGGCCATTCTCCAATCTATCCCTGTCTTCTTGAACTGTGGGAACCAGAACAGGACCACACTCTAACAAGTGCTGAATAGAGTGAGAGAATCATTTCTTTCTGACCAGCATAAAATATAAGATAACCAGTGGATTATCCATTTCAAAGTCTACTTAATCTTTTCCTTCGACTCCGGTACTCACTGGGTTTTGACAAATCTGGATCCCGTTGGAAAATGCAACTCAGTTATTCAAACAGCATGCAAAGTGTGGAGATAACAGCTTTTATAGTAGCGGCAAATAGAGAAATCTTATCCAATAGATATGGTAGGCAAAACTGCAGTATTTTCTTCTGTAAAAGTGTCTCAAAACTGGGGCATATTTCCTCTGGTCTCAAGTTTGTTGATACATCAGAATTTCTACACTGAGTCACAAGAAAACTGTATCTGGCCCTGGTTTCCATCATCAGGTTTCAGTAAGCTTGTGTAACCTAAGTATTAAGTCAGGTAGAGAACCATCCTTCCCTGATAGGTTTATTAGTTTTGTGTTTATTAGTTTACGTGACTTCTACTATGCATATTTTGCAATGACCTAGTACGCACTGGACAGGAAACTAAAATCTGGAAAATCCACCAACAGCATGACATTATCTTATTACCATGAAAACTGCCGAAGAACATAAAAACACAAGAAGAAATGTTATCCAGACACTTCCTTTTATTAGGACACTGAAACAGTTTAATGTACAAATGTTTTGTGTTAGTTGTAAATATCTCCCCTGTTTAAGAAGCATTTACAGCTCATGTACATTTCTCCAGTCATCTTAAGATGCAAGACACTTGTGGTAGCAACTTCATAGATCAGTGAATGCCAAGACTCCACAATCCTGTTTAAAATTATTAATAAAGTCCAGATGGAATGACAGAAGGGAGACAGTACACCGTTCTGTGCATTGACTGGGATCATATTTCAAAAGTGAAAAAAAGTCAAAGTTATTCAGCCATACATCTCTTTCTTTCTTAATACCCTCCTTATGTAGGTACACCTCCTATCCAAAAACAGTGATTACTGCAACAAACAGAAAAGGAAACTCTAGTTTTTCCTACAAAAACCATGAACATACACAAATAGCAATCAATTACTTTAAATATTCAAGGAAAACAGATCTTTGTTTAAAATAAGAATATCTGTATAAGTATCATGTAGACCTGTTTCTTTTAGCTAAAATACCTTCAAAGTATAAATTAAGTCCATCCCAGTCTCCACATATTGCAAAAAACTGCTTTCATCAGGAAAATCTCAGTAAATTGTCAGCTTTTTACAGTTAAAATGCATTCTTTCACAACTACTAGATACGAATCTTCAACAAAAAATGAATAACATTTATTTTTTACCACTAGAATACTGGACTTATCTGTTTTGCTGAAACTGCTTTCCAAATACTTGGCAAAGCAAAATACATAAATTAATTGAAAGAAATTTTGGAATCCCAGTATTTATTTTCAACAGATACTTTGAAGTTTGGGATAATTGTTTGATTAATCTCACAGTATCTTGCTGAATAGCTTTCCACTTAACCCTAGACTCATACTGACATGTGAGGAAATGGACGGAAAATCTCACTTCATCCAAACATAACTACAAAGCAACTAACACAGGCTTGTTCATATATTTATCAGACTAGAGCACAGACAAGTTAAGCACCTTAACAGGTTTCTGATTTTTTCATGTCAGAAGCTGAACCAGAATCATCTGCTGTCCCCTTAGCACCCATCAACTTCTTTCCCCAGAGCCATCCTTTCCTTCATCTGCTTACCACATCAGAGACATTTATCAAAAAAGTCAAAATGAAGAGGGCTAGACATGCTTAAATTGACCAAGGATATCCCTCTCCATCAGTACTATTTCATAGGCATCTTAATTTCTCACACAGACTATACATATAACCTGTCAGTTAAACACACATTATAAAAGCACTTCAAGTACTATCAACCATAAGGTGTTCACTTTAGTGTGATCAAAACACTTTTCTGTACACTGGTAAACAACAAAAAGGGACAAAGGCAGTTTTACCATTGTTACAATGGTGGGTATGTGTTTGTCAAGTCAGACAAACACAAATCTGATCAGAGCGTCTCATCAACATTTTTGAACTTTTATTTCATCAGAACCACTTAAGTTACAGCTTTGATATTTCTGATAAAACTGCTAGATATTTCACTCTGCTTCCTGCTACTTCAGTTATCATCACTTCATTTTAAAGCAAAAAAACACCAAGGACAAAAATAATAACACAAATTCACGCATCTAAAAATTACTAGTTCCCTAAGTGCAACAAAAGAGCAGACAACCACTGCATTTGCAGACAACCCAAAACAAAATGTAAGAAATACAGATTTTGAAACCCAGGATTTCAATGCTAATGGTGATTTGCTTACCTCCCCACATCTATCTTAATTCAAAAACCATTTAATATGTTGTATTGGAACTAAATTACCTCATTTGTTCCATAGTTATACATCAAAGGCTTGAATTTACTCGAATATGTAGGTTTCATCTATCAAATCAAAAATGGTTCCCAAGCTCAAAGTATAGTGATAACTTCTGACTTCAATTTCTCCCAGTCTTGAGGGTCTTGAGGTTGACTGTTCTGCACTTCAGTTCCAGTTCATAAAATGAGAATCAGCTTCATTTTTTCCCTTTTAAATAGCGAGATTCTCACAGGCTTTTACTCACAATTAACAGAGAAAAACATAGATGTCAGTAAATTACTCTTTCACACTGTGATGAAGGTTTTTCTATATGCACAAATGATTTGACTATTTCAAACAGTCAAGTAACCATCACAAAGGTGCCCCAACACAGCTTTAGCTGTTCTCTATGAATGTACACAGCTGAAAGTTTGAAAGCCAGTGCAGAAAGTCATTATGAACTGAAGTAGGAAACATAGCCTGTGATGTAGAATATTCAACAATATGTGGTTGATCATTCTACAAAATCTAATTATATAAATAAAAATCTGAATGAAACACGATTAACTTTTTATTTAACAATGATATTTCTGAAAAATAGTCCTGTAGCAGCAACAAAAAGGCATGTTAAGTACAAAACAACTCAAGACAGATTAGGCAGATACAAAATTTCTAGACAGGCATTCTTAAAGCAAAATCCTGAAATAAAGCTTTTTTGTTTTATAAAAAGGTACATCCTTCCTCTACCAGTTTTTTGAATGATGTACTCTGTCCAGATGTGTAATGTCCACCTGTGCTTACTGAAAATCTTGAAAGCACAGTCCCCAAATATTACTATCAAATTACTTGTGAATTTTACATGCACAGACTGAGTTGTGTTTTGGTAGCATTTGTAGCAATTCTTAGTAGTTGTGAGCCTTCCCTTCCGAGGTATAGCTGTTTAGAGACAAAACTTAGCTCACATCAAATCAGCTTGACGAAGCTAGTACTGAGTTGCTGTTTCAAAACCTTGGTTCATTTTTCTTGTTGCCTATGGCTCCTCTTCAAGTCTGGTGCAAAGCCACCCTGACTGAAGATACTATATTGGAATTATACCAGTTTCACAATTCAGATGTTTGATTTTAGATATTTGAAAGCTAACAATATGAAAATCCTAACCCATAATATCAAGCATGCATATAATTACGTATGGAATGCAGGAAGCAAAGACTATTTAAAATGAATTCACTGTTTAGATAATGGAATTCTCTGGCCAGGCATTCTTAAAAACTGGCTTCCAAAAATGGTTAGAGAAAGATATATATATATATATATAAAAAAACAATATTGAAGTTCCTCTGCTCTGTAATTCAATAATAAATGATGTAATATAGCACAAAATTATATCCTAATCTTGGCAGCAATAGGAAAAGTCTATTTTCATTTGGAAGGTGGGGAGGAGTAATTTCTGAAACTTATCTGAAGTTCCTACATTTTGAGAAAATGCAGAGAAAACAATACATTGTTTTGAGGGAAACTGAATGTTCATACACATTTTTGAGAACATTTAAGGTTTTGAGGAAACAGATTTAAAACTTTGCAGATTACACTTACAAAAGAGTTGTGAATTCAAAAATGATATCCCATTTTAAGGAATGTTAGTACATGGTAGAGCTTGAACTGGAAGAACACTGTCATTCACCAATTCCAAAATTCAGCGTTTTCCCCCCTCAGAGTATTTATACCATTCTAGAACAATTTTGATAATCAGGTTTCAATGCCATGAGTGGAAGAATCCAGAAGTTGCCATGCAGTGTAGAACACTTATCCTTGCAATGTGGGGAAAGAGGAATCTAAAACAGCAGTCTAATTCAACACAGACTGCGCCGCTTCCTTGAGGAGTGCTGCAGCCTTGTCCAGTTCTTGTTCTGTTTGTTCGACTGTTATCACTACTCGAATACTAGAAAAGGAAAAGAACATAACACAGTAAACTTTACTCTTAACCTTCAGCATTAGAATTATCTTATCCTAATTTCAACACATTAGGATCACCATCTTTAGGGAAATTATTTTGAATTGAACTTCAACCAGAAACGAGACATATGACTGAACAGAAGTGATCAAACTATTTTTTTCCCCACTTCCATACCACACAAATTAGTTACCTTTTTTGCCTGAAGATATGCAGCGCATGGAAATGGGTCTCCTAACGGGCTACATGCAGATCACTGAGATTCAGGTAGTTTTGATACAGTTATTTCATGGTATTAGCAACCTATAACATTCACTGAAAATGTATCTCAAAATGGAGCCTTTCCCATTTTTCAGAGGACCAACTATTCAATGCAGTCTACCAAACAAAACCCCATCACTGTATGAAAAGAGATGAAGAGTCATATCCAATAGAATGGAGTAACACACGTTGACTTTATACTAACCTGGGTGGAGGAAGACATTTTTCTTCTTTCTCCAAATAGCGAGCCTGTGTTAATGCAATACCACTATTCATGCACTACAAGTAAAGAAAATACAGAAGCTGTCAACCTGGGAAATTCGGATGGTATATTAATTTGATCACCAGATACCCATCACTAACTTTAAATAATCTGGTGCCAGGATACCTGCAAGTTCTATCCCAAATGGAGGTTTAAAAGGTTGTGCAAAATCATGTCTAATTACAATACATTACCACATAAAACAGGTGATGGCATAGTGTCTTTAATTTTCATCTCTAATCAGGCAAACCCAAGGTATTAAGCATGCAATTAAATCATGTTTAAGCATGTTTTGAAGGAAATTAACTTCAGAACTTTTTTGTTGTGTAGACTTGTTTACCTGCCATCTGATATATAAAACTTCTCCATCAACCTTTATCTCCTTTGTGTGGCAGAAAGAGAACCAGTGTGTATTAAGAAGAACAAAATATTACATACAGAACATGAAATTCTTCACAGAAAAAAAGGAAGCAACTTCATGGACTCAAGTTAAGTTTGACCTCAAATGGTAAAAATACACTCTCAGATCTCTGTTCTTATTAAACATTATAAAAGCTACCTAAGAAACAGTTTCATATGCAAATTTGACTTTTCAAGTACATAACAGGAAGTAACTATTTCCCTGAAGTGAAATAGTTACTTTTTAATCCACTGCTACAGACCCAAGTATCTACAGCAAGAAATACTTAGAAGATGATCTTAAATGCAGCCCTATAATCAACAAAGAAATCACGTTTCTTGCAACATTCCTGCAAGATATTTCAACAAGTTACCCAACCAGCCTCTCTACCCTTCATTTATTATTAACATTCAAAGACAATGATATATTTTAATTGCCACGTAGACACTTACATAATCCACAACTCTTTTGAGTAACTTCACATCATTTTCTCGAGATCCACAGCTTTCCTCCAACTGCAAGTGCAATGCTGGAGAAAAAGATTCTCCCACTACTTTTAAGCCAGAAATCCTAAAACAAACAAAAAGCTTTTGGTGCACATCCTACTCAAAGACATATGCTGAAGTTCTAGATAGTCTTTCCTCTTTCTAGGTGGAGAATGAGAAAAGCTGGATATTTCATTTCCCTAATACTAACGTAGACAAAACATATGTGCATTTCAGCCTGTAATAAATAAAGATAACAGAACTTACTAAGGGAATGTCTTTCCTAAGGTGTTTCAGTAAGTTTGGTTTGCAAAAAGAATTAATAATTCAGAAATTCTTAAAGTATCCCTATGAAGATGTAGGAGAAATGTTCGTGTTACGCCAGTAAATTGCTGATAAAAACACAGCTAGCTAGGTCAAGTCTCTGGAGCCTACATTAAGAAAATAAATAATAATAAATAATACATCTTTTTATCCACTTAAGAAATTAGAAGGAACAGGGTTTATTTTTTCAGCAAGATTTCTGATTTAAAATTATTCTCTGTAGCGAATCTTTACATCATCATCTGTCACTTAGTCAAAAGTTCCTCTAAAACTAGTCAAATGACTAGAATTGTTCTCCCATCTGTATGTACGGACAGTTGTTAACTGAATTCCTAGAATGTGATTGAATGATTGACATTTGACTGTCATTGTCCTGGCACATTACACACATTCAAGACTGAGTTACTGCCCTTCAAAATCCAAGCCAGACTCTGGTCACATAAATACAAATCAACCATCAGCTATAATTTTGATTTCTGGACTTTGCTGAGCTTGATTAACCCAGGTTTTAAGAAGATCAGGCTTATTTGATGGTAGGATCATTCCAGAGAAACTAGTATAATCAATCACTCATTAGAGATTTTGTATGGTTTTAAATGTTATTGATTTCTGTAATATGTAATGGAAAATTGTTGAAGAAAAAGAATTGTAAAATACAAGTGCACAATTCCGGCATGTTAAACAAGTCTTGAATAGTCACAGTAATTGCTATATTTTTAGTAGTACCAACACCCATCAGAAAACAAGAACAATTATTCAGTATAGCATCTTGTAAAACAGCATAGTGTTAGAAAATTTTAAACCTAATTTTTCAGATAAATTTTAGCAATTTCCTATGCACCTCCAGAATAATGGGTGCTGCTATTACTGTTTAACATTCAAGTCTCGTATGGAAGTACAATATTGTATTAAAGGTGACTGAGAGGTGCATTGAGATGTCTGAAAGAGAATCTGCTCAGCTTCATCCCAAATGCTTTTCCTTAGTTGATTTTCAAAATCAACACTTTGTAGTACTGAGAGCTATCACACTTTCCTAAAGATTTAAATGTGTAAGACTTGCAAAATTCCTCACTAGCATTAAGGTATAATCTCATTTCAAAACCTGTAAAGGATTTTAAAAACTTGGATATTTTTCAGTAGCATAACAGAAACATTTGGGAAAAGATCATTTTCTTCCTGTAACACACACATAATTTAGTATACATATCCTACCTCTAAGCATCTGTAAAATAGAAACACATTTGGGTAAGAAGAGTTCTTGAAAGTGGGCATTATAAAGGCATAGCCAAATAAAAACCAACAATCCCGAAACCCCACACTTACCCCTGCAAAGCTTTGTGAATACGTTCACATTTAGCCCGGAGAGTCTGAAAAATGTCTACATAGAAAAAAAACCAGACAGGCTTAGATATCCTACTTCTACTTCACATTTTTGTAATTTGGAATGAAACTAAGATACAGGTATCTACTGAACTACTAAATCTCTTCACTGCTCTTCCTAATGTCCCTAATTCCCACTTCTGCCAGGAAATAGGAAGCTTTTTAAGACCTGACAAATTCACCACTTCCCTTTTCCTCATTACTCTAGCTGCATTGGTTCACGGTCATATGGGAGGGATAACACAAACACTTGGTAATGGGATTGAAATGGCAGGTCCAACTTACAAATATCCATGAAATATCTATTGCTGTGCAGACTCTGCTCATTGACCCTTTTCCCAATTCACTGCAGATTCTTAAAGAGGAAACTGACTCCTGGATCTGCAAACCTTGACTTTTTTCCTTGGCAAAGGCTGACCCTCCACTACATCTAACAGTCCTTAATTTTTCCTTGATTTTATTCCACTTCAGAGGACTGGGCATGGGCTACTCAATAATTATGATTTATTTGTGACAAATTAAATACTGCACCTCTGCCGTTGATCTCCAATTTGTTAACGGAAATGAATGTTAAAAACAAATGTACAGAATTTGGCCAATTGTGTCCTTCACATCCTACAAAAATAAAATTAAAAAAATTGTCTTTCCCTGGCAGTCTTGTTGTTGGTTAGACTTTGCGAACGAAGATCGTGGGATAAGCCTGCGCAAGGGAGTTTTTAGGTGAGGCACGGTGTGCGCAGAACTGGCCCCACCTCCTTTACTCCTGAGGTTCATTTTGCCACAGCCGAGCACACTCGGATGGTGATAGCGAGTTCCTCGGGATTCGAACTGGCATCCCCAGAGGAGGAGCCGGCTCCAGAGGTGGCGATTTACACCACTCGGTCAACGCCCGCTGCCCCCTGGTAGTCTAGCGGTTAGGATTTGGCATTCTCACCATTGTGGCCTGAGTTCAACTCCCGGTCAGAAAAAAGGTGATTCTTCAAGCTCAGTTTGGATGGGACTCTGAGTAACCTGGTCTGGGTGCCCCTGCCAATGGCAGGGAGTTAGAACTAGATGATCTTTAGGGTCCCATCCAAACCATTCTATGATTCTAGCAACAAGGGCAATTTTCGCAACTCCTTCAGCAGAAAGTTCTGCCTGACAGTTTTATCCAAATGTCCTGTATTTGGTTCTGCCAAAATTGCAGGAAGTTTGCACTATGATAACTTCTGAGATTCTTGCCTTAATGCTTATGGAGAAGACAAAAAATACTAATTATGCAGTGCATGCGGAAAGTAAAGTGTTGTTCAGTCCAGAGGAAATATATTCCCATATTTGTTTCTATCTAACCTTCCCTTCCTCCATTTGTCTTGAAGGAGTTTATTTTCAAGGGAAAAGTGTATCACTCATCTATAAAACAGAATAAAAGTTTCTTATTTGCTTTGTAAAAATCATCTCCGTCCCCCTAGCCTCAGCTAATTCACTCATTTTCAGCTGTAAGAAAGAAAGGGAAGGAAATACTGACAAGAAAAGTAGGGTGGGAAATGACATGTTGAAAAAAAAAACAAAGGCATATAAAATTAATTTGCCAAAAAATAAAAAGGATTTCAGAGTAAAAAGGGGAAGAATCACAGTAGGGAGATGTACAAGTAACTAGTTTTGGCTGAAGAAAGACTAAAGAATAACATTTTCCCAAATTAAGTACCTGGATTATCTTCCATAATATTCAGAGCCTCAATAGCAGCAGCAGCTAACAAAGGAGGTAGAGATGCAGAAAAGCAGTAGCCTTGACCGGACAATCTCTGTGGAGGGGTGGGGAAGAAAAAGTCAAATTTTTGTTTATAGTAGTACAGGCAATGTTTTAAAAGTTCATTCATGTATATATAAACAACATCACCTTTCCACACCTATAGGTACACGGAAGGATTTAAAAGTAGGTTTACAGTATTTCACAGAACCAAGCAGTTTATGGAATCAAATATTGCATAATTATCTGTATCAAAATACTCCTTGCATATTATGTTAGTAACTAAATCTCATTTCTAAGTAAGTAATCATGCCACATCATTTAAAATGAGACCTGGCTTACCTGATGGTCAATAATAAAAGATCTTCCACAGCAAAATCCTCCAATAGAAGCCAGTGAATTTTCCATGTTTGCGCTAATAAGATCTATGTCATCAATCTGTCAGTTAAATCAACAAGTTACTAAGAGACACTTTTGATTATAGGAAGACTATTTATAAGTTAGAACTATTAAAGATGTATTTTGTTTCATGCTATCATGAACACTAGAGAGGATTCATCAAACTTATCATGTAGAAAATGAAGTCACAACAGAAATTATAATTTTAAGCCACACAGAAAGTATTTTAGACATTGAGATTTACAGATCTGTAATTTCAATAGGACCTCTCTTTCCTAGGCATTGCAATGTGAAGGACACAAACAGATAGACAATTCCACAAAGCACTCAGTGTGACAGTCTTTTAAGAAGTGTCCTCCACTGTAGTCAGTAGGAGGTAGAATGTCATTAAAATAAGTGTAAGCCTATTGAAAAAGAGTTTGAACCTTAGAGACACGATTGTCTTATTTCACTTCATAGCTGTAAATATTTTTTTTTTGCCAGGCTCTGAAAAATTGTGTCTATAAACAAATTTAACAAAAAAGTCAATTAATCAAAAATTAATTTAACATAGAAGTCAATTAATCAGATGGTAGTTGGCAAGCATCTCAGTAACACTGTCAGTTCTCTTTTCTAAATTAATTTTCTCTTTTCCACATTCGGTAGCAAGACATTTGGAGTGAGAACAACAGGACACAGAGGAAAACGGAATGGATTCTCAGAATTGATGTTTCACTTCCAAGCTGAACTCAGACACTACCAGAGTACAGTGAACGATGCTCACACTGGAACACTGGCAAACAAAGAGTGCTTATTCCTTCCCCTCAGCTCAGGGGCTTTGGCCCTGAACAACCGCAAGGATAAAGCATAAACACCACAGAGGTTGACCCTTGGGAAAACAGTTTGGCTGAATCTGCTGGTAAAGTAGTATGACAACATCTTTGAAAGAACCATTAAAATTTTCTCCTATTTTTCCCCACTGGGGTAAAAGGCAATAGAGAAAAGTAGGCTGCCTAGACACTGCAAGGATTTTTTTGACTTACTCCTTACTCCTAGACCCTAAATATTTTTGTGTCAGATTGACACTTTTAAGTGCATGTAGCTGGAGGGAAAACACTGCAATCATCATCTCGTTGAGTGTCCAAAAAAGAGATAGGATTATGCATTGTAAAAATTCTTTTGTTACCATACTCACTAAAGATAAGTAAAATCATTTCAAGTAAGCACATAAGAGTGCCCAGACCTGAAGGCTTTAAGACAGATAAAGAAAAAAACTGTTTAAATCTCTATTGCACACTACTAAACACAAGTATTAGAAAACAATTGCACAATTTGCTTCTGTAGAAATCTCTTGTTCATAACAAAAAAAGCATATACATTTATTCCAAAGTGTTCAGTAATTCCTCTTCCATGTTCTCCCAGGACTCCAAAGGAAAGGCTCTCCTCCAAAAATATTCTAACTTTGTATTTATACTTCAATTTGATCTAAAACAAAAACAAACAAAAAAGCAACACACAAGTCAAGCCCATCAGAATCTGGTAATAAAATGCATGCAGGAGATAAGGTAAAGAAAGACAAGGACAGTACCCTGAATACTGCATAACTGTCCATTCCAGAGCTGTGTTCTATCATTAAGACATTTTAAAGGCCTTCAAAATTATTCCACCATGTAATACTAGAGTAAATATCATAAATATTCATATATTAAAAAAATTTAAGTACTTTCAAGATGACACATTTTCATAGCATTTCTTCCACTGTCTTCCAGAACACTGTCTTCACAAAAAGCCATTTTATGCTAAACAGCAAATGTTATCCTTGGAGTCACTGTCTCTGACAGTTGCATGAAGGTTCCTTTAAAATATTTTTTTTGCATATAACCTGGTTTCATGATTCAGTATTGTACAGTGAAGCTGAAAATACCATGTATTAATACAGTGGTTAAAAATTAATATTATAACCATATACTAATTTCTAAGTCTCAATAGTTTCAGAACCTAATCAGAAGTTTCAAAACAAGGTACGATTAGAGATCACAATTTCATGAGCACATGAGAAAGCAGGAAGGTTAAAAAAACCCTGGATGCTGAGCTTTTCTACGTAGGTATTACACAATACCATTATTTCATTAACATTTCATATGTAGTTCAAAGGGCAAACTAAAATCACTTACCAACTCTGGAAGAGGGCAAATGTCTCCTGTGTTCATGTACAATCCTTCTACTACTATAAATCTTCGAGTCACACGGGCCTTCCGAGGATTCTTCAGAGAAAGATATGGTTTTGAATCATATAAATTGTTACTAACAAGCAAAGCTGTAAGGTTTTTGATAGGGAAGCTTTTCTTAAGGGAATGGTCTCTTTTTTAAGGCTGTTACTTTAGTTTACACTAAATTTAACTTTTCATGTAACCAAAGTTGAAACGCCTCATTGGGCTACTTTTTCTTTATTTTGCAATAATTTTAAAGCTTTTGACTGACACACAAGATTTAAGATGCCTTGTTTTGTAACAAGTCATAACCAATCCAATTGAACATCATGAATAAAATACAAACAATGTTTTGTACAGAATAGTATAGAGAACAAATACTAAAAATTTTGCTCTCTGTTATACTGAGCATTAGTCTAAGCCTTTAGAAGACTTTTTGACAAGTAGTTTGAGCAATAGTTGAGGGATTCAAAATGCAGCACAAACTTCTAACAAATAGCATCTTCATAAAACACAATGTGTAAGTATTCTTAACATTCAAGTTACAAAGTTACAAATGCCATTTCCCTGTTATTTACTTTAAACCTTATTGATATTTTTCTGATATAAAGTCATGCTTCTTATATTTTTCAATTCTTGTAAAAAGATTCAGAGCAAAGGTTCAGCAAACATCTGTTTGACTTTTCTGAGTGATAGGCACCAAACTAGTCACAGTCTGCTCCACAAGCTGTACCAACTCCAGTGGTATGATCTACCCTTTTCTGGTCCGTATATCTTAATTATACACACATGGTCTATATTAAGCTCTTGTCTACCAATGTTATGTTCGCATTCAGCTAATTACATTAACAAATTTTAACCATGTAGCTAATTCAAAGCACTCTGCTCTAACAAACCAAATGTGTTACACAAATTAGTCTGACAACCACATCTAAAAATTCATGTAAAGATTATCTGATGGAATGTATCTGCCATGAAAGTATGTTAACTAGTATGTTATCTATAAATTTGCTATTAATCAGATCCATTACTGATTTACACAGATGTTAAGCTGACTGACAGTTTATCTACTTCACTTTTTCTGTGTGTTATGCCAAAGTCAGCTTTCTTCCAATTGCCTGTAACTTGTCAGCATTCCATGAACAAACTATACAATTATGATAGCTATTCAGTTAATGCTTTTAAAACTCATTTAGCCAAGTTATCTGTACTTGCTGATCCTGATCTCAGTAACAGCCTTTTAGGACTCCCTTTAGCATTACTGTCAGAAAGAGAAGCAAGCCATCAAACTGACTCAAATTTTTCATGAGAGAGAATATCTCAAGAGTTAAATGCAAGACTGACAAAGACCTAGAAAAAAAAAAATCAACTACATGTTCTTTAAATCAAAGGGTTAGAATTGACATTTTTGTGTTGATTTTATAGTGTGGCACTAGAAGTGATAATTAACTTGCATGGTTTAGTAGGTAAATGCAGTTACACAAATTTCTCAGAGACCCAAACAAAACTCTGTAAGAGTATTTAAAAAAAAATAATTTAAAGTATCAGTCATCTGCCCATAAAGATATTCCCCTGCTACTAATGCCTGTGAGCTCAATTCTAGTGGCTGATCAAATACAAACAAATAAACACATACATTTTAAAATTATCTTAATTACATAAGCAACACTAACTGTTCCATAGAGATTTATGAAAACCAAGTAACTGCCTATAAGCACTGCATCATTCCATTACTTGACCCAGTCAAAAAATGCGGGGGAGTTGGCACAAAAGAGTACAAATATTTCTTCAAAGGAATAGTACCTTTTGATCTTCAGTCTCTTGTTCTTTCAACAGCTGTTCAAGGTCAGCCATATCATTATGCTTAAATAACTTGATGTTACTACGAGATGCTTGTAATCCCTTCTGAATAGCAAAGCAGGCAGCTTCATCTCTGTAAATACAGCAAACCCTTCGAAGTTTGAACTCGATTTAAGAATTATTTAAAGAAAGCTGGCTATTGGGACTCTCCTGCTTTTGAGCAGATTGTTGTCTTTAGGTGTAGATAAAACCAAAATTTTTAAAGCACTGTATATTTTATTTACATTTTGAAAATTCATTTCCAATGTGTCTAAATTTTTTTATGCACTATAGCCACTAAAAGCAAGCCAACAAGTTTTTTTCTGGAAGTGAACATTGGTCCTTTTATTTGCCTGTGACAGCAGTTTGAGCACAATATTCCATGGACCAAGAACAATACCATGGTAATCATCCCAGAAACTCCATTTGCTCTGGGTCTCATAAAAACAAAAAAGCTCAAAGATGCACCTGTTACATTAACAGCAGTCTTCCAAGTATTAAAAACCTCTTTTTAAAGTTACTGTGGGAAATAAGATCTCTATGTTCATAGAGCAAGTCACCATTTTTAGTGTTGGAACAGCAAATTTCTAAGTATGATGGGATATGCAATTTCGCAGCTGCTTAGGTCAACTAATCTTGTAAATGTGGCAACTAAATCAAAACTTCTGCACATGCTAAATACTGTAATTTCAACCAAGCTGCTGTCAAATACGGTGAGAAGTTGAAACAGTATGAGATAATTAAATACAGATACACTGACATCCTTGAATAGTGTGCACAATCCTAGCCATTTGTCTCAAAAACACTGATCAAATATATAATCAATATATGGTAAATAATCAAAGATGACCAAAAAGGCATGATTAAATTCATGAAATAATTTCTGTAGAGAAGTCAAAATAGGCTGCAAGCTTTACACCTAGAAAAGGGAGCACTAAAGAAAGCTTTTGGCAGAGAAATATCAAAAGTATCAGTGTGCTGCAGCTTAACCACAGCAAACAGCTAATCCCTACACAGGCCCTCACTCACTAGTCCAACGGAGAAAATGCATCCGTTCCTTGTCTAAAATTCAAATATATCATTTGAAATAAGTAGGTATTACATTCAAAACAAGTGTTTCTTCATAGTTTTCATAAAACATTCACGTTAAACCGTGAAATTGCATATCATGGAAACATTGTGAGTATTAAAGTACTAAGGTACTAAAAGAATTGGAAGGCTGAAGGAAAATCCATCAACTCTTAAATAAACATAAGCCTTCTTCTTTGGCTCTGAGAGCTGAGTATTTGTAATTGTTTCTCCTGTGTTTTTATTCCTCCCTAGACAAAGTATCACTCGCTACTCTTAGGGACCAGATAGATGCTGGGCTTGCCAAATCCTTCATATGACCCTGATATCTTCTTGTGTTATTTTAACACGTACCAACATCTATCCAATTAATCCACTGCAAATAGGCATGAGGGGGAGCAAGTGTCCTGGGAAAAAGGTGAAAAGCCAGCAGTAAACAGAAGAAAAGCAAGTATGACTGTACGGTTTATTAAGAAGAAAGTTTGGGTTTAGAATTCTGTTATTTCTTGAACACATAAGTTATTTTGCCTTTTTTTCCAGCTGAGTGCCCAAGTCTGCACTTTGATGATAAAAGCAGTAACTGGTTTCAAGTATTTGGCAAAGAAAATATATTTGAGCTTGATATACTTGATCTAAAACAGCAATGTTTTTAAATTATCAACTTAATATGATTAACAACCATGACAAATTGAAAGAGAAACTCTTTAATGTGGAATTTTCCAGAAAACAACACTTACACGAACACAATGTCCCCCCTCTTTGAATATGCAGGAATAGCACTGGCAATTGTTGCAAATCCATATGAGTATATAATAGCTTCCTCAGTCCTCATGAATTTTGCTAGCCGTTCTTCTAATTCTAAGTGCACGTCTATTTGAGAGAAAAATTGAAACGATCTTAGATAGCTAACTTGTTTTTATATCAGAAAGACTACCATTGTTTTTATCAATTATCTAATGGAAGCAAACAGAACATTCATTTGTAGGAAGAGTATTAAAATCAGTAACTTCCCAAAACCCAGTTGCAACCAATCTACCTTCTGTTCAACAGACAAGTAACCTGATATTAGTCACAAGGCTTGACACATCTGAAAATTTTTATGCAACATGTTTCTCTAACGCACTTATGCAATGGTAATTAAAATATACTTGTGATTAGACTGCAAGTAAACGATGCAGCATTCCTGGACTGAGACTAGAGAGCATGGATACTACAGTCAGGCAAAAAATAATGTAATTTATAGCAATTATTGAGGTCCTGTTGGCAGACTGTCAGCTCTTCCAAGCTGATACTTTCACTGCCCAAGCACAGCTATCATTATAACAAAAAACAGCTCTTGTCAGACTGTAAATCACAAATCTTCTGAACGCACTTCAGCCAATTGAAAAGGTCACATCTCCATGCTAGAGATTACTCACCCTTAAGATACACTGACACAATTACTGCACAAGTATTTTCCAAACTGATTTGGTCAATGAGACCCACGCTAGAAATCAAGTATTAAAAAGGGTATATAAATACCACATGGTGAGTGGATTGTTGCTGTAGTAACCACAGCATTAAGTATTCTGCCGAAGCAAAATAATCTGCATCAGACAAACTGTGATTCCCATTGTCTAGCTCCCTAGCCACTACCTGCTTCTGCTCGCAATAGGCAGAGAATTATGCCTGTTACCGAGCCCTGTCAATAGAGAATAACAGATTTTTGGAAATGAGATCTGAACTACTACTTTTGAGTGGGGGAAAAAATGTTTTGTTGGAGTGTAAAAGGCCACCTACACAATTCAACTGAAAAACTGACAAAGATGACAAGACCATCGCAGTTCAAAATCAGAACTTGCATCCTTCTTACTGAGCTTTATTCAGCAACAATCATCACTACACTAAGCAAGGTCAAGGTAAAAAGAGTGGGCAAAAGAAATATTGTCACCAATAACAGCTAATGAATATATTCAGATTTCTGTTGCAGAAAAAGGTAAAAGCCTCAAGTAAATTATGCCAAGGGCATGAACATTTAAGTTCAAAACGGCACACATTTGATGCATAATTATGTAAGGGAATGAAATGAATCCTTTGTATAACTGTGAGGTTGGAAAGTGTTAATGCAATATTAGTTAAGATTTCACCGTGATAAAAACAGAATACTATCTGACTCTCTTATGCTTTATTTTAATGTTTTGCTTTGATCTCGTTACATCACTTGGATTAGCCTAGCTTAACAGAAAACTGCAAAAACCACCTAAAGTATATCTGGACAGAGAAAGGTAAGACTAGAACATTTATGAATTCTGAAATCTTCGTAAAGGTAATATTGTTACTAACTGCTATGAAGAGCCTAGTTTAGTGCCTCGCATGTGCTCATAGGCAAGTCAAGAGCAGAAGTGAGATCAAATCCCACACCATCTTTTATATATTTATCTGACAGGTAGACCCAATCCTCACAGTACTACCAATCTTGTGAATGGTGTAAATCGCCGCCTCTGGAGCCGGCTCCTCCTCTGAGGACGCCAGTTCTAATCCCGAGGAACTTGCTGTCACCGTCCGAGTGTGCTTGGCCATGGCAAGATGAACCTCAGGAGTAAGGGGGGTGGGGCCAGTTCTGCGCACACTGTGCCTAACCTAAAAAATCCATTGCACAGGCTTATCCCAAGATCTTCGTTCGTGAAGTCCAGTCAACAACAACAACCAATCTTGTGGCTGACAGGTAATCAACAATAGCCTTAAAAAAAACCCACCACCAAAAGAAGTGATACATCCCTCACCTCTCATAGAAAAAGTACCCACAAATATTCATTTAGGTGTGAATACACAAGCATTTCAAGCTCATCACAGGTTGAAGACACAAATACATTTTTCAGGGATACAACACAAAGTAAACATGTCTCAGTAGGGACTCACTATATCCGTTCAACACCTTCAAACTGGCACAGAAAAGAAGCAACAAGTCTCCATTCAAAATAAATTATACCAGGATATCTATGTTTCAAATAAAGACATCTCTAATATTGATAGGAAATATTGCTCAGGTTTCTCCCTTCTTAGGAGCTGATAACAATTGTCAATTAGCAATTAAATTCTACACAGTTAAGTAAGGCGAAACTGTGTAGATTTCCGCACAGAACATGACAATTGCCAAAGTCACAGTACATGAAAAAGTGTGTGAAAAGTTCAAGGTGTACAACATTAATGATTCAAGAAGTGTTTCTTCTCAGAGATTCATAACCCTGCAATACTCAAATGTTTCAAGTCAGATGAAAACGGGAAGACAGTTTGGGGATGAACAAGTACAGCAGGAGTTTGTCCCCCATTTTAAACTGAGTCTCCATTACTGTATCTGTAAAAGATGATGTCTCAAATAAGTGAGTATAACATCACTACTTCTCTAGTGGTTATCCAGTAATACCACAGATTACATCCTCTGCTTTGTGAAATGAAGCACTTACCCAAAAAACCCAGAAACCAATGAATAGCAAAACCTATACAGTTTGCATCTTAAGAGGGTAGAAAACAAGCCAAGGAATTTCTCACTTACCAGAGAAAGTCAACTTTTAGCCAGTCTGTTTCAAATAATTATTAGACAGAAACAAAGGGAAAGACTTTAAAAAAATTTTTAAAATAAATTTTAACTCAAAAAGTGGGATGCATTTTCTTTTTGGTGGTTTCAGGGGCAGGGAAGGAAAGTCCGTATGAATTCCAGTAGTCTGCTACTGAACTGCAACTGGCTTCCTAAAAGCTCAGTCTCTCTCACAATTAATGGGCTACCAGCACTTTTCTTAGAAATGAATTATGGTTCTAGGTTAATGAAAAATCTGTAACATTGACACCAAAGACTCAACCCTGTTCTGATATATAGACTTCTTCCAAATCAAATTAGGTACAGCACCCAGCTGATCACCTAAAGTACTAGCTTGATTAACCAAGAAAAGTTCCATTCTTGAATTCAAGTCAAGGCTGTAGGAAGCTAACTCTGAAATACTTTGAGTATAGATACAGTCTGAATTCCATTGTCTCTGGGAAGAGACTGGAAAGTTCACAAGACAAGTTGATGGTTTCAATCTGCAAATCTGCAGGTATTCACATCTTACTCTTTGGTTTACATGCAAAATATAAATGCCTGTAAAGAACTATTTCCAGAGCCTGATAGTTAACAACTTCGTACTTCTTAAAAAGAAGGAAAAAACACTCTACCTTACTAACACCTGCCACATTATAAAATCTCTCAATTACAACATTAAAGTTATCAGTAATGGAAAGCTTCGTTTCAATTACAACATTAGATAAACTAGTGATCTTAATCACAGAAATCAGAGTGCCCTCTTGTGGTCTACTTACAAACTTTAATTTACACTTTTATTTACACTTACATTCACCATGGATTATTAATTCTAATAGATTTTTGTCTTTCTACTATGGTGACCAGAACTAAAAGTGATCATAAAAATTGAAATTCTTCTCCTAAATGATCATTGGAAGAGTAAAAAAGTAGATAAAATAGTAAGAAACCAAGGTAGGAATGCTACCAATCCTCAACAATTACAGTAAAATGCGTGTTAGAGGACAACTGTTCTTCAAAGCAGCAGAAATAATTTTTTTGTTTATACACAGGACTATTTTGGCTAATTTATCAAACTACTCTAAGGACCTTTAAAGGCACAATAAAGAAAGTTACTCACCAAAAGTACCATAGAATCCTCTAGGTCCACAAGTGCCAACACCATATTTCTTCAAAGATGCCTGGGCTGCACTCTTTAACAGGAAAGAATTACATGAAATATTCCTACACTAGCTCTCTAACTCTTCTATACACTTCACACAATTTTACACCCTGTCCATGGATCAGTTTTTGTGTCACTTAACATGACCTGCTTTACATAAAGTATAATACTGTACTGATTTCTATCAATTAATTTCACATCAAAACTATTTGAAACAAGTGTTTCAGCACAATTAGTTTTATCCTAATACTTAAGCACATTAAATACTAATCTAACTTGATAATCAGCTAGTACTGCAGAAAGTACACCAGAATTAAACTTTAGCAAAAAATGCAAACTTAAATAGCACAAAATTGCAAGGTTTATAACCTTCCTTGCTGCTTTACGTGTATATGTTCTTGATGAAGTTCATGCTTTCTGAAGTTATTCTTAATGTCAAGATAACATATGAAGCAATACAGGCATAATCACACAAATACAGTAATTGGAAGAACTCACCTTAACCTTTTCATTATCCAAAAGTCCAAGAAAGTTAAATGATGCAAAGTTTATACATTCCTTGCCATTAACAGTGACTATATGAGTGGGAGGGCTGAAAAAAAATTACAGACCTATTGTTATGAATGAACAGTCAAACAGCACAGTTCTGTTTATCAATAATAGAAGGCACACAGATTTTTCAAGTCTCTCTTTCTACTTTTCCCTTTGCAGCTGCCAATCAATATTTAAATTCAGTGTGAAGTCAGAAATACAGTACTGTACTCAGCAAATCCACTATTTCTGTAATTTGATAAAGAAACTGTGAATATGTTCCTGAGATATTTAATAATTCCTTGTTGAAAGTGTAATTAATAGAGAGAGATGACTCCTGAGGAGATAGGTTAAGCTTCTTCTTTAAAATCAAAGGGATACCTATTTGCAAGAAGGAATCCTACAAAGGAAATTTCATTGCTCCTACTTCTGTGAGAAAAATTAATTTATAACCAATGTTTTTGTTGTAAAGTAAACACACAATACCAACTTGTACTGACAGGGCTACAGAAATACAGACAGTAGCTGTAAGCAGACAAAAGTGTTATATTAGCTATCACCTCAAGCTTCCAATTCTGTTTAAGCAGTAAACACAGGAAACACGGAAAGTGTGAGAACACACACTATTAGCAAATGAACAAGAGGACAATAGGACAAGCAAAGGGCAGAGAAATTTTCTTCCATAAAAATGTTTGAGTTATTTAAAATTGAAGATAAAAACAGTTATTACCTCTTCAAACACAATCATCATGTCTGTGTGCTTTGTTCTACAAGCAAGCCTGTTTTAGCAATTATATGCATATACACACATGCACTTACAATTCAACAGTTTCAATTAACGGCTCAGAGTGTTGAAAAGTCTCAAATCTAAGCCAAATAGAAAACCTTATGTCTGTCCATTTCTGTACGCACTGTCAAGTACTGCAGTTGAGATCCTATACTATTCCTCAGATCCAAAAGTTCCAACAAGCTTTTCACATGTGGAAACTAGCACTGAGCAATTTTCTCAATCAAAATTAATTAGGGCTGCTCAAATGTCAAATGTCTGTGCACAGCTGCTCCAAATCTGGTGATTGACAATATTTCAATCAGTACATTTGGTGTGCAAAGCAAATAAACTTCTAAGTCAAAACTATTCATTGTAAGTTAAGAAAAAACACAGAACTGCTTGAACTTTAAAAAGACTCCATTATTTTGTTTTATATCTGTTCACTTAAAAAAACTAGGCACATCAGTTGCTTCAACAAAGCAATGGCAGAACTTACAGAACAGATTTGGAAAGTTTTCTGCTAATACAGTGCACGTGCTGAGCCTCTTTTGAATGCTGAATGTGCCCCAAAAAGGAGCTGTTCTACATTACTGCAGAGCATCTTCTACACAGTAATAGTATTATACAAATGTGCAGCAAACTGACTTGAGGAACTGACTGACATCAAAAATACACCTGTATCTGTTCATCTATCTAACTGATCAAGGATCTGTACTGAAGCCTGAGTGTCCTATTAAGTGAAACAACTACTTAGGTTCACAAGAGCAGACATATACCTACATATTTTGGCACTAGCATGATATTTAGCATACTCTCAGCATACTATGAAATCTGGTAAATTCACAATATTTTGCCTCATAGCTCCACCTCTCAAACCTAAAAAAATATACTAATGTTCACCAACAACTTGGCCCTTACAAAACTTCAGCCCTCATGAAAATAGGGCCATACTTTGTTACCAAAATTTTACCTAAACTTGCTAAAGGAACACTTGTGATTAGGGCAAAGAAAACACTAAAGGAGAAGCTTATTTCAGTCAATAATTATAACGAAAACATAGATGTTGAAATCATCATAAAACTGCCTTGCAAGGTCAAAAATAATTAGTCTTTGCAAAATGAAAATACTGAAACAATTTCTTTATCTTTACATGTATCTCCCTTCCTCTAGTATAACAGAGTTCATTAGGTATCATGGTTAGGGACAACAGTTATGAAATACTGAGTGATCCAGTTGAAACTGCAAATAAAATTTGAAGCTGTATTCCAAGAACTTGAAAGCAAATCCTTCAGAAATTGTATTTTAAGGAATGAAGGCAGGCCAGCTCCTCTTGGACTTCTTGTTTAAGTGTTGCATGTATTGAAAAATCAGACACAGAAGACAAAAAAGGCACTATGATGCAACTCATTTTAAAGCAGAACAAAAATCAGAATGAAAATTTTGCGCATGTACTGCTTTAGGAAATAGATTTACATTTTCTGAATGAGTTCTTGTATGGCTATCTTGCACAGATTAGTTCACAGAAAGGCTACTACAAGAAGTCACTAATTTTTTGACTGTCATACGTAACTTCTTCACTACCGATTCAAGACAGACCACTTTTTTTGTTTGGACAGGTCTCTGCATTTTTGGCTTTGCTCATCATTTGGCAGCTTTACAGGGATTATGCAAGCATTGAGCAGAAAGAAGCAATTAACAAAGGGCACAAACCGCACTGCATATTGAGGGAGGAGGAAGACTGCCTCCCACACACAGTGGGTCATATTTTTTGAAATATTTAGTTTTCCAAAAATTATTATGAGCTTTTATAAACCCTATCCACGTATTACTGCAAATACGCAATATTATTAAGATTACTGGGGGTGGTGAGGCACTGGAACGAGTTGCCCAGAGAAGCTGTGGCTACCCTACTCCTGGAAGGGATGAGCAACCTGGTCCAATGGACAGTGTCCCTGCCCATGGCAAGGGGGTTGGAATTAGATAATCTTTAAAGGTGCCTTCCAACCCCAATCAGTTTATGATTTGGATGTCTGCAAATTGCCATTCACAACAGACATTAAGACGTGCAAATCATTGAAAGAAGACTGCTTCAACAGCATAAACAGAGTTCTCCTAAAATACTAGTTAAAAAGGGGAAATGCTCTTGGGCTGAAATCAGGATGCGGATACTTTCTGTATTAATTTTGATATATGGGCTAAGCTCATATTCAAAGTTACAGTCTCAAAGCTGTCAAGCAACTTGAGGGAGGGCAGTTAGTTGGCAGAGAAAAACATTATAAGACAAATGTCAAGTTTTCCCCACAGCCAGTATTAAGTTTAACAGCCACAAGATACTAGCATTCTGTCACAATAAATTTCCTAGCGGTAAGCACTGGAAAGTTCTAAATAATTTAAACATCTTCTGAATCATTCTAGAAGATACCTTTGTTGGGTTTCTTTTTAAAGATCCAACACTTCCTTTAACTTCACAGTACTGCTTGTTTCAAAATTCTGAATAACAGAAGGACTGTTCACATCATAGGTGATTAAAACAGACATCCCTCTTCTATGGCAGACTTTTTTGTGGTGGCAGAACCATCAAAATGGAGCTCACTATGACAGCAAATAATTTAGTGCTCCACATTATTTCAAATTATTAGGGTGTCTGGAAGGGTATTATAAATGCTTACATGGTTAAAGTAACTAACACACAAGCCTGAAACTTGTGAGAAGAAATGTCAAAACAATTTCTGAAATACTGTGACTCTTGCTTATGTTAGCACACATTTTAAAAGCCTTGTAACATACAACAAACTAATGCTGAGCCATAAATTTTACCACCCAGCATATCTAATTCTGATTGTTCAAAGAGGAACAACTTTTCATGGAGTTCCAAGTGGCTAGACACAAAATCAGTTTCTTAAGTGATTTGTGATGACACAAGAAGGTGGTAACAATTTTTGGAGGTCTAAATCCACATACTCAGAAAAAATGAAACAAATTCCTACCAAACAATACAGACCTACAGTGCAGGGAAAGATACAATACTTGCCCCCGCCCTCAATAGTGAAGAAAAGAATTAATGATAACACAAAGTAAGAAAGATTTTCTTAGTAAGATAGTCTTCATAATGTTTCAAAACCAAGACCATCTCTTCAGTGGAAAATTCAGTCATGCTCTCTAAAAATGCAATTCATTTATGACAGGTTTTAAGAATATGGAAATGTTTAATAAGCAATATGCATAAAAACATGAACATCAAGTATTTGAATTGAAAAAAAAAAAAAAAAAGAAAGAAACAAATCAACCAGAATTAATTTTGGTTACGTTTACCCTGAAACAATGTTGTAATTGAGAGCCGGGTGATCCTTTGGCACAGGAGGTACAAGAGGCTCTGGCTGCCATTCTTCGATCAACTCTTCTTTTTCCTGATCAGGAGAACAGAAATACTGTTGAAAAAGGAAATTCTACTAGAAAATACATTGTGCACTAGTGAACAGTTGATGACAACTGCATTAGAAATTAAGTATGCTTCTACATATCACCTTTCTGAGACACTTAAAATTGATATTATCTTATAGGATGTTCAAATGAGGGGCTCTGAATCCTTGAAAGGAAAGATGTAAAGAAACAGAACAATTGTGCCTGTGCATTAAAGATTTTATATGATAATAATGAGATGAGATACTAACGTTGTGTCCCTGCCAAACTTTAATCAATTTCAGTCTGTTAATTACAAAAATCCTTCTCTGCAGTTTATGTAACTGAATAAAAGTTACATTAAAAAATGAATATAAATTGCCTCACTTTACATTCTCAAGTCTTCAACCAGGCTGTTTCAACAGCAGTGGAATTAAAATACTTAGCAAAGTTACAAGTATGTGAGCAGGATACACTGTACAGAAACTGCCAAATGCTTAAGCAAAGATAACAACTATCAAGCCATATATTTCCCACCTAACCATATAGGAATACTGAGTGCCCATTCCTCCCTGAAGTGCTTTAGACTACTCGGAAAACTACTTGGTTATATGATTTTCTGAAGGACATGCAGTGGACCACTCCGGTAAAGCACCAAAATCATCATTCATACCATGAAAGCAGAACTCTCCCAGAAGATTATTTACTAGTACAGCAATACACACCTGATAACACACACTTCAAATGGTATCTGAGCAATGGATTTGTATTTCTCTATTTCAAAAAGGCTGCCTACATAAAGCTGCTTATTCTAATACCAAAACATTAAATTCTCAATAGATTTTTCAAATCACCACAGCAATATTTTTTCCATTGTTTCCATATACACTTTTCAAAGATTTTGAAACCAAAATTAAGATTAAAAACCAAATTAAGATTAAAAAAAGGCAAGAATTAACAATACAATTAGTTTCCTGCATTTTCATCACTTTCCTTTTGGGAAGCTAACAAGTAACTTTGTTTCTAGATATCTCCAGAGTATTAATTAATATCCCGGGAGTTCCACAAAGGCTGATTTCTTAACGCAAATGGAAATTTCAATAGCCCTATATTTGAGATCTTTTTTATGTGAGCACAGTCACTAGTGTTGTTAATATTCTGCAGAAGTACTTTAATTATCTTTTATTTAACTTTCACATGTTAGTTTCTTACTAAAATTTAACCCATGGGGGATACATTTTAAAGAAATAAAATGCCATTAATATGTGTAACAGAAGTCAATATAGCCAATATTTTGAAGTGGCCACACTTATGTCAGAAAAGGTACTTAGTTTCTCTAGCCACTACTGGACAGACACCAGATGAAATGCTGTTTCACATAATAAGGAAAACCTAAAAGTTGGAGGGTTTATTAATTTGTCCTATACTGGTGCCATTCATAGCATGTCAAACAGCATATTTTAATGCTTCAATTTTAAAAATGTAACAGGTAAATAAGCACCAGAGAACAGAACAATGATAAATTAAGCAGTGCGTAAATACTATAGTCTACGGTTCATTATTGCATTCTATTACCAAACATGAGGATGATACACCCTAAAAAGATTAACATGCAATGCAGTACCAAAACAGTGTCAAAAGAGGTACCCAAATTCAGGTTAAACTCAAAGTGGAACCACAATCATAGCCTGAGACAGACAGAGCTAATTCCATGCTTATCTCACAACACTACTGTGCATTTCTATACCACATGACTATGTGGTGTTGGGGAGGCAGGGGGATGTGGAAATCAAACATGTGATTTTACACTGACCCACGGCACTGCAAGTCAGCAGCTGCTACACTACAGTGCTCTCTCAGCCACACATTCCTTTTCCTTCTGTTGGCCAAAGCATTACAAACCCAGAGAAAAACCTTATTTAGACACAGATGAAAACTAACTCAGCAAAAGGAGGTTGGGATGTACAGGTAAACTAGAACCCACAATAATGTAGTCCCAACCCCAGACTCAACTGGTAGATGTTATTGGGAAACCACAGCCTGACTTACACTTCCCCAGTAGTATCTAATACCTTTTCACAAGATTTCGAAAAGACTTCTGACAATCATAAGGCAGGATGTGTGCCCATGCAGGCTTCACTCTGCTCCTACAGCAGTCATTATTGAAAGACCCAAATCCCTGATGCAAACAGTTTTGTGTTCACTTTAGAGGATGGGTTTGTTGGTTGGGGTGGTTTTAGTTCTGTGGTTTTGGGAGCCTCAGGGGTTTGCCTATTTCCTTTGCTTGTTGGGGGTTTTTTGTTTGTTTTGTGTTTTGGGGGATTTTTTTGGGGGGAGGAAGTGTTGTTTTTGTTTTAATTAGGCATCTGAATAAATCCATTGAGAAGTGATGCAACCTGTCAGTTACGGAAGGATAAATAAGAAAAGCATTGGTTGACATCTAATGCCTACAAGGGAAGGACTTTGGAAGCAAAGTGTTTCTCCTGTTTGAGACCTGAGCACAGAGAACATCTGAACAGCTTTTATACAAAATAGTTCAAAGGGAGAGAAGTCAACAGAACATTCCTTTTCTTCAAAGAAGGCAGAATTAAAGTTGAGTATTCATCTACTTATATTTTTCATTAAGTCTAATTTTTCAAAGTAAGTGTACAAAATATCATCAAACAGCTTAACAACTGATGACACAAGTTCAGTTAAAATATTTTTGTCATGAAGTCTAGCAGTAAGAACAACAGTATTTCTAGATGAACACTATAACTACAATAAACTAGCATAGACCAATTGCAATCAAGGTCTATGAACCTGAAGATCATGAGCAATTCCTAATTGTTGCTTCTTTCCCCATTCATACTAAGTTCTAAAAAGTTTCTACTCTTCCTTTGAAAATATTTGCTGCACATAAACTAATGGCACAGGTGACAAGCCACAAATGAGGTGTGGCAATATTGTGATTTTTCTATTAACACAACTTAGAATATACAGACATCTAATCCTCATTTCAAAAAACACCAATTCACTGATTCTAGCCCATATTTATCCTCCTCATCCATTACACAGCATTTTGCTTTCTGATGGGGATAGGAACATAAAAGACAAACATTTGCATATTCTCATCTTATGTCTCCTGTTTCCACAAGTACTTAACATAGGCAGTAGTTTACTGAAAGCTTCTGTGACAAAAGTTCCTTTAGTGTGGTGGGGGATTGGAGGTATTGATAACTGAAATGAGTACAAATCTCAACCTGAAAGAGCCATCCACCCTGCAGACAGCACAGTCCAAATCCCTTCTTCCTTCCATTCACCAAATATCTCTGTACACTAGCCTGTTCTGCTGCCTGCTTAGGGTAAACATGACCATCTTTCTCTGACCAAAACAACAGAGCAGACACAGGTTTTCATGTAATGATCCTACATCAGAATACTTTTATCTTCTACCTCCTAAACAGATCAAACTTCGTATCAATATCAATCAGAAAAATTTTAATCTTCAAACACAGAGACCGGATTTTTAATTCACATTGTAATATCTTCAACATATCGTTGATTTACTTATTTCCCTTTAGATCATTGTACTGAAAATATCCACCTGATAAAAATCAATGAACTCAAAACTTTCAATTTGCACTCTCTTGGGCTGTAATGTAAGTGAACTCATCACTCAACTCTTACTCTTCCTCTAATTGTTTTAAATTTATATAAGCATAAATAAAAGTAACATTATAAAATATATGTTATGGCTGATATACAATAAACACTAAAATACAACACATAAAAATGTTTATAAGTACTTATTTCATAAATTATACACATATAATATACACAATTTTTTTAATACATTTAGCTTTAGGCTTTCTGAACCCTAACTCAAATTGTAATGAAAGCTTTGTGCTAAGGCTAAACTCCCCAATTCCATGGGTGTCTCAGCTTAGAAGGTGTGTGGAGGCAGCAATGTTGGTGTCCTAGGCATGACTTTTCTAGCCCCTGTATCCGTTGGGCTCTGGACTTTCTGGCTCTCTGAAGCCTAATCCTACACATAATGGAATTTTGCATACATTCATGTACCTGCATAAAAAAACCAACCAAACAAACAAAAAACCCAAAACATTTTAAATACACCTATCTAAAGGAACATAAACATATAAAATAGGTTGGGTGTTTGTATTTTGTTGGCTTTGAGTTTTACTGGTTAATTTCCTGGGTAAGAGAAATACTTGAGTGTAAAAACATTCAACCCAAATTATTAAAAAAGTTGCCTGGTAACCGTGGTTCTTAAGAAGAGGTAGCATTTTTGTTCATACAAAACCACACACATCTGTTTTAATATCTAAAGATTAATAGTATTTTTAGTTACTGATCCTCAAAAAAGCTAGGTTTTTAGTTCAACAGTGTTTACAGACTTATGCATCATCAGAGCATAAATTGGCACAAATAATGGTCATGCTTGTTAGAAATTTTTCTCTTCCAAACTATGCTCATATATAAGAGAAACTTTACCTAATAGGGAGCCTTGGTTCAAAATCACTGTTACAAGAATAGACTACATCTGCTCTTCCCTGTAAAACAACATCTGATTAATCTGTGAATGCTGTTCACAAGACAGCTCTTGTGGCCTACATATTTCTCAGCCTTGCATTAAACATTTGCCTCCAACAGGAACTTTACAGTCTCCTGACTAATACCACTCCAATAAAACACTTCCCATGCTACCACTGCAGTAGGAATTTTAAAAGCAAAGAAAACAACTATTCCGCCCATCTGCAAATGGTAAGATGTGACTCTTAGTAGAACTTCATAGATTTTGAGAGAAAGCTCAGTATCACCTACTGCAGACTACAATACATGTAGACCTGTAGGGCACCTTCCTTTCATGCATGGCTAAGTGATGCTGTGCAAACTCTCACAGCCTGCTCCAGTCCTCACTGTCACATTGCCACTTTCTACAGATTTTACTTTGTGTTGGAAGCCCATAAGAATCATGTCTAGCACCCTGTCTGGTCACAGACTTATTTATGCTTTCCAAAATGCAAAACTATCAGGTACTGACAGTTATCAGAGAAGTACTCCACCTTTTTAGTTAATGATTTGGGAGATCTCATTATTTTGAAAGTAGGAATACATATAAACACTGTTATCAAAAGATGACAGTCAATCAGTTGAAAGCTCATTTCCACGCTGAATTTTGCAGTACTCCTGCTACACATTTAACTGGACCCAGAAGCCAATTCATGGTGGATTTCTTCATTATTTTAGAAATGTGGCTCCTAAGTGCACTAGGTTGCATAATATATCATCTGTTTCTGGTTCCCCAGGACAGACTTGTTCTACCAGATCACATTAAGATGGCTGTGCAACAGTGGTATTCTTCATTAATATTTATTACACAGATCCAGCTCTACTCTGACAGCATGCCCAAAAACAATTCACAGAGAAGCTTCAAGTACCATCACATGAGCATCTGGCATAAAGATAGCTCTACCACCCGAGCTGGCCTATCTCCAGTGGCTTCCTGGTGTGGTGAAGACTGGACACCATAGCAGGACTCAAAACAGAATGTGTCCAAAGGCAAATAAGCAGCCTCCGTGCCAACACATAGATCAACACGTACAAGCCTGGCTGTGTGGGATCCCATATTGTATGAAACAGACTGTATGGGGTCTGGCTGTGATGATGGTGACTTTCTTTGTAGCAGCTCATGTTTGTAAAACACATGTGTTTCATATCTGTGATCAAAACAATGCTGGTAACACACTGAAGTTGTAGCATTTGTTGAACAGTCTTTGCACAGCACTAAGACCTTCTGTTTCTCACTTTGTCCCCACAGCAGACAGGTGGATGCCCAAGAGACTGGGAGGGGACACAATCAAGCACAAGATCTGAACTAACCAAACATACACCATACCACATGACAACACAGAGAAACAAAAGGGAGAAGATGGATTTTAGGGAAGATAGCCACCTTTTCCATGGGAACTTGCTGGTACTGGTCCATCCATGGGAGGTGTTGAGTGATCACTTTCACATCACTTGTCTTATTTCTCTCTTCTACTTTTTCATTGCTTGTTAAATAATTTTATATTCACTCACAGGTTTTCTTGCTTTTATGCTTTCTTTCCTGTGTGGGCAGCTGTGCAGAGTGCATCTGCCTACTGGAGTTAACTCACAACACAGACTGAGGAGGAGGCATGTCTCTGCATGTTCTCCACAGCCATTTCCCTACAAAAAGTAAATGAGCCCTTTTCACAGCAATTATCTACACCGTAGAAAAAGAAATGGAATTGCTCCACGCCTCTGATGTATCAGTTTTTTTAACTTCTTCAGCTGTAGAAGAGATATTCACACTCTCCCTTCACTGCTGCTTTTATGATTACTTCCAGTAAACTATTTGTAAAAAAGACATTCCCTTCCAAATACTGTTCTTCCAATGGAAAACACTATTTCAGCTTTAGCAGTCAATGTTAAAGCCAGTTAGACTAACTTTTATCTCCTTTCTGGCTAGTCAACCTGAACAAACCATCAGAACTAAGAGCATTCCCCCATACTGCTTTTTCACATCAAGATATAAGGCAACAAAAAGCTAGAGGTGTTTTAACACCTCAAGTCAAACCCTCTGCTGCAACATAGCTCAAAAAACTCTGCAACTTTTTTTTCTGTACCTCCCAATGCAAGTCAATGTATCTCTCTGTACATAAGGCAATTCTTGATCACTTTGGATTTTTGCTAATATTCACATTTCTTTTCAACCTTCAACCTCAGAAAAGTTTGTATAAATCTCATCAGAAGAATCACGGCAATAACATGTTCACATGCTTGTTTTTCAGAAAGCTTGCTGACTGCTGCTGTCAGTGAACTTTAATACTGCCATACTGCAAAAGTAAGGTCATTTAAGCATAAACCATTTACAAATGTTTTTCCCTCTTCTGATCCCACTCCAAGCCCCTGCTTCCACTGAACTGTAGCAAACCGGCTACATGTGAAATTTCCCAATTGTTTACTGACCCACCTGAGAAGACACAGAACAATTTTCTTCCCTGCATACCACTATTAGAGATTTGTCTGCACACCTTCTTAAATATCGCAGTTTCAGCAAAATGGTACATCACAAATGAATATCACAATGTGCAACAGGATGGTAACACCCAAGATGCACATAGAGACACCTGAGTGAAATCCTTACTATGGAAGGAAAATACAGAGCTCAGCTTTTTCGGGTGACCAATAATGCAGGNCACCCCCCAAAAGGGAAAAAGGGACAAGGGGGAAAAAAGGACCAAAAAGGGTAAAAACAAAACAATCCCACTCAATCAAGTCCCAGGAATTAATTAAATAGAACAATAACACAGGAAAGATCTCACCAACTTCCCTTAGGAGAAGTGAGTGCCTTCCCTCTGTCGACAGAGACGACACCTCTCCGCCAGGTCTGAGCTCAGAGAGATAAGCCAAGGCCTAAACACCGAGAACTGCTGAACTCTCCAACAAGTGAGAGAGAAGGAGAGAGAGAGAGACAGGAAACTCCCTCCTGTCTTTATACACCTGATTAGGTAAGGGAATAATATGGAATACTTCCTTGGTTTTGCAGCCCGGTTTCTAGGGAAGGCCTACAGAAAAACTACCACAAGGAGTTGCAAAGAGCCTTTTCCCACCACCTACTAAAAGAGAGAATGAATTTTTAAAAGAAAAAAAATTATCCCTCAAAATAGCCATCTGATGCAGGAAAACTCTACTGAATGAACTATACTAGTTTCTTGACAGACAATCAGAGGCTACTTTAAAGCTGCAGCACGTCTTCCTAGATGATCTGAACACTCAATATTTCACTACACTTGAGTAACGTTTGTGTTCACTCCTCTTCTGTATTCTTTCTGTGAGACAACTACACTCCAAAAGAAGAAAACTGCTGCCAAACTACACAGTTTTCGCAGAACCCACTGTAAACTCTCAGAATTATTACTCATACACAACACATACACAGAGAGATCAATTTCCCGCCCTCTACACTCTTGCAATTCATTTCCCTTGCTGGGGTGTTTTTAGTGGAGCTTCCATTTTTAAAACAAAGCCATACACTGAGTAAAGCTAATGCCAGCTTCTAAACATTTTAATAGGTTAGAAGTCACTGTCAAATCAGATCTTACTTATTTCTTAGACTCTCACTGTGCTACTTTAAAAGCACAAACTGAAGCATTTAAGTAATAAGCAGTTTCTGAACCAAAATAAGCTCAACCCTTCGAAATTCTAAGAAAAAAACGCAGCACCATTTGTGATGCAGCAGTGGTTCAACAGCCAAATGTATCAAGAGCTATAAACTGTTTCTCTAAAGAAAATTACTTTTCACCATACCTTAAGTGTTAGATCAGATCGTTCTTGAAGCTTATATGTCTTGGAGAAAAGAAGTCTGATTATCCATAGAATTAGAATACCTTCTAAAATTAGATGGTAAGCAGGGGCCTGAAAATAAAAACACAAAAACAAGTCTACACAGAATTCTATTTGAAGCAATGTGACATAACGCACCAGTTTCGTCCCTACCAGTACACTCAATAAAAACCCCAAGGCTAATCATCAACTGATACGTATTTCTAAATTAGTAAAAATCGTAATTATATGAAAGTTGAATGCTTTGTAGCTATTACATATAGCTGTTAAAACTTGAGTTTGAATGGATTCAGTCTGTTGTTCATAAACAAAGCACACTGATAATTTATTTCAGTTCCACACATTCACATAATTTAAACGTTGAGAATAAATGCAGTTAAGTCATACAGGTTGTACCAGTGAGTACTTGTGAAGGCAGAATGCTTTCAAAACAAGCAGAAGCAACCTGAGAGCCTGATGGTCTGTGTCACCTAGACATAGTCATTCCAACCTTCCATTCTTCTAACTTAGACTCCATCAGCAGGGACAGCTACGATTATTTACAAAGAAAGCTAAGTCTGTCCTTATAGCCAACTTTTGCCAGTTTCACAGGCACTTTGATCACGTATAAACCAACTGAGTCACCCCAAGAAGTTTTGTCCTTGTATCATTTACTCTCTTGTGTGGACACAACGTTTGGGAATGTAAAAAGCAAACCAGAACATAGTGTTGATCCCAGTTTAAGTTAGCCTCTTTGGGTGCTTGGAAGAAGGAAAGCAAGTTTCCTCTGACAGCACAGGTAGTTTGAAGCAGATGTGGAGTTACAGAATCAGCACCGGACACCTAGTATTAATGATGAGTTTAGTTATTCCATTTCAGCAAGGCTTCTGTCCACTGTTTTTAAAAGACTTAAAGTGCACACAGATGAGCACGCTCCCTCTTCAAATCAGGGGAAGAGATCCCACCCAATAACATTTTCTGGTGAGATCCAACCTGTCAACAAAGAAAGTAGAATGTACCACCAGTATTCAGATATTAAAGGAAATTTAATACAAGTTTTTAAAACCAGTAAGGAGTCCTATGGCATATCAAACTGCAAATAACAAACCTATCTTTTGCAGAATACTTTTCAGTTTACCAAACATAGTAAGAATACACACATACGCTGTGACATCTAAAGACCACAGAGTATACTTAAGACAGAGGTCTCTCTGCTTTTCAGTGCCTACAATTACTCTGAACTCAGTGCACTGGAATTTGCTACCTGTTTCATTAACTAAGCACTTCTATATTTGGACTACAAATTCTTGCGTAAGTTCTTAAAAAGTTAACACCCTCTGACAAAGGAAGGGAGATAAGAACACCGCCTATCACTAGGACATCCTTTTTAGTATCACTAAGCAAAGTCTGAGTACAAAACAACACTGCTGATCCCCTCCAGGAAGGAACGCAAACCTAAACATTTAAACGCTGTTTCTTCCTTTACAAACACCACTTGTAAGTTACAAACCCTGCCCTCGTGCTCAGAAAAAAACCACCGCGAACCTTACGGCTTAACTCTCTGGTGCACGCCCGAGACGACGCTTTACAAACGTGGAAAAACAGGACGCGCACCTGCTCTCCCACCACAGAAGCGCGGTGCCCTCATGGGGGGCGCAGCACCGACACCCGCGGCACTCACCAGGCTCCCGCCTCCGCACCCAGCAGCACCCACCGAGACGGGGACGACACCGCCGCGCTCCCTGCGCCCCACACCGCCCTCGCCCCGCACCTCCCGGGCCACACCTCGTAGAAGGCCTGCACCATCTCCACGAGCACCCACTGCTGCCCGCCTGCCCCCGCTGCCGCCGCCGCCATGGCCGCCATCACCGCTTCCNGCGCGGGAAGGGGGCGTGGCGTGTCGGCGATGGCGGCGTGCGCGCGGGTGTGCGCGCGGGCCGGGCTGCGCGCAGGGAGGCGGAGACTGTGAGTGGCGCGGGGCGCGCGCGCGGGGCGGGGCGGGGCCGGGGCGGTCCGTGAGGGTGGGCGGAGGAAGCGCCGCGCCGGGGGTGGACTGTACGTTCCTGCTCCGGCAGCGCCGTCCTAAGGCTCGTGATAGAGGATTGTGTCCAGGCAGTTTCTGTGCGTCTCCGGACGGCACAGCCTCTCTGTTCAGTGCGCAGTAAGGGTGTTCCTCTTCATGTTCTGATGGAATTCCCTGAACATCCGTTTCTGCGCATTGCCTCTTGTTCTGTTGCTCAGCACCACTGAGGAGAGCCCTGCTCTGTCCTCTTGACATCCCTCTCTTTAGATACTTGCATACATTGATGCACCTTTCGTGTTGAATAAATTAAATTAGGTGTAAGCTGTACTTGCCTAAGAAGATAAACAGGGCTGCATTTGCATGTACTTCCGTTTCAAACCCGGCCCTGTTCGGTGAACGTGCTGGAGTTAGCTTGGTGGTGCTTTCTGCACACACGCAGGCTTCCTCAGCCCTGGGGCAGGGTGAGGGACAGAGCCTGTGCTTTGGTACCTCCTCGGCATGTGTTACGCTTGCCGCCTCTGTTGTGTAACTGGTGACTACATTGCTGGAAGGAACAATTGCTCACATATTGGACTAATGAACGGAACTGCGAAAGCAAACCTGAGTATAGTGGAAATAATGAGTAAATTCAAATAAGAGCAGAAATTACTGTTTTAAGAGTCTTCCTGAAGTGAGTGACCCTAAAAGCCAAAGATTGCTGGAGAAAGAGTAGTGGTGAAGACCTTGCACAGATGCAGCTGGATGTGGGGAGGTGACTGAGGGAAAGAGGAGCTGGAAAGGAGACTGCTTAGGAAGTGAGGTGGCTGTTAAAGGAGATGTTTGAGAACTACTTCACTGAAGGTAAATAACCATGGATGGTTTCTGTTGGTCTGGGAAAGCACAACAGAAGCACATCCCTTGGGGTTTCACTCACTAGTGTTCACCATTATTAGAGGAGAGAAACTTGAGGCAACAGTTAACCAAACAGATGATAGCAAAAACCTTGTGGCTGTTGCTAACTGCAGACAAAGAGTAGGTTACAATTTTACAGTAGTGGATAGTTAAAATCAGTGAACTTCACTCTCACACTAGCTGAAATGAATGGTAGTTAATCTTTCTGAGTTTCTGAGCTTAATGATACACTTGTTGAATTCCAAGCTCTACACAGTAAAGAGAAAAATGTGGCTTGAGGCTATCTGAAAAGTCAAGACAGAAAATAAATGTCTCTTTTGTCTTTTAGCTGCATGAAAACTGTTGTGTTCACTGTTAAGTAATTCTGGGGTCATTGTATCATGCTCCAGTCTTGGACTCTTGGGAGGTGACTGCTGCTACCAGCCTCAAAGAATGTGTTTGTTATGCAGTCCCAAATTGCCCGCAGTGGAGTGGGCCACACTAATTGTGTTGGTGAACAGCAGATAGGTTTACATCCCTGTTGTCACCGTCAGATTCTGACTTTCAGTGTTCCACATAAATGTGTATGATTGGAAAACTAAGAAATTGATTTTTTGAAACACTGGATGAATTGTTTCCAGACTGAAATGCAGTGAAGTTAATAACGTACTTACCAGTAACTCTTCTGGCAGTAAATTCGGAGTTCCTGGCCTGTATTATCATAGCACTGGATCTCTCATAATAATGAGCCTATCCCTGTTGTTCAGCAGTTTCATTGTTTCAACACAGGGTAACTGCTGCTAATTGCTTAAGGCTGTTTTACTTCTGACAGTAATAAGAGAGGAAGGTGAAAGAAGTCCTTTGTAGCAGCAGTTTATGACTAGGAAGAGAGGAGAAACATCTGCAGTCTGTCAGTGAACTTGAAGTTCTGACAAAAGCTATAGAGATAGTGCCCTATGGAAATTCCTCATCTGCATGTTTCAAATTTTGTGTTCCCCCAATGTCCTCTATTTGCACAGTATTCCTAAATTGCTGTTATTCTGGATGTTCCTCACCAACCCATGCATTTCCCACACCTTGCTTCAAATTCCCAGCTCAGCTGCCCTGGATCAACATGGCATGACAGTTATCTGCCATAGTTCTGTGGTTACTCCAGAAGCAGAAACTTAGGACTTGGTTTGGCTATCAGGAATTTTCTTTTTTTTCCTAAATATCACAGTTGTAGGCAGTGCCAGTTATCTCCTGTCCTCTTTATTAGCTCTTTCTCTGGCTTCTTCATTTTTGATTTGTCAAGTATGAGACAGATTATAAGAGCTCCTATTGTCCTGGTATTGACAAAAAGAGCGGGGAGAATGCTATTAGGAAGTGACACATAACTGTGAGGGAATAGCAGCACAACCTTCCGTCCTAGCTGTATTGCTGTTTTGGAGGTGTAGGAAGAGAAATGTGGGAATTGGTGGGAATAGTTCCTGAGGGAAACTCATTTCTCCTCTGCCTCCTTGAACCGCACACACAGAAACAGGATGATAGCCTTAGAGATTAGGGACAAAATGGAGTGTTTGTAACCATTTTCACACATTCTGGGTGGTGAAAGCTTAATTTTTTATTATTGTTGTTTTAGTGTGCCTAAGTGTAACATATTGGCTCTTTGGCTACCCTCAAAAAAATTACCGAAAAAAAAGTGCTGGGAAAGCAATCCTGTGGTGGCAAAGAGAATAGCAGGATAGTACTAGTTAGGGGTTTTTTTTTCGTTTTTTGAGACTTGTTGCTCCGCTAAGATGATGCTGGCAGCAAACACAGAAAATGTCCAAAGTCATTTGAAAGCTGACTACTAAGCCCAGAAACTGGGTCTCAGCTCCTAGTGGGAAGTACAAAGATGTTGCAGGAGTACCGTGTAAGTGCCAAGAAAAGCTGGAATATCAAGCTCTGCAACTTACTTGTTTTGTGAAGGAGTAATTGTGCACAAGGCAAGCAGAGCACAGGACAAATTTAGTGTTGTCTCAATCTGTGCACTACTGCATCTTGGAAATGTGCTTGATCTATAGTAAATTAACCAGCAGAAACTTGTCATGGATCTGCCTGGGAAACATCTGGAGATCTCAATTTTTGACACGAATTTTGTGAAAGAGTAAGAATACTGTAATGGTCGAAGCACTGTGGCATTCTAGCAATCTCAAAATATGCCATGGCATCTTGAACAACTGTAGAGAAAAAGTGGTGTAAAGTGGAAATGCTGTAATATTTCTATGGCTTACAATGGGGACCAAATTTAACCTCAACTGTTTGGGGTTAATGACTACCGTAACTATGTAAGAGTGTTCCAGAGTCTTGTTTTTTAAAGTATTCAGACAAACATGGACCTTTGGGATGAAAAGCTAACATATCAGAGAGACGGATGTAGGCATAGTCTGTGTCCTGCCTATGGCTCCTTTTGGTGCTTGTTCTCCAGGTGAGTTTGGCAGCACTGGATTGCGCACTTAAGTTTCTAATACCTTGCAGGACTAAGGATCTTAATTTGGAACTGAGAGCAGATAGGCCCAGTTCTGTGATGACTAAAGAAAACTTGAATTAGAAACTTGTAAGAGCTGCCCATCCAGGTTGTGAGGACCACTGACAGAACAGACACTATTTAAATGGGAATGTTTGCTTTGTAGCAAACTCGTTACCCGTGTGCGGGTATCCATATTGTGTTGCAATATTGCTGTTGCAAAGCTAGATTTTGTATCCTGTGTGGTTAAATCCCACATATCTCTTATTCAAAACTTCAGACATACTCACGTTGGGGATTTGCAGCCTAGAACTTTCGTCTGAGTTTGTTGGCTGTAATACAGGAGAAAGTAGAAGTGTGGGTCACTTGTTTGATTCCCCTGCCTCACTGCTGTTCAACTTTTACTTCAAAGCCTTAGTCCAAACAGCACATTCCTTCATCAAAATCATGTTGGTTTAAATCTCTTGTATTTTAGAAACACAAGCACTGTATTAAATAGAACTGTTTCAAATTTGTGTTCACTTCTTTTTGTTCTACTTTCTGCTCACAGTAAATTGACTAGTTGCTGTTTCCTTCAGCATATTTGAACTAGAAACATGGCAGACATAATGAGCAGACTTATACCCAAAATCATTCTGATATAGTTAGAGCAGGTTGTCCACAATGAAGTTAGGGTCACTTCAACAGGAGAGTAATTCAGTCAAAATAAATAATGCAGTATATTGTGAAACGCTACTAGCTTGTCACGGAAATTGTCCAAACTGACTAGTTTCAGATCTCTATGCAGAGTGATACATCATAAAAATATGTCTGCATCAGACTGATTTATTTTAGGTTGAAAAGTAACTTTCATGTGCAATTTTTAAGAAGTAGTCTAATGGACTAATCTGAAATGAATTTTAGGTATCACACATGACATTCAACATATGAAAGATAGAGCTTAAGACATGCAAGATGAGAGAAAAACACAGTTGACAGAAATGCTAAGCATCACTAAGACATCCAACAGAAGCTCGAGATTTGACTCTGAAGATTCACATTCCACATCTCTTTTAGCAATCACCACACAAACCTCGTCTCCTGGGAAGAAAACTAGAAGAGAGACAAGGAGATATCAACCCTGGGTCAATTGCATTTATTTACCTGAAGATTTGGACTCCAGTCTCTTAAAAAGTGTCTTAGAAGCTTTCTTGTCATCAGTGTTTTCCATACTTTCTATTTGGATCTAGAAGTTTCAAAGGAATACCTTCTGATGCAAGGCTGTCTGCTAACGCAACCTTAATAGAACTCTGTGTGGTTTAGATTACACGGATATGTACAAACTCTTCTACTTCTATAGTACTGTTATCCACTGGCTATCTTATATAAAAAGAGAGCCTCTGATGAGTTCTTTTGCACCAACAAGCCATGGAGCCATTGTTTTCAGATTTTGTGAGACACAGAGCCTTAGACATCACAGTACTAAGAATCATGAAATTATGATGTATGCAGCCTTCATGTAATGGCAACTAGATGCCTCAAAGAAGGAATCATTAAAAAAAAAAAGATGAATTGACAATTTGATTGTTCTAGTCAAATACAGGTATCATTTGAGGTAAGATCATTCATTTTTTTGAAAATGCTGCAGTGTGTGCCATAGATTTCATTTGCCTGCAAAGAATAGGCAGATGAATAGACAACTACACAAATATGATAGCTTCCTACTTCAGCTTTAAGAGAGATATTAAGCAGAGCCTGTGAAAGACTGTATCCATACCAGAAACAAGCTCTTTCCAGTACTGTACTGTCATTGTAAGTGTGCCACATAATCAGGCTTAGAGCATGGTTCAGATGTAGTGAATCTTATGGAAACAGTGTGTATCAAATTTAAAGTTGCATTTTTAAAATTTAAGTGACAATTTTGTCCTCTTGATACAAAGAAATGCAATAGATAACATATCTTCCAGCACCAGCTTTAATGAATGGCTTTGGATCAGGTATCACAGACCCAGCTGCAAATTGAAGGCGTGTTAAATCTATCCAGGTAGCAGATCATATTTAAACTTTAGCAATAGATTTAGCCTTCTCATTCTCTCCCAGTTAGTTGACAACAAATCTTTATGACAAAAAAATAGAAAAGAGCTATTGAACTTTTTGAGGCCTACAATATTGCAAGAATTCAGATCTAAACTCGGATTAAGTTGTGCTCTGTGCAGTGACTATTTTTGTTTGCCTTAGAAAAAATGGAATCATGTGAGATAGTTGCAGATTTTGGTGAAAGCAAAAGCAGGTTTTGATCATACCTTCATTGTTCACATTGCTCAATTTCTGGTAGCTTCTTACATCCACATAACATTGCTGGGCACTGAAGTATTTTGGTATCCCACTGTCTTAACCACCTCAGTCTGAATGTTTGATTCAAGTGTTAAGCAAGCTCTAAATCCTAACAAAGTGGTTTCAGGAGCTTTGAGAGCAGGTTGAGCTCTCTATGAGAACATAATCTTTTTCCCCTTAATGACTGGGATTGATCATTAAGGTCTGCAGAATACTGTGCTCTCAGTAACACCATTGTGTGATTGCAGCAAGCATTAATTACTAACCTATTCACTGACTCTGTGACACCTTCTACAGATGGTGGGACTTTTTTGCTTTGTTTTTATTTCAGCTCAGCTCCTTTGTGGTTTAGGTGAGACGGTGCAATCTCTAGTGTGTGATTGTAAAATTCTTACTAGCAGATTTGATTTTCGAAACAAGAGACTTCAGGTGGTATTATCACAGCAGAGAGAAGTTTGAAAAGCTATGGTAACTTCAGCTTTTTAATGCATTTCACCATGGAATTTGCTCCCCTGAAGGTATATACATTGAATTGCATGTAAAAGAAGCAACTAAATTTCTACCAGAAAAATACAAAATAGTCCTTTGTCAGTTCATCATTCTTACCAATCTACTGAAGCACATAAAGACTCTGTATTGATTGCAGATCTCCATAACACATACCAGAACACTAGCTGAAATACTTTGTGGTTATAGGTAAAATGTGTGTGCATGTGTTGGCAGAGCTAGTCAAGTCTGACGGGCAACACCTTGCATATATTTGCTACCCAGAGAGTTGCAACATAATGGCTACGAATTCAGACCAGATGTGGCTGAAAACATTTTTGAATTGATAGAGCAATGCCCTTTCAAGCTCTGAAGTTCTTACCTGGCTTTTAAACCATATGACTTTACCCGAGTAAGGCTTGAGTAAAAGCACAGTTCCCCATTCAACTGCAGTTTCATAACCAATTAGTGGAATAGAAACTGTCTTCTCCATAGTCACCCCAGATGTTTGACAAAACAAGTGATTGTAAGCAGATAACATATAAAAGATAAAATGAACTGTATAAAATGATAATGTTAGGGAATAAAGTAACTTAGAATGCCTCCACATATACCTTCCAGAGAAACCTGACTAGTAAACAGGGAATTGAGACAATAATGCAGTCCTTGTTAATGGGTGTTGGTGCCTTTGTAAGGCAGCATCTCATGTCTGACACCTCTGAAAATCTAAGTGAAAGTCTGCTGAAATCAGAGAAAAGAGTAACTTGGTTTTGAAGCTTTTCAGAATTTCACAGTGTACTCTTCAGCATTGCAAACCACTGGTTTTGAAGCTTCACATCTATAAGATATTTGCACTGGAAAACAGTCTGCTGTATGCAATTAATTATATCAGCAGCTGAAGCTAGTGTGCAGTTTCAAGTGAAAAAAAACTGGCACAACTTAGCTTGTGATCTTTCTGAATATTCTCCTGATTGTTCCTGATTACCTTAATAGGTTTATCTCTTTTAATGGAAATTACTTCAATTTTGTAGTTATAATGGTAGGATATTTTTAATACAAATTCCCATTTATATCATTGTTTCACTTTAGAATTCATAGTAAAAATAGGACAGCTGATGTCTTCTGAGAAGTCAGTGGGCTGGAGTTTACCTAGCATATGCCTTTTTGGTTTTGAAAACAAGCAAGCTACTTTTCAGTTGTTACTTCTTTATTATTTTAATTTCTGTACTGCTGAGTTATATTCTGAGTGATTATTTAAAATTATGACAGTAGTCTTAACATGTAAGCTGAAAAAGCAACTTATAGGCAGTTGGTCTTTGCTCAAACATAGTAACGAAATGGAGTAGCTTCCAGAGATAATTATTTTTCCAGGAGACAGGAAAGGACAAACATGTTCACTATCAGGGCATTTACCAAATAGAGAAGCACGTGAGATGGGAGCTCACTTTCTCCAACTAGTATCGATAACAGAAACCACTGATTGATGCAAATATTTGATTCTTCAGGAGAGGCAAAAAATCTGGAGAAAAGTCTGATAAATGCCATATTCTTGAAAAAAAATTACTTTTTGCTAAATCTCCTTACAAAGAAGTTGAGGAACTTTACTAGCTTAGGTGGTTGCTGTCAAACCCAAGAAGTAAAGTAATCCAATCACTTTCTGTGCTGGTAGGTTTGCTGTGTTTTTCCAATTATAACACATTTATTTTTTGTCAAAACCAGAAAACCATGGAGATCATTTAGAGGTACTTCTAAGCAAATCTTAGTTCTTTCTCCACCTGCTAAGTAAAATGTCTTGGTGGTATTCTTTGGATTTTGTCTGTACTTTTGTAGAAAGAAAAAGAACCCCTTACGTAGACTGTGGCATTTGTTCTTAAGTAGTGCCTGGAGATTCTGTGGTCAGTTTTGTGATGTTGTAATATTAAATATTACCTAGTTTGTTTCTGCTCCAAGCACAGCTGGTGAAATAAGAAACATATATTGTTTAATTGTCGAAAAGTCTTCTCATGAGTTGAGTGGCTTGTGCAACAGGAGTTTTTACAGTCATTTAGTGTTTCAAGGCTTTTTGTGTATGGATCTCATCAGGAAGTGAGCGAGACAATAAGAATTTGGAATTGTGGCACCAGCATTCCCAGACACATTTTTTTATTCCATATGGAGAAACAAATGTGTAAAAACCATTTGCAAAATTACAGTACATTTTACAAGTGATTTTTCTGTTAAATATTTTAACCAAAATCAGACATATGTGGCTAGCTACAGAAACAAGCCTCTTTCCTGCCCTTGACCACAATGTTGTTTCCTCATAGAGAAACTTGAGCAAAACTTCTGTACTAGAGTTTTGTTGGCAAAGGACTGCAAAAGTAGCAGGTTTTGAAAGAACATCATGATTGGATAGATCCTGAGATCTTGCCAACAAAGTAATTTTTGATGAGTACTGTATATTTCTGTAACTCCATTGAAGTAGCTCTGGCAGCTAACATTGTCTCCAACTACTGACTCCAAGGGATTAATCTTGCTCCCACTAACTTGGAAGAGCTGTGTTCTGGTATTCAAAGCCATGAACTTATGTTTGCCGACGTAGTGCACACTCAGAAATTAATTTACTTACCCTCAAAAGTTCACAGCCAAATAACAGACATAAAATCCAAAGTTTTCCAGATATTGTCCTTCCTTTCTTATTTTTGTCTCTAACCTGCCAAAACCAGGATCTGAGGATGGATATTTAAGTGCGCAACTTCAAAGGATCAGGTGCTGTGTTAGAGAGGAATTGTGTTTAAATACGAGAAAATAATTCCCAGAGGAGTGTCTTTGATGGATTGCTCATAATTGTTGTGGTGTATTGACAAAGTTACCTAAGAATAACCATCCCCCTTCTTTTTTTCATTCTTTTGTTTTGGTTTTGGTTTTGTTTTGTTCGTTTATTTGTTGTTGTGTTTTTTTTTTAAAGACTGAACTCAGATTCACAGAATGTTGATATTTTTCCTGATCCTTCAGACTTGCATTTACATAAACATAAAAGCAACATATTTTGCCTGTCCCCAGAACTTTGTGGAAGTGAAAATATTATGCTGTTCGGCAGATGAAAGGTGTTCATGCTATTTTGCAACTAGTTCTTTTTATAAATGCAAGTGTTGAGCACAAGGGGACATCTGCTGCCAGGGAGAGGCAGTGCACTGAAGGTGCTTCACCGTACTGTTCACACAGTAATGTTGTGGGAAAGTAAACCTACAACCTATTAGGTCATTACCTATTGTAACTGATTTATTTCTAAAGTGTATAGTATTTGTGTAGTATTGGTTAGCAGTCTTGAACCAGTACCTAGAAATACAACAATGAGTAAAAGGCAAAAAGTAATCCTGACAGAATTTAAAAAAAAATGGTTCAGTGTGGAAAGTGTGTCAGAGTGATTGGCAGGGGAATTTTAGATTGGGGCACAGTGATATTTCCTTGGAAAAATTATGTACTATTTATTCCTGACATCTTGTCTATTTGTAGTTAGGTAATTTTCATAAAACACAATTATGTTAGTTTTGGATTTAGAACATCTGTACTGCAATGTCTGTCAGACAGCTGCTAAAGCTTCCTTCAGACATACATTTCTCTATTTTTATGGTGTTTACTCTTGGGGAGGGCTAAGAAAATACTTTTCTTACTAGTAAAAATATTTCCTATTAATCAGGGCATGTAACCCAAAACTCAAGAAAAAAGTTATTGTGAAGACGAAACGAAAATGTTAAAAAGACCTGCATTGCTCATGTCTGTCATAGAGATTTTTTAAATATCTTTTGACTTCCCAATACATCATTGATGTATTCACTATCACAATTGTAACAGCACTTCGTCTGCTTTACTGATGAAAATACTGTGGCCGTCAAGAACTGTTTAAGCTCATCTAGCTAAAGCAATTTCGAAGAAGACAAATCTAAATAGTCACAAGGACCAGGAAAAAAATTGTGAAAAAGATACCAGTGCTCTGAACTATATGGATTTGCTCTGTTTATAAAAGGCTGGGTTTAAAAACAAACAACCCACCCCCCACAAAACACAAAAGAGTTAAGGAGGAGGTTCAGGACATTATGCATCCCCTCTTTAGATCTTATAAGATGGCAGCTGTGATTAAGCATATTAATGACATAAAAAAGGTGCATATACCACAAAATTAGGCTACCATGAACACTGTGCGTAAATCTTAACCCTAATACTGCTCAGAAGTTGAACATGCCACAGCTTGGTGCCTTGCACCAAGTACCTATAAAACTGAGTTTAATGCATGTGTCTAGATTTCCACATGAAACTTCAGCTACTGGGGTTTCATCTCCGGCACTCCTGTGGGTGGGGACGAGACCGTCTCCCACACACAAGGTAATACTGCAGTTGTGCTTGGAGTCCCTTAAGGTGTGCTCTGCCACCCACAAAGGCAACACCGCTGACTCAGCAATGTTTGTCAGGCTGAGCCTAAATGAGTTCCCATTTTTTGGGCCAAACCTCTGATAAAGTTAGTATTCCATGTGTGCCACAAAAAACCCCAACCAAACAACAGGAGCAAATCCTTTTGAAAACAGAAGTCTTTACAGAACATTTCCCCCCAGGGGGAAGGATGAAAGTACAAACAACATACAGCAGATATTATCCATGCTGTTTTAAGCCCCAACAGAAGCTCAGACACCATATGAATAGGTGCTGAGTGAGAACATACAAGCAACAGAAAGGTGGTCTTCTCTAGGTGATTTCTGAGAGGGGTTGCAAGGTGATGAAATGGAAAGACACATTGATGTTGTAGAAAATTTTATGCTGAGATTTCAGGGAAATAGACTGTTGAAGGGGGAGCTTAACATGTGAAGAGTGATTCATTACATCTTTTTCATTATTTGAGTCATGGCAGTTGGCCCACAGATATTTAATGACTGTTTAACACACTTAAATTTAGTATAAACTAATGGGTTTTCTTGGTTTTATTGCTGGTTTTTGGTTTGGTTTGGTTCTTTGAGGAAAGAGTTTGATTTTTTTTCAGGAGAAAGAGAGGTTGGATGTTTTTGCTTTTAGCACTATTGATCCATATTCTAGTTAGGGAATTATTAAAGATTTTACTTGGAAAGAAAAAAAATTACAGTTGTCAGATTTCATTTTTGGTAATGACTGGGGACCAGAAGGAAAACAAAGCTATAATTCTGAGCCCCATTTTTGGGGTTAGGCAGTCAAGACAGGTTTCTATTCTTATAAAACATGTTTTATATTTTCTTTTAAGTCAGTAAACATGAATGTCCTAAAGCAATGATTGTCCCCCAAAGGATTATCTTCTATCCTTTCTCAAACATCCTATTATATTAATATTGTTGAGCCAATTTTCTATAATAGTTTAAAAATCAAAAAGAACTTATTGAAAGAGGAAGATCAAGACAGAATTAAATGCTGACGCCATTCCACTGGAAACAAGAATCATCACTCCTCAATCTGACACACTGTCCTACATCCTTTCTGTGTCTAGTAACTAATTCCTGACTATCCTGGTGTGAGGCATGTTGTGTTATCCACGAGGCCTTCACACCACTCTCCACTGTTCAGTGTTTCTACTTTCTGATGATCATCATTCACGCTCCTAAGTTCAATACAAATGTCTTGCGACAGGTTGCTCCCCACATAAAAAGCTTGGTTTGCATATATCTGTGTCTTGCTGCTGACTAATTGCTTTTCTCTTTGACCTCATGCAAAACATTAACCAAGGATGTGTTGAGCAATGTCTGCAGTTAGTCATGCTGTGAACAGCACAGACTTGCTTCTAGTTTTTCAAGTCCTTTAGAAGCGGTGCAAGTATGTCTGACTCAATGCTTCCTAAAAGCATCAGTTTGTATCAGTACTAATCTTACAGTTATTGGATACTACCCATGTGAAGCAGTGACTTAAAAACATGTTACCTTTGGACTGGTCCAGCTAGGAACATTCTTCTGTGCTTAATACAAATCTGTTATTCTTGTGCAAGTGCTTTTAAACAATATTGTGCAAAAGGAGCAATGTGAAGTAGTAATATCCCATTACCAGACAGTGGGAGTGGAAGTGGAAATCCTTGGTTATTTCAAAAAGGTGAGGTGTAACTTGGAACTGACCTACATTTTAAGGGCAGAACGAGAAGTTTTGTAGTATGCTTACCATGTCTGTGTACACATATCAGACTTGGAAGAGCAGATGCATCTGTTTCCTTACCAACCTAACCATCCTGGGTAGTGCAGTAAGAAAATATAGGTAAGTCTTCTGAACTATTTCATAGTAGTGAATCCATAGGAAATAACTTTCAGATTTTCTTTAAAGTTCATGTCTTCACATTTAATGTCAGTCCTGATGTAAATATTTCTGGATTTAGGTTGAATTGATATTCCTTGATATTGTAGTATAATTATGAGCCAAGCTGGGTTTGAATTTAGTACTGCGTTTTGTTGTTTTGTTTGGGTATTTTTTTATTTTTTTTTTTGTTTGGGTTTGTTTGTTTGTTTGTTTTTTATTCTGTTGAAAAATACTGTGGGTAGAAATAGCAATAGACACTTGTGCATTGCCCACCTAAGGTACATCTTCCAGGCAGGCTTCCCCAGGCACTAGTTTGCCATAACTACTAGGTTTTGGTTTTGGTTTGTTTGTTTGTTTTGGGTGTTTGTTTTTGTTTGGGGTTTTTGTTTGTTTTTGTTTGGTTTGGTTTGTGTTTTTGTTGTTGTTTTTGTGGGGTTTTTGTTTTTGTTTTTTCTATACACAAAACAAATACCTGTGTCTACTTTGCACAGAACTTTGCTTGACTTTGTGCAGCAGCCTGGTCATAGCAGGAATCTGCAAACACAGCAAAATGCAAGTTTTTTAACTAGCATGAAACAATTTTGTTGCCACATAAATCTCCAGGGAAATCATCCTCTACACTGTGCCAGCTTAACATTTTTTTTTCTAGTTAGGCAGCTGCTGAGCTGTGATGACTTCTGTTATGCAGACCAGTCCGTATGTCTCCCTCACTCTGTTAATTACATTCATCCATTGTCACATTGGTGCCTTAGATTTTAGCTGTTTGGCGCAGGGCTGGCTCTTTGATAAGGATCTTTCCTACAGTATGAGGAGATCCAATGTACCTTGAAGGACTATTGTGTGCAGCTGCGGTGCAGAAACATAGCGGGGGGGAGTGCTGAAGGATTGGCTGTTTATAGGTGCTTTTGGCAGGTGCTCAGGTAATGAATCTGTGTGCATTTACACATCTCAGTGACTTTTACATCTGAAAACTGAGCATCGGGACTTCAGCTGATATAAAATTTTTACTGCAGTGACTAAAGAGAGAGCTTCTGAAAGATGTTGATCTGCCTTATAGTCCCACATTTAAAGGCTGGCCATTAAGAGAGTGAACTCTGGGAAGGCTCTGTTTGTCATGAAGTGCAACCTCGCTCTATGTGTTCGCCTACTCTTTTTCTACTGTTCTTAATATTTCCTTTACTAAGCAAGTGAGAAACCAGGTAAATATCATACAAATACACGGATCTAGTGAGAGCTCCAAATATTTCTTCTTAACTGCTCATAAATTCAATTTTGTCCTGCCAGTATTCTCTGAAGTGTCAAGTATGTTGGAGCTATGACATTACCAGCTTTTCTGTGCCCTAAGTCATAAATGCACACCTAGTGCTGCTGAAATTCTGCATAGTAAAATGGCCAGTTTTAAATAGACTTTTCTTCCTGGACTGGAAACTAGCAGTTTGTTCCTCAGCTGATATATATGTATTTCAGCCAAATACTGACATTTGGATGTCATGGCCAATATAGCTATTCTTCTGTAGTTTAAATTGCAAGTGTTCATACGTAAGCATGCATTTATATGTGAATTACTAATATGAAGAATGAAGTAGACATAAAGCTAGAAGGTTTGTGCTACCCAGCCTAATCTAAACAAAATTATGATTTCAGGAGCTAATAATAAAGTGTACAAGTCTCACCAGTGATATTAGCAGACTCAAAATTCAGTTGTGCAGTATGTTTTCCGTCTTTCTTGAAGTCACTTCAGAAAACTTCTGTAAGGAAAGTCGTAACTGGGAAATTATTAAAATGATCTAATGATACTGTTATCTCCTATTTCTCTGGTTACTTCCCAGCTTGAAGGGGATAGCAAGTAGTAACATGCATGTGCATTGATAGTTGACATTCCAGTCTTACAAGTTTTCAAGCTTCCTGATTCAAACCTGCTAAACTCATACACTGTTCACACCAGCAGTAAATTAGTTTTGTCAGTTTTTTGTTTGTTTGGGGTTTTTTTTGTTTAGTTGGTTTTGGTTTTGGTCTTGGGTTTTTGTTGTTGGTTGTTTTTGTTGTTTGTTTTTTGTTTTGGGTAGGGTTTTTTGGTCGTTTGTTTGTTTTTGTGTGTTTTTTTTTCCTGATAGCTTTCTTCTTATGATTGCCCATCCTACCTCAAGTGTATTTTAAGCCATATTAAAAGATATTGATCTGGTACTGATGCAAAATTAACCAGAATTATCAGATCTAAACATAATCACATATTTTCAGTGTCAGTCATTCAAGTATATATTTCAATAATTATTTTTTCTTATTACCCACTCTTGCAAAACAACAAAGAATTGCCTTAATTACATCAGGATTAACAAGGATTTTTCTATAAAATTTGTGTGGTAATTTTTGCCACTAGAGAGCAGATTTGCGCTATAAAGAGTGCGACTATCCCCACCAGAGATGTCAAAAGTCTGGGAATAGCATCTGTAGATAAAACTTGGTAATATGCATGTATTAATTTCTTCGTCTCAAAGGGACTTTAGATTCTTCCCTGATTATTATAAATTGCTTCTTTCAGAAACTGTAATGGTTAAAAATTATGTGTGTTTGAGGACTTCAGTGGACCTACAATTCCCTTCATGTTAATTTGAAACTCATAAGATAACAAAACATTACTTCATAATGTTTTAAGTATACTGCTCTGGTAAATATATGAACTGATGGAAACCAAATAGCTCAAATTATTTTGTCTGGTTCCTAAGTGTTTCTCCCTTAAAACAGCTTTTTTTTTATCTTTTCCTTAGACATTCCAGAAAGTTGTTGTATTTAGTAGCAACATGGAAATACCTCTCAGCTATTGAGGTATTGCAAAGTATTTGTGGTGGGTCAGGGCAGGCTTTCACGCTATGTTTTTCATCTTTCTAACTGTCTAAAAGGAATGAAAACTTTGCGAAGGCAGAAAAGGGACACTCAGTTATCCTGTTTGTTGTCCAAACACATCACAGAACTAATACTGGGAGATAATTCTGAGTCTGTTAAAATCAGTAGTTATGCTAGTTCTTTGATAAAATAAGCCCAGACTTTACTGTGGGGCACATATCCTTACATCTATTGCATCCCTCCATTGAGGACAGTTAAGAGAAATTAAAAGTGGCATTCTTTTGATATATATACCTTGTATTTATTTTGGGACACTGTTTTGATATATATTTGGATACATATTTTGTATATAAATGTGTATTTTTATACTTCAAGGTATTTTTCTTGCTTCAGCATGAAGAAGTGCTGCTGAACAAATAACAAACTGACATGGTCAGCGCAACAACAAAGTTTCATGGGCCAACAGTGATCTACCCATTTCATTATTATATATAGTACATGTTCTTCCTGTGTGGTTTGTCAGCTGGGCTAGAAGACCAACATGCAATATCCTGTAATAATGCATCACAGAATGCTCGAAGAACTTCAACAGTGATTTTTTTTTCTACTCGGTTTTCTTTATTGTGTTCTTTCAACTCAAACACACATAGTGCTGATGAAAGGCAGTATTATAGTTCTGAATATTTGAAAAATTATCTGTATTGCAGTCAGAGAATATTTTAAGTCTTCTGTAATCTCAGTTAGCAGTAGCTTATAGAGTTTAAGGAGTGCAGAGGGTCTACCCTATACAAATGGTGTGTAGCTTTTTGTGAGGGGTGGCTTGAATACTATGAGCCACAAAAATTTCAGGTTAAATATTAATCATTTGTGAGTTAGTGACAGATCTCTTCGGTGAGGGGATTGAGAGAAACATTTAACTTAATCTTGTTAAACTCAAAAAGGGGATGAACATATTCTTGGACATTCTCATCCATATGCTTGTTCCGCATTTTGGCTGAAGCTACCATGGAAAAACAATTTAAATTGATACGTGTAAAACATGACTAAGGAAAGGAATTCAAATGCATGTCTTCAGAAAACTTCAGCCATAAAACCTTATGTAACACAAGTATTCTCAACGTGCTGCTGCACTGCATCTGTAGTCCCAACGACAGTCTCACAATTCTTGCCTTTGGGATATCGACTTGCTACTAGAGGACAAGATGACTGGGAACAGAAGGCAAACCTGTATACCATCCAGGAAAATTCTATTTGTTGTCTGCTTTACAATAAATAGCAATTATAGAATTGCCTTTTAAATGTTATGATTTAATGATAACCTAATACCATTTTAAGCAGAGTTGGAGGTTGTCATGAGTAACAAACAGAATTATGAGATCCAGTTCTCTTTAGCATTTCATAAAGGAGGCAAGAGAGAATCATCAGATACGGCTCAGCTTTGTCACATGAGAGGCAATAAGATGATGTCTCATTTGTTTTCTTCCTAACAATCAAAGAATACGTTCACTTTGTCATTCCCTATGGTTTGTTTCCCTGTCTGCCTTTGTAAAATGCCTTAGAGGTTTAAATGTACTAGCAAATGTCACAGTCATTTTCTAGCAATTTCTCCATCAGTGGCTGAGATCTGGTTTTCCTGCAACCTGCACAGGCCTCTCATGACCATAACTCTTGCTGATGTCATCTTGCTGATGTCATCTAGGGTTCAGTGAGGGAAGAACTGGACCACACAACAGCTGCTGGCAGAATCCATTGAACAGCTCAGGTCATAGCTGCTCTTCTGTCAGGGGAGGTTTAGGCTGAGTATTAGAAAAAGGTTCTTCACTGAGAGGGTGGCTGGGCACTGGAACAGGCTCCCCATGGAAGTGGTCACAGCACCAAGCCTAACAGAGATCAAGAAGTGTTTGGACAGTGCTCTCAGGTACATGGTGTGATTCTTGGGGATGGCCCTGTGCAGGGCCAGGATTTGAACTCAATACTCCTTGTGGGTCTCTTCTGACTCAGTGCATTATATGGTTATGTGATTCTTTAAGGCAGCTGTATAATTATCAGCATTAAGTAAGGAGAAAAGCTTAAGCAAAATTTATACCTACTATGTCTAACTTAACTATGTTAGGATTCTCAACTTGGGTGTAGATACAAGTATAGTTTCAGTATTATCACTTTGGTTAATTGCCATGCATACAACCCTGCTACAAGGAAGGCAGAAGGGACTGTTGGTATTAGTCTTGTGCCAAAACTGATCAGCCTAGTCCTAAGCTTAAACAACTCATCAGAAAACAACTGTAGCCCTGAAATACTTATCACAGTATGAAAGTGATGTTTGAGCACTAATAAAGTCAGATCTATGATGCAGAGGCAGCATATTATTGTGCTTAATTATAATTATGGTATTTGCAACTACCATTTTTTCTCTGCTTTATCATTAATGACAAAAAAGTGGGACCAAAAGGAACAGTGTTCTCAGATTAGAGGCTTTATAATTGAAACTGTATTTCTTGCCATCAACACAGTGGGAAATTGTGATTTCATCTATTGCATCAGAAAAAAAGGCAGCAAAACACAACTTCCTCCTATCCCAGATTATCTAACTGAATTTTCCAATATTTGCTGGTTTGCAGAAGCTAATATGCTAAGCCTTCTGATTAACATCTGGTGGCATAGTACAGCCATTCTTTTTAAGGATGCTAGAAGTCAGAACATATCTTCTACCATTAGATAGAACAAATTCAGCCTATATTGACACTTTAGAGTTTTGAAGCAATCTGGATCTCTTGCTGTGCTTCCTTTTTTTCCGTATGCAACTTCTGTCTGTCCTCTGCAGTGCAGTTTTTATCCTGAGATGAGCTTAGCATGGAAATGCCAAGCCCAGACACCAACAGATTTTAGAAAAATATGTCTGTAACTAGCCAGAATCTTCTGCTTATTGCAAGAAAGTGTGATTTTTTTTATTTTTTTTTTTTTGCTGTGGTATCAATTCTTGCTACTCCAGAAGGATCTTTGAGATTCAGGGCGAAAATAGTAGGGGCTATTTTAAAATTCTTATGTTAATTGAGAGTTATCTTCCAGTGACCTAGTTCCAAATGAGAAGAGCTTCAAAGGATTTCTTAGTCTTTCTAATATCCCTATTGCTGCTATGTGCCAGAAATTTCTAGGAACACATTATAGCATTTACTTTGTGCTTCTGATTCGGTCACATCATTACACAATGTGAAACTATATGTTATAAACCTACTAATAACAGCTCTTAAAAATTTAAACCTGGTTTTCTTCCTGGAGTGGTACTCTTCAGAAGTATTTTCAAAGAGTAGCTAAAATTACATAATCAATTTTTAATGTGTTGGATTTTTGAAAGTGTAGTAAACAACTGATTAAATGAAATAAAAAACCTTCTGCCTATTGGTTGTTCATTCATAGCTTGAGTATAAGTTGAAAGAATTTTTTTCTTTTTCTTCTTCTAGACACCTCTGTTAATGTCCACATGTCACACAACCAATTCTTTTTTGTCTTGCCCAGTTCACTTCTTCCAGAGGAGACCTTGGAGGAAGCACAAATCCCTACACAAGTAGTTTTGGGAAACTCACTATAAACTTCTGCTTAGGAGCCAAAATAAAAATTTAAAAATAAAAATAAAAAAAATTTTAAAATGCCTTTATGGATATTAATGTCCTTTACTAAAAAACTGACTTGCACTTATGCAGTATTAATGATTCATGATCACAATTAATTTATCAAAACCTTAGATAAAGGAGAGAAATCCTTTTTCTCTTACCATTGAGCTCACTTGAACCAAAGATCTCAAAAGTTTAAGCTCTTTGGAGAATCCATGACTGTATGCTTTAGCCCTTCATTGCATTTACAATAAAACATATATAATTAGAACTAAAATCCAGAGGTATCTTCATCTGAATGCTGTGTAAGTGAAAAGGTAACCTCACTTGGTTGCTTTCACAATAATGCACATTAAAACTGAAGCATGTATTCAAGAAACACACCAGTCCCAATGACTCATTGGTGTGTTGAAATGAACTGGGAAGGAAGCCTGGCATGGTGCACCTGCTCCAAGGTTATTGAATGTGTTGGGGATTTACGGCAAACTGCAGGGTCAGCCCAGCTGAGTGCAGGGATGGTTCCTACATTGATCATAGTGAGGTCCACCATCACATCCACCCCAGTGTCTTCCCCCGCCTCGAACTTTTAAAATTGTCCAAAAAAGTCTTCCTAGTCTTATTTACCTCCTCTGATAAGCATGGCCAGCAAATGCATGAAGTGTAGCACAGCAATACACACTGAAATACACATCGAACTGGAGTGTACATTGTAGCCATCAGTAGGGAAAAGGATTCTGCCAGCATAAAAGAACTGAAGCTGCTGGGGGCTGCTGGTGCTGCTTGTTCTTACTGGAATGGGGAGTTGGTGAAAGCTGTAATCAAGAAGTAAGAGATTCAGGACCAAATTCATTTTGGTAGGTCCTAGGAGATCAATATAACCAGGACAAACTGAATTCAGAGTATTCTTCCACCTTGCCTGGTGCTGCAAAGAAGGAGGGAAATTGTTCTATTGCAAAAAAGAGAGCACAAGAAGGATCATGGCTGTAGTCTAATTCTGATTGTGAAAAGTCTTGACTTGTTTACAGCTTCTGTATTTTTTTTCAGTTTGCACTTTTTGGGTTGTTCTTGGTGGGGGTGGTGGTTCAGTTTCTTTTGTTGTTGTTGGATTTTTGGGGGGTTTTGTTTGTTTGTTTGTAGAAATGTTTTGTCCAAAATCAGGTTTTAGTGTTTAATTTGGCTGTGAAGGACTAAGTAAGCTTGAAGACATGCTGAAGTCTTGATGTGTTCCAAAGAAACTAAGAACTGAGTATAGTTTTAGCTGTTATCCTACAATTGAGTAGTTTGTCAGCTATTACAGAAAAAACAATAGGATCATCCTTGCATCCCTGGCTTGCTCCTTTGAGAAACTATCAAAAGTATGATTTTACTGCATTGCTAACCTGGAGGACCTTCTCCTTCCTTTGGTTCCAAATGCATGTTTTTTGGTTTTTTTTTGGTTTTTTTTTTTGTTTTGTTTTGTTTTGTTTTTGTTTTGTTNCTTTTTTTTTTATTATTTTTTTTTATTTTTTTTTTCCCAACCATCCAGCCTATTCTGGTTTTGAAGGGATACTGGGCTGAAGTTGAATTTTGTCTTGCAGCAGCATTTGAGTAACATTTGTCCCTCCAAGACTAAGATTTAAAACTGTCAGTAAGACTGTAATTGAACTCAGTTTTCACAAGCAATTGCTACATGGATCTGACAAAATACTCCATCAGAATACTGTTGATTTTGGTAGAAATTTGTGAGAACATCTTTGTTACTAGTAAGTCTGTAGCAGCAGTAATTTGTAAGATAAACAAAACCATGTCACATCCTGTGTTCAGCTTGTACTGATGAGTCAAGCTCTTTTCCTACATAGAATAAAGTCTGGATTATTAGCTAAACCACACATGTCCTTTCCCACCAGGCAATGCATAGTATTGTAAGTGCTGTTTAATGCACAATCCACGGTATAAGTGTAATCCACTTACAAGGACCAAGGCTGCCTCTCTATCCCTTATTTATTCTAGCCAAACCACATAAAAAGCTGGGTTAAAATGCTGCATCTAGTTATTTCTAAATTGTGTCACTGTTATGTTATAGCCTTGTGCCAGCAAAGATGCCTCAGCATTCTAATGGTGAAGTAATTTCCTGAATTGTAACTTAGCTATAGAAAGTGACATAAATTGCCCAGAAATTACACAGGAGACAGAAAAAAAGGGGACTGATGCAACTATTTTTTTTCCCCCAGGTTTTTTTAATTTTTGGTTGGTTTTTGAAGCCTCCCAAGATGTTTTTCTTCAGCAAAGCTCTAGATACTTTAGTTGCCAGTATCTAAACCTAACTGCAGTGACTTTAGGCTTCTTCTCAAAAACTCTAGGCCAACACTCAGCTGCTGATCTTGGTGACAAGTCTGCAAACCCAGAAAGATTGTGTCAGCCACAATGGAGCCATTCCAGATAAACCATGTTATAATGGATTGGAATCTGGCCTACTTAGTAATTCTTTTTCCTGTAGTATTTGCAGAAAGTGGAAAGAGAAAATAAGACAATTCTTGTCCAAGGAGTATAATTCCCTTAGTTACCTGGTACAAACATAAAAAGGAGGTAAGCAGCAGAACACATTTTTTGCAACAGCTACAGCACCTCAATGATGCTGACTGATGCAGAGCAACAACAGAATTCATCACAAAATATATTAATTACTTTGTTCTAAAAAATGATTTTACTTAAGAATTTTACTGGGTCAAATGAAAATTATTGATCCTTGAATTTGTGTATTACTTCCTTTCTCTGTTAAAAAGATCTCAAGACACTCATGTTCACAGATAGTTTCTAGGCATCTGTCTATCATGGATTGAGGTTTAGGAATGATACTCCCCAATTCAGCATCCCCATTGAGACTCCCCAAAATGGCACATTGCTCTCTTTCACTCCATTGCTTTCCCCTCTACCTCCCTGCTGCAGAAACATGGAGGCAAGTATTGGAGGAACAAAAGGCAGAGACACAGGTTGAGGTAAGAGCAATTTACTGGAAACAGCAATGAGATAAGAAAACAAACAGTAACAGCAACAATACTAATGACAGAGGGTACAAGAAAAGAAACAATTCATATGGAAAAAAAACCTGATAAGAGACAATACCAGACAGCTTCCTTTTCCACAGAAGATGTGAGGTGGTACAGAATAACCTCAGGGTCCTAACAGCTCCTCCTCCCAGCTACTGCAGAAAATTACCCCTGTCCTGGCCAGAACCAGGACACTGTCTCAAGAAGTTGTAGCAATGTTAACAATAAGACTGTGTGTCTTCTTTTTTTTTTTTTTTAAACAGTGCATTAAGATATTTAGTAAACTCAATACAGAACATAAAGCATGAAAGCTTTATGGCTCATGTTTATGCAGGTTGCCGGATTACATACCTGCAGAGGTCTTATCTGAATCAGCTAATTCTCTGCTAATGAGCAATGGAGAACTTCTCACTAAACAGGCTGATCTAACAGCATGTTAGTTGCACAGCTTCTGCCAGCAGTGCTTTGAAAATGCTTTCTCTCCAGATCCACTGACTTAACTTACATGGAACTGAAGATGTTGCTGGAATATGGTATAAGAAACAGCAGGTGCTCAACTTCAGTGCTTAATTTTCATGTACATCTTGAAGCTGCATTTTACAATGAATTTGCTGTGCTTAGAGCATCAAAGCATTTCTGAGAACCATATTGTTCCTCTCAATGATCACTTTGCAGCACATGACCTTGAGAGTCCTGTAACTTGTCACCCTCAGCAGTTCAGTCTTCACTATTCTGCAGCAGGTTTAAGTGGGTTGATTTTACTTAGACTTCTTTAGAGTTTCTTTTTACTTCACTTTACTATTTTTTACAAATGTCTTCTGGCATCCCAAGAGTAAATCAGGGTAATTTCTACTGTCTTCTCTAGCTTTGTAGCTCAAAATGTGTTACAAAGGGCAATTTTTATTGCTGTATTAATATCCTGCTTCCTACTAGTCATGTAGTCCAGGAACAGGTATCTGTTGAAATCTGCAAATGTTCTTTCTCAATGAAGTCTTAAAAAATAGCATCTGTTGGGTGACAATTGTGCAGATCTTATCTTCAGGTACTTCCTAATACTAGCTGTGCATACAATACAATGCAGGACTTGAAGGAATACTAAGTAAGTTTGCAGATGGACGGCAGAGAGGCTTAGGCAATTGTTAAAGTTTAACCAGCATTCTGCTGGATTCTGCACATAGGGCAGGGCAATGCCGGATGTTTGTACAGACTGTGGAACAAGACAATGGAGAGCTGTGCCACAGATAGGGACCTGGGGGTCCTGGTGGATGGCAAGTTGAATATGAGTCAGCAGTGTCCTGGCAGCCAGGAGGGCCAGCCCCATTGTGGGGGGCATCAGGCAAAGCATTGCCAGCCGGTCAAGGAGGGGGATTGTCCCGCTCTGCACTGGGGCAACCTCACCTTGAATATTGTGGGCAGTTTTGGGCACCAAAATATAAGAAAGCTATTAATCTATTAAAGAGTATCTAAAGGAGCTCAACAGAGATGGTAACAGATATATAGGGGAAGCTGCATGAAAAGTGGCTGAGGGCACTTGGTCTGCTCAGGCTGGAGAAGAGGAGACTGAGGGGACACCTCATTACAGTTACAACTTCCACATGAGGGGAAGACGAGGGCCAGGCACTGATCTCTTCTCTGTAGTTATCGCGTGTGATGTTAAAGCACGATACGGTGAGGGCCCGCTATAGCTAGCAAGTGCTATAGCGGAAGGGTTCAGAGGCGAGGATGATAAATGAAGGCCAGGTGATATCTGAGGTTGAGGAAGGTGAACCTTTAATAAGCCCACAGCACTCTCTTTTATAGAGAGGCTGTGGAACGAACTAGAAAAAGGGGTGGAACTTGACAAACAAGGGAAAGAGTAGGCAGGAACTAACCAATTAGGGAAAACATGGGTGGATACATGAACATATAGGGAATAAAGGGGCTGAACAGTAACAAATAAGGAACAGGTGCACTGCACTAAACAACAACCAATCAGAGAACTGCAATATAACTCTATAGAACAGTGGAAAAATACAGAAAAACCTTGAGTGAAATATTTTAATGACAGTCCAATAGGAACAATCCTATCTTTTTTACTTTTCCCGCTTGATAACAAATTATAAGTCGTCTTCATCCTGTAAGTGAATAAATCCTTTTCCAACATTCAAAGTCCTCTTTGGATAATTCTCGTACTGTAGATCTGTTTAACTACCCCCAACATGTGGTGACCAGTGACAGGACAAGAGGGAATGGCCTCAAGTTGCGTTAGTGGTGGTTAAGTTGGATATTAGAAAAAGGTTCGTCACCCAGAGGGTGGTTGGGCACTGAGCAGCCTCCGCATGGAAGTGGCCACTGCACCAAGCCTGACAGGGTTCAAGATGCGTTTGGACAATGCTCTCAAGAACATGGTGTGATTCTTGGAGTTGTCCTGTGCAGGGCCAGGAACTGGACTTTGATGATCCTTGTGGGTCCCTTCCAACTCAGATTATTCTGTGATTCTATATATTTTTAGTGAGTCCCGACCTTGTCTCCTTCACCTTTCCTTTACTTGACACTAAGCCTTTGAAAATTGGTATTGTGTAGTTTGGAAACCACTCTAATACTTTGGATTCTTTAGTGACTTCACGTAGATCTTACACAGAAGGAAATTTAAGGAAGAGAAAAGGGAAAGACTAAATAAGAACCCTTGAACTAAAAACACTCTAAGGTAACTAAACACTGAAAATAGTAGGTAAGAAATGCCTTTTTCCTGAATTTGTTCATGATAAGAGTTAAAAAAAAAAAAAAAATCAGAAACCCCAAATCCTAGTTCTCTCACTCCTCTCTCAAGATACTCATTTTCCTTCAAATACCAGGCAACCCTGCAGTGTGAGCATCTGTCTGAAGCACTGATGATTTAGAACTATGTGGTTCACTGTTAAATAAATATAATAAACTTCCTCTCCGATGCCAGTGATTTAGACTGCCATTTGTTTTTTCAGATAATGAATCAGAAAAAGAAAATATTACAACATAATGCTATATATTTACAGCCCCGGCCAAGTGTTATTATTTTAGATGCAGTTCTCAGGATCACACATGATGATGTTGTACTACAGGAGGAAAACTGTTAGCATTGTATGGGAAAAAAATAGCTCTTTGCACCTTCCTCAGTCTGATCATGTGTGCTGTGTTGACTTTGGCTGGACACCAGGTGCCCACCAAGCAGCTCTATCACTCTCCTTCCCAGCCAGGCAGAGGAGAGACAATAAGATGGAAAACTACTCGTAGGCCAGTATAAGGCAGTTTATTGAAGCAAAATCAAAGAGGAAAATAAGGTTTATTCTCTACTTCCCATCAGCAATGGTGTCTGGCCACTTCCCAGGAAGCAGGCCTTCAGGACCTGTAGTGGTTGCTCAGAAGGCAAGCCTTGTAAATAATGAATGCTACCTCTTCCTCCTCCTTCCCTTAGCTTTTATATCATTATATAGGTGGTATAGAATATAATTTTGGTTGGTTTGGGTCACCTGGCCTACTTGTGGCCCCTCCCAGGATCTTGCCCTTGATGGCAGGAGGGAAGGAATGTTCAGAGACAGTGCTGATGCTGTGTCCAGCAGTATCCAAAACACTATGTGTTATCAACCCCTTTCTAGCTACCAATGCAAAGCCCAGCACTGTGAGGGTTGCTATGAACTCCACCTCAGCCGGACCAAATCCACCAGGACTAGAAAATATTCTTTGCAAGGAGTGATTTGTTACTACAAGGTCACATAAATTAGAGTTTTGAAATTAGACAGTCTAACATGAATGATGAAACAGTAGAGTTGATTATATGTGTATATATTTTTAAAGGCTTTTAAGCAACGTGGGTGGGGAATCAGAACAAGGATTTTGCTTTTCACATTGTATATGTTACATAATGTCAAAAAGGTATAACATTTCCATTCTTGGTAAAGCACATCTAATTAATATGATAGAGCAGAGAGCTTCAGAGTCAGTTGAAGGAGTTTAGGCCCTACAACCAGCCCTCCTCAGCAAGATAGCATCAGGGAGGAAATAAGATTAAAAAATATTATGAATCAATATAAAAGAAGATAAAACAAGGGCTGTGCATGGAACTAAAGGAAAACAAAACATTTATTCTCATCAGCAGGCTATGTCCAGTCAAGTAGAGCCTCAGAATATATAGCAGTTGGTCCAGAAAACAAACACTGTAATGTCTCTCACCCCTTTCTCTTAACTTTTATTGCTGAAAAGATGTCATGGGTTATGGATTATCTCTTGGTCAGTTTGTGTCAGCTGTCCTGATTGAAGGATAATGTTGAGTGAAGGGTAGCCTTGATGCTGTGGGAGCCCTGCAGCCCAAACCAGGTGTGCTGCCAACCTTTCTAGCTGCCAATACAAAGCACAGCATTATCAGGACTGCTATAGAGAAAGTTAAGTTCATCCCCTCCAGACCCAATACACCAGCTAAGCAGGGTACCATAGTGAGTCAGTGGTGGAATTCTTGTTTGAACTAGGTTTGTTTTAGTTTTCACTCTCCTACTCTTGTGAAAGATGAATTCTGCAAAGCAGTTCAGACAAATTAAATTACTAGATAATCTAAAAATTAATCTAAGCCTATAAAATTCATTGTGCTGGTTGAAACATAAACTGGCGGGAGAAATGAACTCTACTCAAGAAAGATTACAAGTCAGAGTTACAATTTACTAAAAAGATTACAATAAATACGATGATGCAGAGAAAAAATTGGTTTAACCCACAAAAAAAACCCCCAACAAACAAAAACAAAAACAAACAAACAAACAAACAAACAAATCCTGGGACAGGAACAAAATGGTGTTCTTTAGTCCCTGTGCTGATCGCCATGTGGTCCCCATGGGTACAAAGTAAAACGAAAAGAAAACCTGTTGGTGGGGATGATGGTCACAGTCTTATCAAGAGTGGCAGTCACAGTTCTGTTGAGCTTCTGGTTCTCCTCTGGATCCAATGAGTGGTACCAGAAGTTCCAAAATCTGAAGACTATGTATGCTCAGGTTCAGGTGGGAATGCACATTACCTCCCCCAGGGCAGGGAGTTTCACAGTGGGTAATTTAACTCCATGAGTCGTGGGCTGTTTTTGAAATCTCTGATGGTCTAGGTTATTGCCACTGCCTGTTTTGCCAGTCCCTCATAGCCCACTAGTCATGACCCCTCAGGCTGGGTATGAAGGTGCTAATGCCTCCCTGGAGGGGAGTTATCACAGTTGAGTCATTGGTGTGAAGGCAGAAACATTTCTGTGCCTTGAAGGATCATTTAACACCCAGCTTGTAGCTTGAGGTGTCAGGTGTGCCCTGGGCAGCTACTGCAAATGATCCATTGTTAAAATCCATCAGAAATGACTCAGAGGGTATAGAATACACAATGTTGGTTACACCCACACAATGATAAACTGGTCCCAGCTGCTGTAACTAGAAAGTCCATATACCCTTATAGGAGTGGTAGGGGAGGTAATATGGGAGATAACAGAAAGTGTTAGCTGGAAATAGCATTTTTTATGTGCATTATTTGGAGTCATATAGTTCTGCAACAGGCAGCAGTATAGAGAAGAATGACTAGATCCACATCCTGGGACCAAACATACCATATTGTAATCAAGTGAACTCTTTTATTTGTCTGAGAGTAACTCCAAGAGCATAGGAAAATTATAGTGATGAAGAAATGTTATGCAGTGTGGTGATATCTGAACCAAATGCTATCTGGTTGTACAAACTTATTAATGTCCATATGCATGAATACTGAAAGAGCCTCCAAGAAATGCAAATCCAGTCTGTGTTCAGCAGAGCAGGACCCCAGTATGCACTGGGATCTAGAGCTGTAGAGGAACCTTCCAGCTGGCATGTGTGCAATGTCAAGCTGAAAATGTTGACCTCTTTGGAATAAGAGTAATGTCAATGATCTGAATGTTTTTCTGGAGAAAATGCAAGAGTAGGGAGCGGAAAAAAGTATCTGAGTACACTGTGATGTAAAGGGAAGCAAAATACTATATAACCTGAAAAACATATGTAGACGTCCTAATTTAATATTTAACATAGAAGCTTCCCAACTTGCCCAGAGCATAAAGAATTTTTACAGTCTTTTTCACTGGTAGCTGTCAAACTAGACTTCATAAACTCTATTAGCTGCTCCTTCCCCCACACAGAGTTATATCCTTGAACATGAGAACCCCTACAATCATGCTGAGCCAAAAGAGTTTGGAAAACCCAGTGGGCTGAATTTACCAACCACCCTGTTCTCCAACACAGCAAGTGAATGCATATTGCAAGGATTAACACTATGTCTTTTGACCCTGCTCACTTTAACTCCAGGGAGCAGAACAGGAGCTAGTCTGTTAATTTGTTTTTTCAGATCAATCAGTCTTTTATGCATAATGTTACCTTCTTGTGCAAGTAGTGAATTGCTTTATTGGGAATGAAGGCCAGAGCTGCTGATGCCAGTTTTGGTGGCATGAATGTGAATGAATAAAGAGCCTTCAGAGCAAGTGTTTATTCATAGGAGGTCAGGAAATAGGGAAGACTGGATGCTATGGCCATGACAGCAAGGGTTTAAAGTTTTAGTGGGCAGCAGCCAAAGCTTCATCTGCATGAAAATACGAAGCTAAAATTCCCAAAGATGTAGCAGCATTGAGATCTATCTCTCAGCACTTCATCAGCTACATCTGCTCTCACATCCTAAACAGCCAGATATCTCACAGAAGACTAAAGTGACTGATGCTGTCTAAGCTGTTATCAGAGGCAAGACTGTACTACTTGATCAGTCTGATTACTTTTAGGTCCCTGCACACACAGACAGCTGTACTATCTTCCTATATCTAGAAACCTTAGGAGTGTTCCCTACAAAACTGACACAAGCAGATTGCAGTGTTTTATTTCTGGTGAGCAGTGTTGCCATGATCCCAGCAGAGGGAAATCTGGAGACACTGTCAAAGCAGATTGAATTTTATGGAAGTAAAACTAGAGTGATGTCCTAAATATACCAGAATAGTATAGTGAAGGCATTTCATTTTAATTATATGACTACAGAAAAAATTAACCAATATTATGGCTTAGTTTACATTAGGAGATGTTTGTTTTTAAGCTGCACTTCCAAGGGTAAGATCTGGAGCCTTAAATACACTAGTGGTGTCACTTGGTTTTTGATAAAAATTAAGTCAGTTTTTGTAAGTTATTTGAACTTCTAAGTTCTAGAAAGAAACAAGATATATTATCTGGGATTTTTTCCCTTCTTCTTTAGTTATTTTATATGTGTCAAAAGTAGTTAGCAGATCTTCACAAAAAATAAAGAAGTTATGCTTTAATATATTCAAAATACCAGGTTTTACAGAAACAGATATATGCTACCTAATGAAAACTCTTCTGATGCTTAATAGAAGGTTCTGTCCTTCACAGTGACAAGTGGGGAGGAAAGCCATTTTTTTTCTTTTTTTCTGTCTCCAGTGTTGATCTCCTACAGAAACAAGAGATCAATGTTATAGCACCCCCACAAGGGGATTCTGCTGACCTACCTATGGTGGCCAGTGACAGGAACTTCACATGCCTGAGAAATATGTGACTGAAGTTGGTAATGTAAACCTAATCATGAGGATAAGAGACATTCCTCATTAGTCATGAGAGTCAGGAAGAAGAATTACTTGATTAATATTAAATGTATAGAAACTGGAAATCACCACAACTGAGTGGTTTAGGATAAATTTGATCTCATGTTTTAAAGGGATGAAAAAGTCTGGTAAAACCTACACAGCACGAAGCTGGAATTATTCTGAAGCTATAGGAAAAGAAAAAAAAAAAATTCCATAAAAAACAACCACAGTCTCCTAACCAATTTACTCAGTAAGTCTCCTTGGCTTTCCACACAAGCCCTTGCCTGGAACTGCACTCCAAAATTTTAAATTTCGTTTTAATACTATGATTTCTGAAAAGGAAAAATAAATATGTAACAAATTGAACCAGATGTATACTGCTACTTGAAGCCCAAGAATGCTAACTCACCATCACAAAGAACTTGAGCTCCAGTGGTTGATTTCCCTTCCTCCCTCAGAGGTTATTGTCCCCAGCACTGCAGGAACAGACAATGCAACCGTGTATCTGCACTCTATTCTTAGTTTGTAATATAAGCTAAGATCACCAGCAGTTTATACATGTCAGGGTTGAAGTAGATATAGGACTGTAAAGAATATACCATCCTCACTGTAGAAGTGATGGGTCCATGGATACCTGACCCCAGAGCAAAGCTACTGTTTTTTACTTGCTTATTTAAGGGACTTTTTTAACCTTTGTGAGTTCCTTCATTTTGTTAATTGTGGTTTTAGAAGCAGTCTCACAAACTTCACAACTACCAAAACCAGGAAAGAACATGTCAGGGGAAGAGGACAGAGGACAGAGAGGCAGGAACTGCTGCCATCAGTTTTGCTGTGAAATGTCTCTACCACCATAGCCAGCATCAGGACAGGGGACAGTGTTGATTGTGGTGCTTCTGTGCATGCAACTGAGCCTACTTGTTTAGTACAGCTAAACAATGTCTAGACAGCATGCGAACTCTATAATTTGTCTCAAGGGTAAACTAACTCAGCTGTCCACAGTAATTTGTGCCTCTAGACAACTATTCTGCAGAATACCTTGGTAAACTTTCTAGCCCTGTTCACAAGTGCCTTCTTAGGTGTTACAGTGCTTCCCTTTATATTGAAGCAAGCTGTGTGATTTTGAGCACCACCTTTACAATTTCTGTGTTAAATTCCCATCATCAGTCCATAAATCTGCACTGACCTATAGATAAAATAAAAACCAAAACGCACTGAAAAAAAAAAGTCATGTATGTTTAATTTAAAAAAATAAGCTACTTGGCTTTAAAAGTGTCTGAAATTCTGTCCTGTAATACTGGGATGACTTTTAATCTTCTTAAGCAAGTTGACTTTACTCTTGAGACCCTGAGCTTGGTCAATACAGCAAAACTTTGTAACAGAATCCTCTGTCAAGCCAGATTCCTACAACCTGTGTATCTGGGAAATCTGTCTGTCATGTCAAAGCTGAGGTGCTCTTATCCAGAGATTCGCTTTTCCTGGGACTTGTTACATGGCCTGCATAGCAGGGCATACTGCATTGTGCCTGTAAACATAAGGAGGATAAACACAAGCAACCTCTGAATTTGCATATATATCAAGTAGATGTACTGCCTTTTTAAATTGCTGCTTCACACTGTATAGTTGATGAAGATGTCAAATTCTGTGCAAACAGCCATGAGAAAACATTCTGATTCTGTGTAACCTGGGAAGACTCAACTTATTGAATTATCAAAAAATGGGCCACAGGTGAATCAGGAGACAGGAAGATTTTATACTGGTTGAGCAAACCATTGCCAGGCTAAGTCAGTATAGTGTCAATTCCTTTTGCTGGTGGCTAAATCTTTAGGATGGAATAGTGCTTACTCCATATTTTTTTGGAGAAAAAAGTCTTGTCATACGGCAATACCACAGAAACTATCCAGGATGCGCAGTTTAAGACAGAAAAACGAGGTAATAAGCCTTCCTAACTCACACTACTACCCAGAGCTTCATTTATCTGAACAAGGAATGAGTGCAGTGTTAGCATTAATGTTATATGTAGTTCCAGAAGATAAGTCTTTGCTGTCCAAGATAAAGCCTTTGTATGATCAGCAATTCAAAGCTATCTGCAAGTGCTAGGGTCAGCAGGTTAATTGGAAATTTGTGGCTGGTTTGATAATCGAGGAAAACTAGAATGTCTCACAGGTTTGCATTTGTAACACACAAGAATGTTAAAGTCAGTAAATCAAAGGCTTTAGAGAAGCATTCCCAAATTGTTTCAATTCCTCTCCCAGCAGAGCGCTGTTACTATTTAGTATTTTGAGATTTACTGCCAAAAGGAAACTTCTAAGGCAAACACCCCGGGGCTTGTGATTGTATCATTCTAAACAGTGTAACAATACTTTTTGTAGTTTTATCACTCTGCTGCCTGAGGCCAGCCAACTGCAGTTCTGGAAGGTTTGCATCCTCAAAATGATTTAGGACAGGGTATTTGAGTTACAGAGATGTTCAGAAACCATAAAGACAGTGATCTCTATCAAAAAAAAGAGAACCAAAAGGAAAGAGGCTTGCTTGGGCAGACATCTCATTCTGTCGTGTTCCTGCTGCTGCTACTATTTACCCATGCAAACCAACAGGCTCCTTCTGCACTGTGATTTGCTGCTCCTGAAGCTCTCGCAGCACATTATTAACTGTTTTTGGCACATCTTCTCCAGCTGTTCCTTGACAAGTGTCTTCCTGTGGCCCTGTGGGTCTCTCAGTCTTTAGTGAAATGATTGAAATGTGTATGCTTTTGGAAAGGCATATGTAATGATGATCTAGGCAGTCCCTTGGTAGCTTTAGGTAAAAAAGAACAGTGTGGCTAACGTGCATATTTTCTGCTCTTGCTATATACCACAGAACACAGTAAAGCTTCCAAACTTCTGTCTCTCTTTTATTAAAGAATTATATTTCAATTGCTTTTATAAGCTTCTGTAGCAGCCAGTTTCACGATCTCCGTTTTGGGAGGCAAACAGAGATATTTATTGAAGCAACATGATACAATATATAAGTTCAGCGAGTAAATATTCATCTCAGGGGCTGGTTTTATGCTAAAGGATAGGAAGAGATATTACAATTAAGAGAATACAATATGGTCACTATGAGAGAATTCAGGAATGCAAGGTCAGTTTATATTTAATGAACACGAGACAGAAGAAACAAAGGGATTGATAAAGTGAGACTCCATCCAGGCTAGAGAGTACATAGAAACCCACAAATCTTGTCAACTGCAGGCAGCTTGGAGATACTGAGGCAGCAGATGTCTGTAGGCTGAATTGAGTCTTATCAGTCCAGGGAAACTGTTTCAATATTCTCCCAAGGCCTTTTTAACAATCCAGACAGCTCTCGTTCTGCCGAGTTGGTTTTGGCCTCCACAAGCTTCTATGACGGTCTTTTCCAAAACTGTGAAACATACTGTAAGCCACTTTCTTTTCATTTATCTTCCTCATTCTTTATAGGTTATTAACTATAGTTGTCTTTAACACCATGAGGCAGATACTCTACATTGTCTGGGGACTAAATACCTTCATGTTGAAATGCAAAGCTCTTGTCTTTGTTTCCAAGCTTTCTGCCTCATGCTAGGCCAGATTCTTTAATCAAGAAGTGCAAAGGAGTGTAAAACTCCTGTGATCCATGCAAAGACAAACTGATGCTTCAAGTCAGATGCTTTTTAAGTCTGTATTTACACTTCCTTTAAAATGAGTTTTCTATCTGTTAACTTTCTGTGCTCCAGAGCAATAGCCACATGGGAAAATGTTTGCAGTACATTTTCCATGCTGTGTCATAGCTGATTTTTCAAGAACTAAACATGGAAGTAGAGATAATTCTTACTACCTGCTAAGCTTGATGTGTAACTTTGGGATGTTTGGAGGAAACCTGTTTCCTATCCCCTCCTTCGTATTTCATTATATCATCAGTTTCTGCTAATTCTTAGATGTTGTGTCATATTAAGTTAGTGAGAGGGAAAACACGTTTAATTTTCTTGTCTAAGATTTCCTCTGAAGAGTTCTGTGTATGGTGAAAAAAAATAATCTGCCACCATAACTGCCAGAAACCTCTGCTCAGAGCAACTAAAACAATTTATTGTCAAAAATCATATCTCATTTCTTGTCAGAGAATAAATGCAGAGTGACAAGACTGAACTGCTGCTGATGCAACGCTTATTTAATTCTCCCACTTTCATGCTAAAAATATATGCTCAATTTTTAACAGTGCTGCTGGGAATTAACAATAGAAAAAGGAATTTTGCTGGCACATCACTGTCCCACCACCTGTGTGCATGATTTTAGCCCAGAATGTTGACATATTTGTCCATCAAGATAAATAGCTCAACTGTTGCTTGCGTTCTTTGACCCATATGCTTTTTAATATTCTACTGCAACATAGGAACTAGACATCCAAACAGCTGATTCCTCAGGGTTACTTTCTTCACCAAATGCCATGAGGTCATTTCATGCTAATAATTCAGTAAATCCAGTAATGCAATGTATCTCAAGGCTCACAGTAGTTTTCTTGATGTTGGTAAAATGCAAATTTTTCAATAGTTTCTCAATTTTGCCTAGTAAAATTAGAGGAGTTTTTAATGTTTTCTTTTGTCTTTTTAATCTTAGAGATTTGAAAGAAAATTGGCATATTGAATATGTCAGACTTTGTGAATTATCTAATACAATGCTTCAGAAAAAACTGTGATGGCCTTCATGACCTCTTCTCTCTTGCTAAGTTGCTAAATATTTCCCTGACAAAGCTGAAATGCACTTGTGTGTTGTCAGGCATATATTTGAAAATATGAAGAAGCTTGTGTTTCAGCAACCCACTGTATTTACTTCCATCTAGCATTTTTTACATGCATGGGAACTATCTCTTTGCGTACACTGAAGTAATTAAATCTCTTGTTTGCAGTAGCCTCTTTTTGCTGACTAAGAGGTTCAGCATTCCACAGACTTGTTCCACCCTGAGACAAACCTGCCAGAACAGCTGACTTAAGGTACAAAATAAATAAAGCCTTTACTGAGTGTTTTTCTACCTGTCTGTACATATACTCCATTATTTGACTAAAAGCTACGTATGACTGTTTAGCTTTTCTTCAGTCTTAGACTGGGCTCATGAAATGCCACATTTACCCTCATCTAGTCTCCTTCTAGCAGAAACTCCTTGCTAGTACCATTTCTGCATGGATGGCCATGTCTGAGCTAGGCAAAAATCTCTTTTTACTATAACAAAAGGGTTTGGAAGAACCCAAGTGCTCTGGTGCCTCTGAGCAAGAGAGGTGACTCACTGGATCCCTTGATGTAGTAAGAAAACAGGAAAGAAGAAAAACTAGATTTGGTTTGTTTGCTATGAAGTTATCCTAACACCACTGTGTAGCAACATAAGGAAATAAAACATAAGGATATCGTGAGTGGAATGAATGCATGATGCATCTTTTGTGTTTCAGGTCCTTCACATGTGAGCAGGTGACTCTTGAAGAAGTTGCACTATTTTAATGTGAGAAAACACATTGGAATGGAGATTCCTTCATCTCATTCCTACTTTTTCTTCTAAGAAATATTTTTTCCTCTGGAGAAGGTTTCTAAGAGCTATTTCTTGGAGGAATGACAGAGAAACCATTGTGGTTTTCCTTTAAACTAGCTTTTTAATTACATTAGATGCCACCTACAATGTACTAAGCCCTCTGGCTTGTATTTGTTTCATTACTGTAAATTGGCTTATGGAAAAAAAAAGAACTAGATTAATGCAATTCAAAACTTAGATTGGCACACCTATCACCTAGACAAAAACTATGGTTGTAAAACTTATTTAACCAGCAATTAAATATGGGTGTCAGTTATATTTTGTAATAGAATGGAAAGGGAGGATATATAAATGTGGCATGTTTTAAGGGCTGATGAAAGGAAATCATGAACATTTCTGCAGAAATTCTTCTCAATTTGGCCCATTGCCTCCTTCACTGGAGATCATGCCAAACATGAAGGCACTAAATTTTTGGGAAGGTGGGGAATTAAAAGGGAGGGGGTTTTTTGTTGTTGTTTTTTGGTTTGTTGGTTGGTTTTTTTTGTCTGACTCCTTAAAGTAGTGTTTATCTCTTCTTTTGTTGGTTCAAATTTCCCTGGAGAGCTCATAGTGTCTATTCTGACTACTCAGAGCCTATTGACAATGGGATCCTCAGTCTGACCTCAAGCTTCTTGGCAGAATTGTAATACAAGAAAAAAAAATTCAGGGTACTACATAAGTTATTTTGTAGATATCCCAAAGCACTTGCTTTCCCTCAAAATTTTAAGTATATTAATTATCTAACAAGCATGACTTTGCAAATGTACTCTGGAGATTACCGCTAATACACTTCTCTGTCCTATACATTATTGTCCGTCATTGAGGGACATGCTTCTAAGTCAGGATCGCAGCCTACTCTTCAGGCGTTGTTTGAAAGTTTAGTTGGCTTGAGCAGTTAAGGAAGATTTATAGCTGAGCATAGATGTCAAAAGTGTACCAACATAATTACTAGCTTGTGACACTAAGTTCTTTGTATTTTGCGTTTTCTTTTAAGTGGAAAACCACAAAAATATTAGAATTACCTGATTCTGTCTCTCTCAGTCTTTGCCCTTCATGTCTTCCTCCACAGTCCCTAAAACTGTCAACAAGAAATGGCCTCCAAGTTACACTTCAAATTAACTGTCCCTTCTCATTTTGAAGACACCATTACAGTGTTTGTGATGGCATGTTGCAGTCATTTTCTTAATTTGGCAAGACTGATAATGGTCTTTATAGATAGATGTTAGCACAGGTATGTAATCTGGTATTGAAAGTGTAAGTGAAAAACAACAGCACCTAAGGAAAGGAAAGGAAAAAGCCAACCAAACCAAAACTACACTTTTTACATTCTTGGAAGATACTTATTTTTCTGACCTTCTGGCTCCTCCTTTGAAATTATTAAAGAATTTTCTGCCAACATATTCTTGCCAGCCTGTCAAAAAACATCAGAAAATGTGTGCAACACTTTCAGAAGTGTCTATAATTAGGATCCAGTGGTTTATGGGAGCACTGACAGCTAACCACCTCAGAATGCATGTGGATCACACACATCTGTTTCTTACTGCATTTACTGCTATGAGTCATGTAAAAGAAATGAATGGGTGCTCCAACACACTGTCCAAAACTGCAGCACCCAAGTTCCTGTTGGTACTAATTGCATGCTTGCATATGTGACTTGTATATAGACAGATTCATTTTAATTTGCAGTTTGGATATAGAGGATGAATATCTTATGAAAGACAGAATGTCCAAATGGAGGAATACCAAATACAGGGACATGGTAGCTCAAGTACCTCATCAGCTACTGGATAATGAGTGTACACTTTGCACAAAGTGTTCAATCCTGGCTCATATTGACAAAAGTATTTAAAACAGTTTACCCATATATGAACTACAGAAAAGGAATTAGAGAAGCCTGACTATCCCTGCTGGCAAGAAGAACAAAGAAATGTTAGAATGTTGTCCATGGTTATTACTTTTTGTTTGAGACTACATATCTGTTTATAGTGTGAATATTGGAAGTTTTTGTTGTTGGTAGCTGCTCACTGCATTAGGTTCCTTTTTTCTCTTAGCTGTCATCAGGCTCCATGCAACCCTCAGCCTCACAGCTGAGTTCACAGCTGTCCTGCAAGTTCGCTGCATTGTGCATCATTTATTTGTTCCTAGAAGATAGGTTGATAGGGTGCTGTTTCCTCATCCCTAGTAAAACTCTTACGTAAAGAACCAAAACTGTATAAAGAAAATACAGGAAAAGAATGGATTGTGTACTTAGCAGTTTGTTTTGAAACAGACACATTCCCATCACTACTGCCTGTGGAACAGGTCAGCAGTGGTGAGGAAATCACCATATTCTGCACAAATGCTTGAATTTCAAGTGCAAAAGTACTATCTACAAGGCTATTGTTCTGAGAGTCTCTGTGCTTTGTCATGTACTTTGGAACTCTTAATGTTAAAACTTCATCTTCCTTGCATCTTTCCTTAAGTGTTGAAACACTTCTCAAGCACTCAACTAAAACTTTCAGATTTAGTACGGGTAATCAAGGCACCCATTAATTTCCACTGCACCACAGACCTACTGAAGAAGTTCCTTTTTCTTGGGACTCAAGAGAAGCTTACCCAAAGGAGATAAGAAACTAAGGAAATAATTTTGACATCAGAGGTAACGTACTTCATTGCTCTAATGAAAATCCTGCATTATATGAGCAAGAGTAATGGGACATGTCTTCTAGAGAATCTAATTATTGAACCTTAAGGATATAGTTGCTGGCAGGTCACCACACTTAATGGGACAGTGTACCTATTATTGTAGTTCCAGATGAGTTATTCGTATTCACTAACCTTCTACCCCTCTTCCCTTGCTTTTTTTTTTCGTAGGTCAAAAGCTGAGAAAAGAGTGTATGTGCTTTGTACTACCCTTTTGTGGTCATGCACAGAGGAACAGGAAAAAGGGACACACACCATAAGGTTCTGCAACAACACAACGCTAAAATAGTGCCAAAGAGAGGGAAAGGAAAATCATCATGAACAGCACATGGAGAAAAAAAAATTGAAAATAAAGGAACTATTAAAGCAGGGAGACAAGGAATAAAGAGCATAGGGTGACAGCAGTAGTAGACTAGCCAGAACTTTGACCTCAGAGTCAGACATAAGAGGCAGCACAATCACAGAGGCACTTGAAGGGGAAGGAGGAGAGAAAGTGGCTCCTTCTGATGCTCCTGACCAAATCCCAGAGGTCCCATTCAGACCACATCAAGCCTTTAAAAATGCCCCTGTTCTGGTGCCTTTTTTTCAAGACTCCTCAGTTACATTTTGTGCAATGCAGCTCAAGAGGAAGTTTGTTCTGATTTCACCAGTGTGAGAGGAGTGTGAGAGCAAGTAGGAGGTTATGGGGGAAACCAGTTGCTGCACAGATATCTTGAGGTTTGTCATGCTATGGACTGGCACAAGAAAATGAGTTTTATAGGCAGATTAAATGCATGTATGACATTTTTCATGTCCCATATCTGCCATGTACCTTGCTCTGCTTCTTATTTTACAGAGTGCTACCTCTATTTTCCCTTTACTGTAGGAAACAGAGACCTTATCGGTGTGATCAATGTACCTGGTACCTTCTAGCAGTCCAAGGTATGCAGACACATGGAGTGAAGGGAGGGAAAAACTGGGCAGTGTGTAGATTGATGGAGCAATTGCACCCAGAGGTCACACTGCCACCATTCTCAGTGTGCAGGAAATGGCCAAGACAGCAGAGCTGCACAAAGCACAGAACAGCTATTCCCTTTGTAGCTGACAAGATTATCCTCAATGATATTAAGAATTGCAACAGTGATTGCCCTGTAAATTGGTAGGCAGCTTTTGCATCTGATATCAAAATACTTCATGTGCCTGCTTTCTGATCCTATATGACAATTTGGAGAAACACACATACAAACTTTGCTGTTGTACAAAGCATGTATTGACAGGGCTGAGGGGTTGGGAATTTTCTTTTCCTGGTGTTGAACTTTTCCGTGTGGTACTGGAAACCTGGTGGAGGAGCGATTCAAGGCAAAGCAATTGCAGGACCCAGAGTGGGAAACTCTCATTTACTCTGCCATTCCCAAGTGGATAGCAACTGGAGGTTGCTCTCTAAGGGTAATGGAAGAATTAGAGCAGCATGAGGCCCTTGAGGTTACTGTGGATGTGATGTGGTCCTGTGGTTTTTACTTCTTAAGCTTTGGGCTGTTCATGCCACCTTGCTCCTGCATGTCTACACTGCTAGGATCACTGTTGGGACAAGAAAGTTGTGGTGGGACATGAGGACTAAGTGCTGCGGGAAGACCTGAGCTAGGGCTGAAAAGCCAGTTGTGCTGTGTTTGTGCTCAGTAACATCTCATGTAACCTCTCTCACAAGTGGTTAGAGCCAATGAAGGTTCTGAAAACCAATACCAGGCTGAAGCACAGCTTGAGAGCCAAGCATGCTTATGCATGAACTCTTTTGATCTGTGTGCACTCTTCTTGTACATTATATTCAAAACCAGTATGTTTCTAATCTAGTTCAGAATTACCTTTATTCCACCTAGCTGGAATAAAAGCAGTAGGATGCAACAGCTCTTTGAGTTTATTTATAGGGAAGTGACAGAGATGGAAGACGTCCAAAATCAACAATGTTTTTTAGCTGTGCTTGCCAGGTTAGCTACTTGCAAGGTCCAAAAGCAGACAAGAGAAGGAGAACCAGAATACAGCCAGACTTGTTGGAAAAGGATAGTATCATGGTCTAAGATATGCATTTTCTTCTTCCTCATCCATGTTTTTGTGCTAATTAGTGCTTATTTCTGAGGGCCAAATGCAGAAGAAAACTTGTAACTCTTTTCTTCATCCTGCGCACATTTATTAAAACTTGTTACTGTCTTGCTGAAGGGGGAAGAGGGAAAAGCACAGTCTCTTGTTACTTCTTTTGGTTTGGTCCTCAGAGATTTGGACAACCTTAAGACTTATGTAGAGAAGCTTTTGTGTTTCTGAGGTGGTAATTATCCTAGGGCAATAAAATGCTTCTCAGCGTGTCTAGTGGGAAATGGGTAGGTCAAGGGCTCTGGCTGGAACTGGTGCTAAAATCCTTGGGAACAAGGTTCACAGCTAGAAGCAAGGAGACACAGTGCAAGAGGAGGTGGGGTTGCAAGCATAAAGCCATGGGCACTGCCAGTTAGGATTTTGAGTTTCAGCTGAAGCGAAAGATTACAGCAGACACAGCACATATGGCACTGTGTCAAGCAAGAAACTCTGTTTTACCCTTCAGAAGGGATGCTGTTTTCTGCTGCCTTTTTTGCCTCTTCTTTGATCCATGAGTGTCGTCACAGAGCTAATCATAGCAGGTGCAAAAATCTGACTGCTCTGCTTGAAGGCACAACCCAGAGGAAGAGGGGCTCAGGGTGCAGATGGCAGCATGGCAGGAGTCCTGGGCTCACTCAGCTCGACCAAGCCAATCATCGTAAGCTGCTTTGTAGCAGTTTATCAGGTGTTTGAGATCTAGTGGATAAGCGATGTTATACTGGCATTTTTCTTCATTCACACAATTTTTCAGGGCTTTAGACTGTTTAAAGAATGACAGCCAAAGGCTCAGTGAGAAATGAGGTCAGCCTAACTTTGTCATGTGAGACAAGTCTCCCTGAAGCTGCAAAGTGTTCTGCAGTGGCAAGAATGCAGTCAAGGGGGAGAAAAATGCATACAGTGTTTTTCATTATTTTTGTCTAGATTCACATGTTTCTATTTTTCTCTTGGAGTGAGAAACCTACACACAGGCACATCAGTGTGCTTCTCATAATGCCTCTGTCCAGAGACACATGTAGAGGACCAAGGGGAGCAGCACACACAGAAATTTACATGGTTGCTTACACCACCACTTGCAGTATGCCAGAGAACCTCTGCACCCTTGTATGACTCTGTACTAGCTGAAATCACCAGTATACTCTCAGAGGTAGGTCAGCTGTTAGGTAGCTGTCATCTGGCAGTACCTGTTCTGTGCAGTGCTGAAGAAAATAAAGCTTAGCATTCACCAGTTCACCTTGTCTAAACGAGGATAATGTTTGTCCACCACATTTTTCAAATAAGCACTCTTGCATAAAGGAGGACTTAATACCAGGGATGTACTGGTTTATGCAGCAAGGTTTTGAAAGCAAGCAGGACTGCAGGGATGGCCTCTGTGATGATGCCAGAAGCTGACCCCATGTCAGACCTAGCCAGTTCCAGCTGGCTTTCAGATGGACCTGCAGCTGAGCCCATCAGAAACAGTGCTAACAAATTTAAAACAGGGTAAAACCCCCCTCTGTGCAACTGTAGGTGGGAGAGAGAAATGAAAACATATGAAAGGGCTCTGTAGACACCAAGGTCAATGAAAAAGGAGGGGGAAGATGTGCTGCAGGCACCAGAGCAAAGTTTCCCAGCTGCCCCTGATGAGGACAACGACGTCCCTGTGCAGCCCATGGAGGTCCACAGCAGAGCAGGTATCCACTGAAGCTGGTGGAAGACCACACACTGGAGTAGATGAATTGGAGTGAAGAATGCTGTGACCTTGTGGAAAGCCCATGCAGAAGCAAAGTCTTCTCAGGATCTGTGGCCCCAAGATAGACCCAGGCTGTAGGAGTCTACTCCTGAAGGACTGCTCTCTGTGGAAGGGACCCATGATGAAGCAGTTTATTAAGAACTGCAGCCTGTGAGAAGGACCCATGCTGGAGAAGTTCATGGAGGACTGTCTCTTGCAGAAGAGATCCCATGCTGGAGCAGGGGAACAGTGTGAGGAGTCCTGCTTCTGAGGAGGAAGGAGCAATAGGGACAACAAACATGAGCAATAGAGATGAACTAACCCCATTCCCTGCCCCCTCTATGGTGCTGCAGGGTAGCAGGTAGAGAATTTGGAAGTGAAGTTAAGCCTGGGAAAAAGGGAGGGGTGCGGAGAAGGTATTTTAATATTCAGGTTTTATTTCTCATTATTCTACTCTGATTTGATTTGTAATAAATTAAATTAATTTTCCCAAGTCAAGCCTGTTTTGCCCTTGATGATAAGTGCTGAGTGATCCTTCCCTGACCCTCTGTTGACATATGAGCCTGTTACATCTTCTTTCACCTGCACAGCTGAGCAGGGGAGGAATAGAGCAAATTTGGTGGGCATCTGGCACCCAGCCAGGGCCAACCCATCATTGCTGGCAAACTGACACATGGGTCAAGGGCAGCAGGAACAGAGTTGGACTGTATAGCTGTTTTTCAGCATTATGATTCCTCAGACTACAGGGCAAGACAAGAGACAAGCTGATGAAGAAATCAGAGTTGCACAAAGGCTTTTGGAACAGACCTAATATTTCAGTTCAGGCATCACTGTCATTCACTGTAGTCACTTCTGCACCATCTCTTTGCTCCTGCTGAAGGTGACAGCTGCAGAGTTCACAGTTTCCATGAGCTACAAGAAACTCATGTCTTCCTTGAGTCCTGATGCTGACAGTCATGAGACTTTCCACACTGCCATGTTTTCACCAGTCCAGAAGGACCAGATGTCTGCTTCAAGAGTGTTCCTTCCTTCAGGGACCAGCTCTGGGACTACTCCAAAGACTTGTCCCATTTTCCTCTATCTAGGCAGTTTTACCTGACCAAAAAAAGTTACTGGAGTCTGGAAGTAGCTGCTGAATTTTCCTTTCCTCACTCTCCAGAACTACTGCCAAAGCTGGCTTGTATTTGTTGGATTTTATATTGAGCTCTGTGCGGAGGCTCAAAGCAGCTGGGCAGCCACACTGTGGGTCTACTGTATTAGAGAACTGCTGACCCTGCTGCACACACCTTTTAGTGTACTTTCACCTCCAGGCAGGCTGAGATTTTTCTGTTGTGTCCCATAATCCACAAATGCAAATATCAAACCCACTTGCTGATTAAAGAACCACAAACAATCAAAATCAATATTGACCTTGCATTTAACCATAGAAGCAAAATGGCAAGACCTGGAGCATTTAGCTTTGACAAGGACATGGTGCTATGTCCACAGTAGCATTCCTTAATTAATCACTGTTTGTAAGAAAAATAGGTGTTATGTTTTTTACACCTCTCATCTCAGAGATAAGGGCTTAAGATGGTATTATATCAATGTTGTGTCATTGTGACTTAAGGGGATATGTTAGTGTTGTACACCACCTCTCCGATGATCACATGCAGGCACACAGAGGTATTTTTTAAAACCATGCAAGGTTGCAGAGTCAGAGAACTTTGCCCCTTGCAAAGGGCTGGTGGTATACCATGACACTATACGTGAGCAAAATGCCTGATGAGCAGCCCTTGAGGACAGAGCTCTCATTTACAGTAGGCATGATTGTGACAGCTACCCTTCCCTCTTCTTCCCTCTCTCCTTGAAGATGTTGCTTACAGGAGTCAGAGGAAAACGCATTATCCTATCTATCTGTGCCAGTTCCTAGTCCTACTTCTTGTGTTTTGGTGTTTCTTCCATCATGTCAAGATGTTAGTTGCAGAACTGTCTCTCTACAGCAGCTTGGCAAAGGACAGATATTGGTTCCTGTATCCCAACAAATGAACACTTGTGATCAACATCACTAAAAGCTGTATCAGAAGTGAAACGTTCTCTCTCTCTTCATCCTGACATAAACCAGAGAAGTAAAAGTAAGTTGCAGTGACCTCTGATAAGTTGTTCTTTTCTGGCTTAATTCCTGCAGTCCTTGTTCAAATAAATCTTTTAATTAAAACAATTGAGGTTTTTTTTTGACAAGAATGCTATGACCCTTTTTACTTTTCTCAGAAGATTTTTTTTTTTTTTTTTACACAGTGGCAATTGTTTGAAGCAATAGAGAACTTCTGTTACTTTCCTGCTTCTGAAGCAGTCTGACTACAGAACACACGCAAGGGACAAGGCAATTAGTTTATGGGAAAAGTGGCTGATTTTATATAATTAATAAAAAAAAAAAGAGTTTTTCTTTTTCAGTGTGCCTATTATACCCTGCGTGCTTGTGCACCTCCCAAGAAAGCTATGATGTGACCTTTCAATAAGGAATACTGATTGAGGTAAAGATGAGACATGGGATGCCAGTCATTTGATGCAATGTTTGTTGCAAAGGCAAAATGTGGGACTGCTGTTACCCTTCAGAGGGTGTTAATCCCAAAGGAAATTTGATCAAAACAATGCTTGTGGGGGAAGCACCTGTAAGGGAGGCACCTGTAGGGGACTGCTGAGAAGAGGATTTTTATGGGTGGATGAATTCATCGGCTGCTAATTAGAGACTGCCACAACCACCAGTTATCCATCCCCATAGAGCTGCTGTTTTTTAAAGTTTTATACTGTTCAGTTGTTACAGTTAGGATGGAAGATGTATTAGATAATTAATAGTATTCGATTACCTCTGTTCGTTCAATTGTTCCAGTTGGTTCTGGGAACCCCAGTTACAGCCCCCTGATTGGTCCTTGTACCCCTAAAACCCCATAAGCTGGCCGGTGGTGCATTGCAGCACCACTATACAAGGCTAATCACCCCCCCACACCCCATTTTCCCTTGTAAGTTATGAACCCTCCTTCCCTTTTCCTTTCTTGTCGTGATTCGCCCCTAACTCCACCCAAGTTCTAGAATCCTCCGACCGAACCCTAGAAGAGTCCCATGCGCCCCTAATAAAGTGTTCACACCTGTTCACACCTGTTTCTACCCCACACAGTGTGGACCGTTCCTTCATCCCTTTGTGGACTGCGACAACTGCTGATGCTACTTCAGGAGCATTGTAGGCATCTCAGGCAGCTTTCCTATGTTTGTTATTTCCAGTTGAAAATTCATTATCTCCTGCTGCATATGCCTGATAATCCTTGTAAATGGGGCTATGATGCCATTTGTGATGGGGGAATTAAGACTTACCTCAGAACTAAAACAGGAAATAACAGTAGAATACAAATTCTTTAGAAATAGTTCTCAGGAGCCCTGAACCTTAAGTAGTACACAGTAAAGGAATAAAAATGCAGACAACGTGCTGGACCAGAAATTTGGGCAAAAGGTTGTACAGAGAAAAAAGCAAAGCAATGACATCCTGAACCATGGAAATGTGTTCTTAGTTCTGTAAAATCCTCTAAACTCTTTGCAGCCGTCTGATTCTGGATCCTCTTGGCCTGATTGGTGAATGTCATTCTCATTTGCAGATTCACTTTATGGTATCCTGGTTTTAGTATCCAGGATCAGTTTGTCACTGTGTGTCATTTTTCCCACGAACTGCTGACAATGGCCCATTGGCAGCAATTGTCTAAGGCACACCCAACCCCTCAGGCTACAAGCTGGGTGTTTAGGAACTTCTGTGAGATAAGGAAGTTCTCCTGCCTCCACACCCACCTGAGAGGTCGTATCTGCTAATGAGCCATCAGGGAGGCCAAAAATATGCCATTGTTCACCTCACAGAGTAAATCACCCATTGTGAAAGTCTCCACCCAGGGGGAGGGACTGGGAATTGCCATTTAAGACCAAGTGGATATAAGCTTGGAGTTTAGGACTGGGGGCTCTCTTCAGATCCAGATGAGGACCAGAGCCTCGAGCAGACTGAGACTGCCACCAGACTGCAACCATCATTTTCACCAGCAGGTTTGTTTCTTGTTTTCTTTTTACTTTGAACTTGGGGCAGGGCTATGTGGTGCTCAGCACAGAGGTTGGTGAGCTCCATTCTGCTTGTGCCCCACTGTGCTGGGCTGTACATCGGGTGGTTTTTTTTTGTGGCACCAATGAATTTTCCTTTTGTATTAGTGTATTTTGTGATCTTTTATTAAATTGTTATTCTGACTTGCAATCCCATTCTGAGTTGGATTCATTTCTTCTGCCAGTTTAACACTAAACCAGTACATATGGTCAGAGGATTGGACTGAGGTGTCTCAACTGGGAAACAGTCCAGTGTGCTGTGAAACTGGTTTTATCATGAGGCAACAAGATATCTAAAGCAATTGCCCCTCCAGGGAGACCAGTGCTCACTTTCCAATTAGCTAACTCTTTATTACAACTTTTAAAACATGTTGTAATATGAACATCAATATTTCAACTAATGGGGCAGGGCAAGGGGAGTTTATGGGTCCTGTGGCATGGTTTGTTGGACAGGACTGTGGAAATTTCTTCGAGTTTAAATTTAGAAGGCATGTCAGTCCCATGGAGGATTTTTCATCATGGGTGTGGATAGCTTTCCTCAGTGAGAAAGCTATCCAAATGAGCAGCTGCACATACTTGATCAGAGTTTTCCAAGCAGTGACAGCACTGACTATTGTATTGGTAATAACCAGATCCAGTCACCCTTCCATTAGCTGACTGCACTGGCATAACCCTGCTTTATGGGAGCAGGGAGGAGGAGGACAACCTGACTTTCTTTGCACAGTGTTGACTAAGTGACCTTACTTAGAAAATCAGATTGAAAAGGGTTTTCTTAACACAGCGCAGTTCAATGCAGATTTACACTCAGGAAGGTAGCAGTGCTGCCCAGGAATGTAATGCAAATGAACTCACTGTTGTAGTTTACCACCACACTCACTCAGTGTGGGGTGAAGCCGGGGGAATCTGGGGGTGCCCCAGCTGCCCCTTGAGCAGAGCAGCTGCTGTGGTGGCACGTGTTGGGGCGAGTCTCACCACGGCAGACTCTGATGGCTCTTAACCAAATCATAGCATGGCAATTTAATTCCTTTCCATGGACAGGAATTGGTGCATTTGGTGCATTTCAGCAGACTATGACTAAAACAGTATATGTGCAATTGCAGAGAGATGCAAACAAATAGAAGTGTGTGGTTCTAATCAATAAAAAGAAGAACTGGGACTTGGACAGGTACCAGTAGGTTTAAGGATGATCCTGATGTTTGGAGAGAGAATTCTGAAGTTTTTTCTAAAGAGGTGTGGAGCTATATGTGCATATGTTGCACCACCCTATGTATGATTACATTAAGAAAAACAGTTTGCATTTAATAGACTTTGAAAATTGTCAAAAAGAGCACTTCCTAGCTCTGTTCACCATGCAGTCCTGTTGCCCTGGGCTGCTCCCATTGCCTGTTATGAGAGATCCTGGTTATGTCAGCTGCAAACTAAATGTCTGTTGCAACTTACAGAAAGAGTAATTTACTTGGAACCTACTATCTATAACAGTGAAAAACAAACAAGCCTTGGTGCACTGGGCTCTGGTTTTATGGCTGTTGCCAATAGCTCCTTGAAAAGAATGCTATAGGAAATTGGCCTGGTTACAGTGCTAGGTCATCTATTAAAGTTTATGCTTCTCCCCCACTGATTTATTCTCCTTTTTTTCACTCGCCCATCATTAGTAACTGCCTTCCCCACAGTCCTCCATCCTTCCAAACCAGTGCTGCTTGCTGAAATGTGATCGTTGATTCCTTACAGTCACCCTTGGAAATGTTTTCCTCCTTTATGAACAAGAATCAAAATGCTGCACAATTGTCCCCATATCCATGCACTATCTCTGCTGCTTAATGCACGCTCCATACACAAGATAATTGTTACTGCTCCAGTAGGTGAAACTGTGACAAGTGGAAAAAGCTGTCAAGTGCCAAAATGCACATTAACCACGTGGCAAGTGTACTCTTCTCCAAGGAGTATGGTTCTTTGAATGTTTTATTGATTCTGCAAAGATGACTTCCTAAAAAAACTATTTCAGAATAGTTATTCCCCTATTTCAGAATTAGCATTTCCCTAGAGGTGCCAAATGTCAAGAAAACTGAGGACTGCAAACTCAATTTCAAGTAATACTAATTTTACTCAAGGTGATGTTTTAAGAACAGTCCTTGCACAATAGCCAACCTCACACATTTGAGGAGGAATCATGGTGAGTGACAGCACATGCAAGATTAACCCAAGATCCTGTGTGCACCATGAGGGCTCCTCACATCATTGCTCTATTACAGAAGTCATTCATGTGAACATCCCACAAGGAAATGCACAAATACATTATGTATGTTTCAGATCAAGGATAACCTACAAAAGCTAATGTAATGGTTAGAGACTTAAAAGAAACAAACCAAAAGCCAACAGCCCCTCCCTGGCACTGGAGGCATAGCATGGGCAAAACAATATTCCTTGGAAACAATTGCCCATGACTCTGACATGCAGAGCACTGGCAGTAGACTAGCACTCCTGGAATGCTGACATCAATATATGAAGCTTTCTTACTGCTTAGCACTTGGAAGAAACGTGACACATATCCATACTGGGTGGGTTCCCTCTTTTGTGCTGAAACACCTCCCACCCTTAGTCACTGTTGCACTAATAAAGCTTACCATGACCTTTGCATATACCAACACCTTCCTGACTTGGTGGAAAATCAGAGCAAGCTTTTCAGTGTTATCTACCAGATCTCCAGCCCTGCTCTGTGTGTGTATTATGGCATACCAAGAAGTCTCTTCTATAGGAAGGCAAGTCCAAAAGTGACATTCACCTCATTTGAAAATAAGCCAAATAAAACATTCTGCCTTTGTTTTCTGCTAACAGCCCATTACTATCTTGTACTTAAAACCAGATCATTTCAAAAAAACATCAACAAACCATAAACTTATCTGTAGACAATGCATGCCATAGAAACCTCACACAAATGCCAAAACAGCTACAAATGAATGCATCGTTTGCATGACAGCTCAGTCATTCATAAATGGGGTTCTACCAACCTGCAGCACATTTAAGTAAGCAAGCTTGTAATTCAGCAATTTATTGCCAACTCAACCAGCACTCTTGAGTTTTCCAGGATTAGTAAGAAACCTACTTGAAGTCTGAACTCATAATTTCTCTTGGCTTGTGTGAAGGAAGAAAGTTGTTTTGTGTAGTGGTGATACCTGGAATTACCATAGATCCCATAAATGAGGTTGGCTGACTCTTGGTGATGATGTGGTTGACCTTTTGGCAATATGTTAACATGCTGTGTGTCCCCAAAACAAATAGGATAATGTAGACAAAACTGGTGAGCCTAATATATGGAAAAACAGATCCCAAAAATCAGCAGTACTCTTTCTAGCGGGCGTACTTGTAACCAGAGGGGCAGCTGAACCTTGTCACTAGGATGAATGTTCTGTGGGTTGGTCGGTTTGTTTGCCTGTGTTTTAGTTCAGAAAGCTTGATGCTTTATCACAGCTAGGTTAAAGCTATCAATGTTCCCCACAGGAGATTATTTCTGATCCCACAACATCCACTCCCCTGCTTACTCTGGATAACCATTAGGAAACTGATCCAGGTAAAACTAACCAACTTGGCCATAAAAACCCAACCTTTACTAGAGGTTAATACCCAATACACTCAGCTAAGCAGCCAAATCAGTGTCAGTGCTAGACTGGACTGTACCAGTAGGTGGGACCAGTCCAAATAACGTTTACTGGTATGCCTTTGAAGTAATTCTACTGATCATTGGTAGAACCAGCACATCATTCTTAACAGACTTTCAATGTCAGTCACTGAATATGGATTTATGGTGGAACATCTGTTCTTCAAGATACATCTTTGTAGACAGTCCTACGTTTCTATAACATCAACAACTAAAGAACTCTTGTTGATTCATTTCTCATGGCTTTATCTCTATTTGCTTTTAGAATCTTACTTCCCATTTAGCTGCCTTTTTTCCTCAATTGGCAACTTAATGAACTTCGCATGAGCAAAAGAATTCATTATCAGTCTTTCAAACAATTTAGAATGAAATTTCATGTAGCAAATTAGTGCTTAAGGTATTAACTTTGAGCATGTCAAATATAAAAATTAATTGATCCAAATACAGAATAGACAATATTGTGCCTTGAAGGTATTTGTAATGCAGATGACAAGTCTTCTACTGATCACCACAGTAATCTGCACCACAACTAAGGAAGTAACACACATACGAATTCCAGGTGAAAGGAAAGATTTCCAATATATTTTTCAAGAAATTTTTCCTTCCTTTCAGAAACCCCTGGCATACATGCTAAATCAATGGAACAATACTGCTGATAAAATTATTGTTTAATCCTCTTGGCAACAAAGTGATCGATGTCTTTCGATGAAAGAAACTAAAGCCTGGAAATTACTTTAGACACTAATAGCTTAATCTTCAGAGAATTTTCAACACAAATTTGTCAGTAATATGCATGTGTTTTTCTAATGAAAATGCAATTGATGAGAAAGAAAAAAGGTAGGCCACCAACTGAAAGAAAACATTTATTGAATCAAAGTCAATACTTTCCTTTTAATATCTACAAGCCAACACTGAACTGACTTTATTCAAGAATGAACACAATGTACAAAAAAAGTATGTCTGTTATAAAAATATGTCAATTTTTTTTTCCTGGCTATTGAGCTGAAAACATTTTGGCAAGTGCAAGATAGGTTTGGCAAGCAAATTTAAGCTGCTATTACCAGTAACAAAGATCAAATAATTTTGTCATAGTTTTGTAGTATAATTAAGAGTCATTGATAAAGTGGCATTGGAAAAGTTATCCCCTCAAAAAAATGCATCACTGCACCGCCATGTGTTCATGCATCCAGACAATTGAACATCTTGATCTTCTGTCATCAGGAATCAGTACCTTTGTCAGTGAATACTATCAACCTAATTTAAACTATTCAACCAGGTAAGTGACATCTAATACAACTTAGGGAAGGCAAACTACCTCCATGGCCCTGCATTTTATGTGTTGTTTATGTACAGAGAGAGAAAATTAGATAGGTTCATACATGTTTAAATCAACCAGCCAGCTGTTGCAATGTGAAATCAGGGGAAGGATGGAAATAGAAAAAAGAATCATTTATGACAACAGCCCACATGCATGTCTGCATATAAAAATGGATCTGATTAAGCTCAGTTATGCCTTATTTGTCTGGATTTTTTTGTTGTTTTTTTTTTTCACATGACAATTTAATGTAAGCAGGACTCAAATCATTGGCTTCTCTCCAACGACCAACAAGGAGCAAAAAAGGGACCATTTACAGAGATTATCTGAAAACAGTGCAGTATTAAAATGCAGTTTCACAACATGTGAAAGAAACATGCTTTGGAACCTGAGCAAAAGGCATCTTACTGACTTAGTAAAAAGTCACCCTGTATGTTGTTTTCATTGGCACCTGTTCTGCCAGATTAGTATGTTGCTCTTAGCAACTTCTGTGGCCCCTAAATATTCAGTACACAGACACTGCCAACTACTTAGAAAGGTCTACTAAACTTTTCAGCTAATATTGCAGGCAGTCTGACATGCTGCTACTGGAAATGACCCTACAGCTTAAAATTAAGAAAAACTGTATTAAAAAAAAGAAGCAGCCAAACATGTTGCTCTTCTTCTCAAACAGACTAAAGCAATTCCACAGCACTTAGATACGGTACTACACTGGTTTACAGTCTCAAGGTCAGCTCTTTCAAAATAAATATACTGAACATTTACAACAAATGCCTCATGAATGCAAATTCTCTCTTTATTATTTCAAGACCAGTTGTATGAAAACTAAAAGACATAACTCTGAAGCAGCTAAGTTACAAGTCCTTTTTCAGAAACAGGTATGACTTGGTGCCACAGCAAAATTTTTCACATCTGCAAGTAAGCATTTTTTTTTTCATCTAGCACCAAGCAGGCCACCATACAAAGCAACCTCACAAAGCATGCGGTCACCTACACTCTTGATTTTGTATGAAATAATCACTTGTGCTTGCAGGTCCCAGACCTTTCAAAAATGGGTACGAACATTAGATGATTGAAGACATTAATGGAAACTCATTCACTTCTGAATTACTTGAGCACAGAAAAGATTAAAAGACTATAGAGCAACGCAATGTTGTGAATTAGTATTTGTGAAGAATGAGGAAAGCTATGGTTGGTGCTTTAATTTGCCTTAAAACAAACAAAAAGCAAAAACCAATCCTAGACAGCTCTACATCCATGATACTGGCAGAGGCCAATGCGTGCATGCCACTGAAAGGCACAGTTGGACCAATCTGATAAATGGCATCATCAGAGCAACACAGCAACTTTTCACTGGACTAATCACAAAGGGTGAACAATGAGCCATCACTTCTCTTGTCATGAGCACAGAAAGCAGTCACCAAGGCAAAAGAGAGGACACGGGAAAGAAGATATAGGAACTCATATAAACCTGAAAGATAGAAAACAAGTTCTGAGCATTCTGAGTGACCATTTTCCAAGTGTAACACTGCTATTCATTGATTTAATACCATACATTTTACAGAGCAATTGCAAAAACAGCACCCTAGTCATACAATAAAATTCTTCTGAAATTTGTTTTGTAACTAATTTCACTTGCAAAGATTAGTCTACAACGTCATCTTTTGTTAAAACAGGCTTAAGGACTGATTGATACAGTCATAACAATCTCTTGTTAATTGTGTTAAGAAATTAGCGTATTTCCATGATAACTAATTTTTTACTCAGAAATGGCTTTTAAAATTGGTCATCATAAAAACATAGCTTTTTAGAGGGAGGTAATTATAAAGCCGAATGATTGTCTTTCTTACTACTTTAGCAGTGCCTAAAACCAGACTGCAATACTTACTGGAAAAGTATCCCCAAGGCTATCCTGCCTTTGTATCTACGAGCTGCATCTGAACATTTGCAGACATGCCACCTCCATAGCCTCCCTTGGACTGCATTTGGTTCTGAATTGAACTGACCTGGAAATAGAAGGGAAAAGTGGGGCAGAGGAAAGACAGACAGTTAGTGAGCTATGGCATCTTCTTGATTTCAGTTTTGTTGCTTCTCTAGTTTTTAAGTGCTCCTTTAAAGCTACATTACTTTTGCATGAGGATATATGCAGCAAAGACTTGCTGGAATTCTAACTTCTGCCCGTAGCTCAGCAGGAAAGATGGAAGAACTGGTGCTGAGGCAAAAGTTTTTCCTCTCCCAGAGAAAAGTGGCTGATTCAGGCTTTCACTGACCCACTTGATGAATCAAAAAATAAATATTAAACAAATCTAGTATCTTACTGGCATCAACTCCATCTGACAGACTATATCTTGTTATATGGAAGTACTTCTTTTGCAAGTATGATAAACCAGCTAAGTTAACACCATTAACACCCCCCACTACTTCCCAAGGCCTGTACATCCTATTATGATTTTCACTGCCTGTATTTAAAAAAAAAAAAAAAATAAAAGGTAAACCACAAAAAACCCCAAAAACAAACAAACAAAAAAAACCCCGAATTCATAGTTCTTTCCTGCTTGTGCTGCATGAGACAAAAGAATCATGTCCAAGTGCCTTCAGGAAGACAACTAGAACCTTAAAAGTTGGTCCTTTCTCTCTGCACCGCAGAACACACATAACTACACAATGAGCAGAAAATACCACTAATTCAAGGTTATGCCTGCAGGCCACCACTTGCAATTATTTCATGTATGTTCCTTAACAGAAACCTAAAAACATCACTGGAAACTGTACTAAAACAGCACAGCAGAAATGTTTCCAAGTAGCTTGTGTTATATTTTCCCTGCATACAGAAAAAATATTTTTTTTCCATAGTGAAGCAAAACATATGCACACATATAAAATGAAGCAGTAAAACTCTTTCTTCCACACAGTTTTTCAAATCCACATGACAAAAGAGCCTGTTTTTTTGATCTTTACCTGCAACAATATGGCATATAGCAACACTGTGCAAAAGATCATCTTTTTACATATTCAAGCAGTGCAATGTAAAATCGTTTCCTAGCTTGGCCTTCTGCTAAAATTACCAATACATCTGCAGCAAAGCAATACTACCATCTTATCTTTCTTCAGGGAAAAGCATTCAGAGACACTATTCTAGTCAGAGACTAGAGACATTAGAGACAATAACCTCAGTAAGGTGGTATGGAGAAGCGCAAGCACAGTCATGGGGATATGTTTAAGAACTTTTACATTTCCCCAAGCTGCTCTTCTTCACAAAGCATTGTTACCCATTGAAATGAATAGAGTTTGACTTTATTGGTTTCCTCAGAAAACAGTTAATCTCTGTGTAAATGTATTCACAAGAGTGACTTAAGGATGGCATTAACTTCATCTCAATGAAACCTGTCTCCAGTGGAAAAGAACTAGAAAAACTTCCAGGCCACGTCACCTTTCAGCCTGATAATTTGCCTACTGGACTTTAAAATTCTGGAGAGCAGCAAATCAACACAAATTGCAAGGCTGAAGTGTAAATCTTTGCAAGTGCTCCTTCTAAAGGTTAGAACAATTTCTCTGGTTCCGGAGACACATACATAAATGTTTGTGATAGTGGGTAAGGAAGTACCAGTCTAAAATGCAGAGGCTGTTGCACTTAATGCAGAGAATGCAACAAATTAAACTTGACTCCATTAAGGATTCAGTAGCTATTTTGTATATGAAAATCTTCGTAGGAGACAGTCAATGTTAAAAACTGAACAAAAAGCAGGTCTAACATTTTCAGAGGTAGTACTCTTTCTGGAGAACCCTTCTTTTGAGGTGATTTGAGCTACAAGACCAAGCACCATGAAATACAAATTCTTTTCTTTGTTTCTGAAAGATGTCATGGGCTTTCTTTGGAGATGCATAACAGCAAGGTTCTTCTCTCACGTTTAATTTTGATGGGATAAGGATTTTGGAAGGGAAAGAGGATTGTACCAATTAACAATCACACAAATTGTTGTGCTGCTTATCTATATCATTAATTGCCTTTTTTCCTTTTCTTTCCCTCCCTTTTAGAATTAGGAAATAGCACAGATGGACACTGAGAAAGAAAATAATGGAAAACTACATGCAATACATTAAGTCAAAGACTAGACTGAAGAATATAAAACAGAGAAGAAAGTAGGAGATTTCACCATGGATTTCGAAAGTAAAATAGGAAAGAAAGGGATGGGAATGAAAAAGAACCAGTGTACAGAGGACTCCTGGTGTTGAGGTATACTTTTGACAAAGGAGCAAGGTACTCTACAGAGAGGGCAAATAAAATAGCCAAATAATTCAGCAGTCAGAAAACAACTCAAAATCATAAGGATACATAATGAAGATTAAAAAATACAGAGCACAGAGCAGACAACATGGATGAAGAAGCAAATTTATAGAGGAAATTCTACTTAAATTCCAGGTATTCTCCTAAGGTATTTAGAAAAGAGAAGGTAGAAGGAGGTTCCTCAAGGAGCATAATGTCCACACTACAAATGAAAATTCTGCAGAAGAAAAATATGCAGAGGTTAACATTGTAATCTTGGAAATTACACTGCGACGAATGAACATAGAGACCAACACAGAAAATAGGTAGAGTGAAAAAAGTAGAGATTTGAGTTTCTGGGGGAAGAGAGAGGGAGGGAAAAAATAATTATTTTTTGCATACAGATACTTTCTATCTGGGATCAGAAAAATCTGTCTTGCTTCTGATGTACCACATTATCCAAATGAAAAAAAGAGTGAGCAAAAGAGCTAGTCATGAGCACTCAAAACGAAAAAGTCTATGTAGAGAAACAACAATAATTATCTACTATCTGGAGATAAACCGAATATTATGCAAGGGAAAGGTGAGGGCAAGCAGGAGGAAAGCGTGAGGTTTAAAAACAAAGCTTCGGGCAAATGCCACAAACCTCACATGAGGCAGCTCAGCTGTGAGAATGAGGAAGGTTCCCACAGGAGAGACAACAAATATTTAAAAAGCAGAAGTCATGCTTAAAGAAAAAGAGAACTTCTCAGTTTATTATCACTTTATAATTTAAATTTGCAATGCTTTAAATATTAATGTAATATATTGCAATAAATAAGTAATTAGCTTTAACTCGATTTTATCAAGCTAAATCTTTGTTTGGCCATTTAACCCGCTTACAGATGTTTTAGTACAGATCACTTTCAGTTCACTACACTGTTTCTGGGAAAATGTGCTGTATTGTTTGCTATGTCAAATTTTTTAGCTTCACCCTTTCCCATTATGCAGTGAGTTACAAAAGTTTCTATCTCAGTAAGATCAATTTAAACAAGTTGAAACTGCAAATGACCTCACCTGCCTACAACAAAACTTTTATTTACAGCTCTGCTCTCTATTCTGATACTTCTGACAGATTTTTCTTCTTTGTCAACAAGTATTTTTCATCTCCATGTATGCTTTTCTTTAAAGAACATTACAGAAGTCAATTACTAAAGTATTTTTCATCATTATCTACATATGACCCTTTCCTGTATATTATTTACCTTAAAAACAAATTGACATTTCACAGAAATTTGAGGCTGTACAAGATAAATCCACTTCCATCATCATTACCTATTTTAACCTCTGCTTTTCAGAGAGGTAAAAATATTTCTTGTTCCTATCATCTACAGGAAGCCATAAAACTTTACCTGTGACATTGTTCTAATATGAAATAATTTTCATCTGCTCAAACTTACTGAATTCATTCCACTGAATAGGTCTCCTGATCCTACATGAGCTGTGTGAACAAAGTTTGTTGGCTCCCCAATCATGCTTCGGTCAATCCGCCGACGTCTTTTCTGAAAAGAAGGTAAAGAAAATATCTGAGATTCATTGCAAAGGCAAAATCAATGTGTGTCATTAATGTAGAAGTTAATCCTCTATAGGGTAGTGCATACACTGTAACATATTTCCACAGAATAAAAAAGCAGAGTCCAAATTCTGAGCTTAGAAATACTAGAAATACTGTTCTTTGTCTTCTGATTCCAGTACTGAGAGACTGAAGGGAAGACTTGCTTAACCTCTGCTCCTGATTTCTCAGAGTCACAGCTTTATTTTTTATTAATGCAATAACACACGAAAAATGAGAGGTAGTAAAGACTTCCTCTAACTAAACCTGCTTTGTTTACCTGCCTCCAGCTAAGCATTGCACCTAAAGGATCAAACCAAGAAAACCCTATCCTTATTTCTTAGGCCAGAGTCAGGGAGCAATCTATGCAGTGGGTAGTCACCATATGGCCATATTCTGAAAAATGTGTGTGCTTGGAAAAATAAAATAGCTGTGAAGCACAGTATCAGTATCTTCAGTTCTAGGTGTGTTGTACAAAATAGTGTAACATCTAAGGAACTACTTTAGCTCAAGGAAAATCATCTTAAAGTCCACTTAGACTCATTTTTAATGATCTTCATTTTTAATAAGCAACAAGACTGTAAGACCACACAGACTCACAACACGAAGGCACATGCCTCAGGAACGGGGTAGCTACTATTGAAACATAACTAGATTAAATCTTTATGAATCAGAACCCACAACTATAAGAATACATCATAGGGTTTAGCCAGCAAGTACAAAACATATTTAATCCTGTCCTGCACCTTTTTCCCTGTTACAAAACCAGATTTCAGTTGGTTTCAGTACCTTACTGCATCATATTAATAGCTGAGATATGGAGTAACACAATTCTTGCATAGAAATAGCTAACTACAATGACCTGATCTATGTCCAAACTATTAGTAATGTGACAAGATCAATCAAACAAAATATTCCAGCTGTAAAAACTTCATGTAGTTCAAAAGCTTTCAGAGAAAAAAAATGTTTATAGAAATTAACTGAGAGTTGTAATTATAGAAAACATTAATAGAGTTCACAGAGTCATAAATAGCCACAACAGACTTTATCATGTTCCACCAATGCATCAATACTTAAACCTGGACCTCAAGCTCACTTACACGTACAGCACAGGATTTCTTACGTTATGCATGACATTAGTTGGTAAAGCATATGTGACTAACTTGGGAGAACAGACTCCACACCAGCTTTGTGCTTCCACTGCTCATCTGGCAGTTTCAGGAGCATCTCTACTAGGTATGAGGATTATTGGAAGTTCACATTGCTGTATTTACACAATCTAGTACTGTAACATGACTGCCCCAGCTTGTGTTGCAGCCGTGGCTGCGGTGCCACGTTTGTGTCATTCGGTGGCAGAGACGACAAGGCGAGGTCTTCCCCTGGTGCTCTGACCCACGTGGGCTCCCAGGATTGCTCAACAACCTGACATTATTGCTTTTCTGTTTGTTGGGTTTTTTCTTTGATGTTATTCTGAGATGTTACACTTGAGAGGCGGTGGGCATTGGCCGAGTGGCGTAGGCCCCCGCCTGTGGAGCCGGTTCCTCCTCTGAGGATGCCAGTTCGAATCCTGAGGAACTCGCTGTCGCCGTCCGAGCGTGCTCGGCCGTGGCAAAATGAACCTCAGGAGTAAAGGGGGTGGGGCCAATTCCGCGCACACTGTGCCTCACCTAAAAAATCCATTGCGCAGGCTTATCTCAAAATCTTCATTCACGAAGTCCAGCCAACAACAACAACAACTGTAACATGCTGCGATACTGACAAGAAAGATCTAGAGAGGTGTATGAAACACACTGCTCCAACTAAAACACTTTAAATTGTTTCATGTTTGCGGTAGTTGCCCCTTTCAAAAAAATAACAGCCAAATTTATATAGCTAAACAACACATCCATGATTTCTTCATTTTTGTAAAGTTTTGAAGTGTAGGGTTTTGATGCAGAGAAAACACAGATAAATCTAAGGATTTTGAATTACTTTTTCTTGGTAACTCTTTCTTCATGCAACTTATTTTCCTCCTTGACTTGTTAAGATCACTGGCATGCCAGTAATAGGCTTGGAGTGCTGAATCTTGTGAATGACTGTAAATGATTCTCCACTCATCATCAGCTAATCAACCAGAAATCTCTATTTAAACTGCGCTGCCATAAAATCATGTTTCTTATCTTAAATGAGTTACTGATCAGAGGGCACAGCCTGCTCCACCCTGGCTTGTGCCCACTGATTCCATGAAGCAATGGAAGGAACATTACTTAAACGCTCTGGTATATTAAGACCACAAAACAGTTCACACTGAAAGCAAATCAAAAATAGTTTTGGAGTTATGTTGGGGGGTTTTTGCTCCCTGCAGAAGCACCCAGTCTGCACTGCACACTACTGTATTACCTTGAATCATGAGAATGCTTTCGAACCAACTTTACCAGTTCCCACTTACCATGACTCAATTTCTTTTTCAGACTACTCTTGGAGCGTAAAAATTAGACTTTTCTTGGATGAAGTTAACTAGAAGACTAATTGATGTCCTCCTATTGCTAATGGACATTGAACCCAATGAACCACATGAGCCAGTCTGGAGAAGATAACAAAGACATATAGTGCACGTCACGATTCCCCAACACCAACTGTTCTGCTCTTCTGCCATGCTATGCCGGTTCTACAGACACAGTTTCAACCAAAATGACCACTTACGATGCCTAAAGGGACATGAGAAACATTGTAAAAAGTCATCTCTGTGAGCAACGTACCACGGAAAAAGTAGTAAGGAAACGTGTCTGGAAAGGTAATAAAGCTCTGACAGAGGACACGATAAACATTAGCTTTGCTAGGATTTTGAAGTTTTATTTTCTGAATCCCTGTACCTATAATACCAGAATGCAATACCATTGTTCTATAAACAGTAAGAATTAACACATGAGAAGGATTCTTTAGTAAATTTGATTTGAAAGAAGCTGAAAAGCAGTTCATCTTTTACTTAGGCACATTTCCCTCAGTGTATCCTTTGTGTCTTTTTATGCTTGCTCCTAGTGCAAGTCACAAGCCTGGTTGTGCAACTGATTGTTGTGGTGGAGGATTGATTTAGGGTGTGTTCTGGGAGTTAAAAACACTGTGCTTGGGAACTGGCCACTGTCTTCTACAGAATAACAGCAGCTGTGGCTGACCAGCTGAGACAATCATGGTGACTTTCAGGAGGGGAAAACTTAAAAAGTACTCTTTAAAAAAAATACTGACAGAGTCTCACAGAATTTTATCCCACTGACCTTCACCTCTACCCCAAAATCTGCATGGGGCCATATAATAAATATTTACCTTCAGAATATATTTAAATACCACTAACCTAATAATGAGTAGTAATGAGATATGACCATTAAGGTCATCTGTAAAACAAATTAATGTTTATGATAGTGCAAAAAACTTCAACATACACCCACCCACCCCTGAACATTTGTATCATCTACAGGTTTGTTTTCAAGATGTTCCTGACAGAAGAAATACATGCCCCAACTCCGTCAGTCTAACTGCAATAAGACTGTGTGTCCCGTGTCTGTGTTCCTTGTGGATTTTTCTCTTTGCGGAGGGGAAACAGAAGAAGGTTCATATTACGATTAGCTAACTTTTCTGTATCAATAGGTAAAAATATTTAACGTCTATATTGAAGCCTATGAATTTATTTCTTTGCCTTGTCCCAAGGCATTTCGCCCTTTACAAAGGGGACAGAGAGTTGTAAGGCGCACAACGAAGATGAGAGGAAAAGACCTGTAGAAGGATCCTGGAAGTGGTATATGTTATCATTTAATGATTTTACTGTTTGTTTCCTTTGCCAAAAAAAACCAAAAAACAAAAGACAAACAAAAAACCCACCCCAAACCCAAAAACAAACAAACAAACAAACAAAAAAACCCAAAAACAAAAACAAAAAAAAAAACAAACCAAACCAAAAACAAACAAACAAAAAAGGCAGAATTTGGATTGCAAAACATATACCTTGAAAAACAGAACTAATCTTTAACAGAAGCAGAAGAGAAGCAGGTTTATGTGTTTAATTCTTGAGAGGAATGGAAGTAACCTGAGGATCCATCCAAGAATCTTTACTTTCAATATATACTAGATGCAATGAAATCAGATCATAGTTAGGTTACCATAGAAATGAAGGAAAAATTGATCTTTTCTATTCTTAGACTGCAAGTGATGCATTGCACCCACACTGAGTAGAATTTCCTTCAAAGCAGATCAGAATTCAGCCACCAGCAGTTGCATCACACATATTATTTTAACCCTCCAAGTTTCTTGACACTTTAAACCATTTTAAACTTCTAAAAAGTAAATCTAATTATACCATGTATTCAACCTGCCCTTCAGCAAAGCCACAACTTCAGCAAAGCCACAAGCATTTTACTGAAACACTGTTTTTCATAGTTCAAACTACTTACTGCAAAAAAAATTGAAACTGTAATTTGTTTCTTTAAACAAACAACTGACACTGGTGGATCTAGAAGTATGCAAAATTTCAGTTTTATTCCCCCTATTTTGGTTTCCAGGGAAGAAGTGATCTTTTTTTCACTATCTTCAAACTTTCTCCAGTGGGTGGGCTGTGCTTCTTTAGCTCAAGCCACTTCGTAAGTGATGGCAACAGTTCAGAATTATACAAGTTTTCTGCCTGTACACATACATATGAAAAAGAGAAGGTTTGGAAATTTTTCTTCTTTGCACAACTAAGCATCTCTCTCTGGTCTTCATGAGAGGCTCTCTCAAAAAAAAAAAAAAAACCAGAAAGACAAGACATGAAGAGTAACATCAAGGTCTCAAACATATAAAAAAACTATTTAAGAGAAGTCATATAGATCCTAGGAAGCTGATAATTACTTTTCAGGAAGACGCTAGAAGTTGGATTTGGAAAGGAAGTCAAACAGAGTATCATACAAAGGTAGTCCAAAGTCAAGTGCCAATCTATAAACACTAGGAATCAAAAGAAAGAAATCTCTTTAGCTGTCAGAAGAGCATATTCTGCTAAATCTACATCAGAGTTTTTGAGAGAGCTGATGGAAACGTATCACAAATCCAAGTCTAAGTGAAATGTGACATACAGCATTGAAAAGGACCCTGCAACAAAAAAACCCTGCATGGATTTTGCCTTCAGAAGGTTCTCAGATGCAGTCAGCACTCAAATGAAAGTGGCACTGTAAGTGCATGAGGAACGTGCACTCTAAACATAAAGTTGTATATGGGGAAACATGAAGAAATTCAAAGGGGATGATAAGTTATTGCCATATTGTGAACACAGAGTTTCTGAAAACAATGCTTCTTTATTAAAATTCACATATATGGCACTTTTATCACCTACCCATTTAATTTACGTCCATTCTGCAAACAAGCAAAACTGCCAACTATTTTTTCCAGATAGCAATGCCCTTTATCCAGCTCTATGTTGTCCTGGCTTTTTATATTTTAGGATCTCAGTAAACTGTGAGAAACCAGGCAACAGAATACTCACTGTTCTCGGCAGCTACACGAGCAACAAATCAGTAGCAGGGGTAGGCTGGATCTTTGTACCTCACATTTGGAGTAACAAAATTTGGTATTTAGGTCACAGGCAGTAAAACTGTTTTATTGTTCTTCTCTAAGACTAACAAAGACACAGTTGTCCTTCTACTGGGGAAAACTTTTTGTAATTGCTATTTAATAATATTATCAAGCTATCACAAGGAAAGGATAACTTTCCTACTGCCAACTTTGTAGCATTTACCCAAATGCTACATGTATTTTTTGTTACTTTTTAATACATATAGTTTTGTCCTATTTTGTATGCAGTAAAAATACACTGTGCGCACTACATTTGTTACATAAATCATATCAATATATCATGTATTTTTTCAGTCATTTTATATCTGTGTTCCAAAAAGTGTAGGGCACAGTAAAATACATTAGAAAGGAAACAGCATGATGATCTGACCCATTCAGTCTAATTCTGTGCAATGTGCTTTCAATCACAGCCAAGTCAACATGTATAAATACATCTATAAAATGGCAAGTAATGCACTTTCCTTTTTTTGACCAAGTTTGTCTTGTCTTGCTTTCTAACCATCTGTATTAGAGACATTTTGGTTCAAAGTTGTCATCATTTCTCCTTATTCTGCAAGACACTCTTTTATTTTTCTTGACTTATGATTTTGGTTTGATACATACACAACAAAAAATAAAACTATGTACCATGCTTTGGCACCTCAACTGATACAGAGTAAAAGCATCAACTTTCTAATATTAATTCTGCAGTCTTGTATCAGTCTCTTCCCTAATTTCAGATAATTTAAAAAAAAATAAAAATTGAAAGGATGGTGTAGATCAAGGCATTTTGAACATTTCGCATTAGAGTGAGTTATGGCAGGAGCATCTGAGGCTTCAGTGGGCCCCCCTTGCCTACTAGGATGGCCTTCAGAGATTCAGCAGTGCTTACTGTTGGCACAGAGGCTCAGTAACCTAGCTAAGACAAAAAACAGTTTTTCCCTTTTCTTAAATGAATACTGTCATAAAACAGGCTTATCTCTCTTGGCAAAAGATAACTAAAGAACATTCAATTTCTCTCTGATGCCTCATTCAAGACCTAATAAATTTACTTGCTAACTCCCTACTGGGAAACTCTCCCTGGTGAACAGAGAACTGAACACTCCATCTGGATTCTATTAAAGAATTGCTTTGCAAAATGAATTTCTTTGGTCAGAGAATGATCACTTAACATTTTTTTTGCCTCCAAAAAGGTTTCTCTTTTAAAAGCAGAAAAATAACTGTACATTCATAAACACTAGAAAGTCACACAGCTTTTAAACTTGCCTCCCCAACACAAGGGCCAGTTTTTCAGTCTACCCAGTCACTGCCGTCTCATGTCATTACAATGTCATCAAATACAATAAGAAGCCATTCACGCTCTGAAACTTCTTCACACGCTTGACTTTTAAGTAACAGTATGGTAATTTGAACATAATAAAATATAATAACTTTAAACAACAGAATCTAATTCTTCATTACACTATAAGATCTAGCACTAATACATATTTCCATACTAAACCAATCCAAATCCCAAATTCTCCTAAAAGAAAATAAATCCCAGTAAAGCCACCACAACTGCCATTCTTATGGTAGACAGGGAAAATGTAAGCAAAGAATATGCTCCTGGTTTTCCACTGTATCTGCATTTGTTTTCACTATATTTTTTTTCACACTATATGGGTGCACTATTAAAACAATGATAATATGGATATGATATGGATTTTTTTAATTAAATAGGAACTATCAGATTTATATAGAGATTCACACCTACTGATTTTCACTTTTGAGGAAAAAAACCTCAAACAGCAAACCTTTTTTTTTTTTTTTTTACAATTTCTGTTACCATGTATTATAGTGTTAATTTCAGGATTACCCAATGCAAAAAATGCAAACTCTTTTAATCTGTAGATTTACTCTCTGGGTTCTTTGTCACCAATCATGATAGGTGTTTCATAAGCCTTCCCTGAGGACAAAGTAATGTATTAAACGTTTCAATGACAGAACTCTGTTGAAACAGAGCTGTTTGCTAGCTTTGTAGTCAAGAACTTAGATGAAACTTCAAAAGCAGTACAGGCCAAAGGCAGAAAAAAGAAATAAAAAATAAAACAGAAATCTAAGGAAAGGATTTAATCAAAGTCAAGATAGTCCACCATTTCAAGATGGGGGAATTGGATGGTTAAAGGAGAAACTGCAAGAGAGAAAACATCCTTTGTTTTACTTCTTCCATCTTTCTCACTTTCTATATCTGCTCTAAAAGAATACCAGCAACAAAAGAGTCCCTGTGTTGTGGTGCCCAGCTGATCCTCCACACACAAGCAGGGCTAGGTTGTTGGCTAGACTTTGCAAACAAAGATTTTGGGATAATCCTGCACAATGGATTTTTTAGGTGAGGCACAGTGTGCACGGAACTGGCCCCACCCCCTTTACTCCTGAGGTTCATTTTGCCCCGGCCGAGCACGCTCTGACAGTGACAGCGAGTTCCTCGGGATTCAAACTGGTGTCCTCAGAGGAGGAGCCAGCTCCACAGGCGGCGACTTACACCATTCAGACTAGGGCTAGGTACTTGCTCAGAAAAGGAAGTATCACATCACCCTGCAGAGGTAGAGTTCTGTTCTCCCCCACACATGCTGTTCTGCTTCCAAAATAGTCTCATGTGCACAGGATGGCTGCCTGTCTCTCAAAACAAGCTGTGGTCTGAGTGACGTGCCTGAGTACCCCATACTGACCCATCAAAATTGCCTAAGAAGGCTGTAGTATCTTTCCTCAAACCCTACATAAGGGGGCTGTAGGGGCAATGATGTCCCTTGTATTTGTTTTTGTGCATTGCATGTTTAAAACGCATTTCTCCATACTTCCCTCCTTAACCAGGAACCTACAAGTTTATGTTAAAAACAAAAGGTATGTACGTGTAAAAAGCTGGAATGCTGGAATCCTCCCATCTCCAGCATCTAGATCATTAGGTAGCAAATACTGTGAGACCAATGGCTGGATATGTAAAATTGTCATAAAGAAGACTGCACACTCCCTAAATATTTCCCTGAATACTGTATTTTCAATCTCTTTCAGTTTTTAAAATTTGTGAGCTTACACTGCGAAATCCAACTTTTGTACGGTAGTTGCAGCTCATATAAACGCTGATGAAATTAAAGAGGCACCATACAGAGTAATGTTAAAATTCCAGTCAGCACTAGTATACGCTTAAGGTTTTGAACATTTAATTTCATTTTTGAACCATAAAGTGACAATGACCATTTGAACTGCAGGGGACCACATATTCTCAATAAGCAAGGAAAAAGGACTAGACCTGTAAGTTTCAAATACTTCATGTCAAAAGAAGCTCTGTACAGAAGAAACAGAAAAGCAGAACTAAGATAATATGCAAGATAAATTGAAATGCTAGCCACTCTCTACAAACAGCTATGTAACAGTGACGATTTGTTCTAATGCAGTAACAATGTGGCACCTAAGCCCAGAAGGGGCATATTCTGACTAGTGCTGTGATCTTCATCAACTGCGAAACACCAAAGCTGCCCGTACCATCACATTTTTCTCAGTCTCCTACATGGGCAGTTTCTAGCAGATTGCTTAGAGACTCCTGACAGATTAAGGATCTTACAAACTAAGTCCTCATCAGAACAGAAGCAGGACAAAAACAGTATAAGTTTTCATGCCAGCTCTTAAGCAACAGAGAAAAGGAGCAGGGTTCCAGCACACTCAGCTTTCTTCATGTTCTCAATATTTCAGGGTGTCTCATGGCTTCTCTAGCTAAAAATATGAAATTGAGACCAATGATTGAAAAGAGCTAAGTTTTTTAACAATGTAAGCTGTTGTAACTAGCATCTAACAAACTGATTATGAAATGTACAGCAGACTTAGCTTTTATGGCAAAATCACTTGACATGTACTGATTGACTCAAGAGGAAAAGAAAATTATGAAATCTGATTGTTTTCTGAACTGCTCAGCAATTCACATCTAGGGGGAAAAAAAAAAAAGGGGAAAAAGAAGAATCTAAAATGGCAAACTTGAACTCTATCAAATCTTCCAGACTGATTTTAAGTTCAATTTTGCATCAAATTAATCTATTTCATGAGTTAATACAAACTGGATTGTATATTATCTCAAACAGCTCCTTTGCTTTTAACAAGTTCAGCACCTTCTTCAATTTTTTGAAAGGTAAGCTTTTTAATTTGTTTACACAATATTCCATTATATTATGATGTTAGTCATCATATGACAAAACTAGCAATTGTAGCCGATGTTTTCTAAATAAACAGGAAAAAATTGCCAGATGAAGTCAAATGACTCTGAAAGACAAGAGGTCCTTGTCTTTCAAGAGATGTGTTCAGCTCACACATCAAAGGGAACTTGTTCAATTCCAGATGCTTAAACCAACTTTAAGTCACATGGTGAATCCGAATCCATTCCTTTGTATAGCTTTTAGATACTCCTTTTCAAAATATACATTAGTACAATTTTAAGATGTTATTTAGAACTTTCAACTTGGCTGTGGCTTTGTACCCAGAAACTTACTTTATCTTCCTAGTAATTCTGTTTTAATAACTTTTGTTAACTGTAGTATCTCAGCAAAGATCAGAACTTAACAATATCATATTAACTCTCTCCTTACTGTTCCCTAGCTGAGAAACTTCCAGTAGGTTAGCTGTTGCTTGGATCAAGTGCTTATTACCAGCTCACACAGATGGAAACAGTTTATCACTGCCCCTTTGGAGTGAATCCAGACCTGTGATACAGGTAATGGACAAAAACTGTGCTGCACAGGGCACAGAAAGAGAAACTGAAATAGTGGCTTTGTTTCCCCTAGACAAGAGACATCTGCTTGTGGTCTTAACAGTCTTATACTATCTATCAGGAGGGTGGAGAAGACAAATTGACTTGAAGGTGCACAGTGATAGTCTCAGAACCCACAACCTGAAGTTCCAACATAGAAAATACTGCTTAAATAAATAGTTATATAGGTGGACAAACACTGGACCAGAATTCCAGTGAATTTTCAAGTCCATCCTTTGAGATCGTCAGAAGTCACCTGGGCATGGCCCTGCAAACACCAAGTCCAGCTAGTTCTGCTTTGAGATGGCACATTGCACTAGACGGCATCCAGAGGTGTGTCTTGTCGCCTAGATTATTCTCCAAATCTCTAACTTCAGATGGTGATGAAGAAGAAAGCAGAGCAGGCTGGCATTGATTTTCCTGTATACTCTCCCCGTTAATCAAAATCATGACATAAAATAGAGGCTAAACAAATGATGTAAAGACACACCAAAATACAAACTTTCTGGAACCTTCTAAAAACTTCTTGTAAAAATTAAATCCCAAGGTTTTGATAAGAACATGATGCAAACTGCATCGTGCTGAGCTTTCTTTCCTTTCACTCACTGACCTTTCCCAATAAGAACATGAGAAATACCTGAAAGTCATCTATCATGATGAGAGCTGTAGCTCTCCAGAGGACATGTGTCAAGATTGCATGCAGCCCCTCTTGCTCAGCTAACTGAATGGTTCTTATGTCTCAGCTAGAACACAAACAAAAGCTTTGGGTATCCTTAAATACACTGCATAACAAAATAGTTTTGTTAAGAAATTGTACTTCATGCTTCCAAATTCTGTAAAAAGACTTCATCTAGAGACAGCTGACCAATACAAACAGGTTTCTTATATACTGTGCAGGTGTCTGCACACATTTGCATCTAATGGAAGCACACATGTTGTATAGGGCACATCACACATAAGCACATACCAAACTCCACTGCAGAAAAGGAACAGAAAAGAAACTGAAATATTACCTCTGAACAGGTAACAGCAACTGTCAGACATGCAATCCTCAGTCACACTCACCATACAAAACCAACCAATTAGTAAGTCTAACAACTTCTCTGGACAAGCTAGTTAAAATACCCACTGCAGTGAAGGTAAGAGCTCTAAATGCATTGCTGTATGTGCTCACATGGCTTAACATTGCAGTTGTCCTTAAACTATGACAAAAAAATCAGTGCACACGTCATATTTTCAGAAAGCCTCTGTATACAAGTCACAGTAATTCTTTTCCTGGGAGACAATGGATCTTCACAAGTTATGGCATTGGTAATTCTCAGCAGTAGGGAATGAGTGAAAGCTCTACTGCTTGCACTGCAGGCAATATCAAAGCCACAATATTTAACAGCAATATCATTAAGAATCAACTAACACACACAGTGAATTCATCAACTTCTAAATATCTATGTGAGCATTATCTTAGAAACCTGGCATTAGTTTGCCCAGATAGCAGCAGCTTCCTGTTTTTTCACACCCAATGAAATACCTAAATATTGGCCTGGTTTTCTAATGGTGTACTGTACTATTTATTTCTCAGTGAAAATGAATGTGCTCTGAATGAAGATACTTTCACTTTTTTGTACATACATCTTTCTGTGGCAAATAATCTTGTTGGTTTTGTGTGTGTCAGCCTGTTAGAGACACTCCTGACTGACCTTTTTGGTCATCTTCCCACTGGCATCTCCTCGCTGAAGTTATTTGTCACCTGAGTGAACTCAGCACTATCTCTGCGCTGTCCTTACTGCTCCAAAGACTTCCTGACCAGTTACCTCCTCAGCATATGAGTGCTGTCACATGGCCTTGGATACCCTCTTTTGCAGTAGTGAAAAGCATTCATAAGCATGGAATCCCACATTTCCTTCACTGCCATCACACTTCTTGCTCCTGTGAAGACTTCTGCAAAGCTCCCAGATTTGACTGTCAGTGTTGGAAATCTGTTCATCTAGTTCATGTTACGTAAGTCACTGGAAAAAGTGCATCCCAAAATACATTATAGTCTGTTGGTCTGTCTCTGCTTGCTTTTAAAACATGAAGGCAGAAAGGGGATAGAGCCCACATATGGGAAGCAGGAACAGCCTCGCATGTTTTTCCCATACTATCAAAAATAGTCACATATTTGAGAAGTGATCCCACAAGTGGATGTGGAAATGATGGCACAACACATAAAATTCGAAAAACACAATACAACAAGCAGTCACAACTTAGCAACAGATGGCCCAGTAGATGCTTAAGGATGTTTACATGCCAACCCCTCACTTAGCATGGCTAGAAGCATCTCTGGAAGAACAGTCCACTGGCAACACTTCAGGAATGTTCAAATCAACAGCTGCACTTAGGCTTAAATCAGCTTTCTGCTCAGCTTTGGAAATATTCAGAATAGTGTCTGACATCCAGCAGCAACACAAAAACCTATGCCAGAAGTGTGGCAGATACACCCGAAGAGAAGGGAAGGTGTTCAGGGGCTAATTAACAAGTTTAAACAGAAGCATGGCAGCAAAGGTAGAGCAACATGGTGTGCCATTGCAAATCTGTAGGTTCAAGAGGCAATAAGGAAAAAAGCCATTGTGAGGGAAAACTAGTCAAACACTGTAAGCCTACCTATTTCATTACAAGAAAGAACATAAAAAGGAAGCCCTTTCAAGGACTGTTCTGCTTTCCTTGGCAAAACAAAGGAATTCTTACTGCTTTGTCCTGTGTCCCATCAAGGAAAAACCCCAGTTCAAAACATGTTCAGGCACTTTTGTATAGTCTTGCTCAGGCATGCCACAATTCCACAAGTCTTGAGTGTCAAAAATAACTAACTATTTTAATTTCACCAAATCAAAGTGTGCAATAATCCTTATTTATTGGTCAAATTCTTCTACTCTAAATTCAGTGTTGTTGAAAAGACATATTCAGGAGCAGTAGCAGAAATAGCTCCTTCCTGTTCCACTAGATGCACTAAAAAGACACTGGAATTTTGTGGAGGACAAAGTCGCAGGTACATTCACTATTCGTATTTCACTGCTAGACTCATGAGTAGGATCAACAACATATCACAGTCATTCACACTGTCATTTTTAGAGACAGTGTTGGCTGCTCATATCATTTAGAGAAACCTTTCTACATCTTGATCCATTTCTGTAGCCAGCCTCTCTCTCCTGGTCCTCCAGATTTTCTGCATTAAGTTATTTCTGACAAATTCCTTTCTGCAAAAGCAGAATTTCTATTATTGTTTTATTGTGTCTTTGACTTGCATACTTTCTATACCATTTCATACTATTCCTTCAGTCTAGTTCTGGCAATTCTGAAGTTGTATTCACTGCAGAAATCTGGGAAATATAGTGGCTTTCTTATTGTGCCACTGATCTTGCCAGAATAAAACTGTATGTTGGAGCTTCTTATGACAGGAAGAACAGGAAAGCATGGTTCTTTGTCAGCTAAACAGGAAGCTTCAGCATTGCAACACTGAGCACCACAGACATCTCTCAAATTCATCCAGGGTTGTGCATCATGGGCAACTTTGGGGCAACTGCTTCCCAGTTCTGCAAGTGTAGTCAGCTTCTACCAAAACCAAGATACAGTCAGCATCGGCTTCTGGTTACAGACTGATGGTCACTGGCAGTAAAAATCAGAATGAAGAGTAGAAAGAACAATAAACATACAGAGGAAAATCAGGTTTTCTAAAGAGCTGCAGGCTGGGAATTTCTAAACTAGCTGCATAATAGCAAGTGTTGATTATTTATAGTGAGCATTTTTCCTTTTATTCCTCAGGAAATGAAATCATATGATACCTAAAAAACACAGGACACAACTGCATTTTCCCAACAACTACAGCTTTGAACAAAGAATTAAACAGTAATTGTTGTAGGAGAATATATACCGTTCCTAAATGAAAGACAACATCAACAACTAAACTATTACCACCACCACTGTGCATTTCATAACCTGAGTGTGAGACACCCCTTACTAACACACAGGTCTTCACTGAACTATGGCAGCCTATGCCAATTAAAAAAAAAAAAAAAAAAGATAGTTTTGAACCACTGGTTCAACAGCATGACAACTGCCAAACTTTGATTGTGATTATTTAAGAGTTCCCTATGCCACACTGTCATCAGGCTATACCACTCAAAAACATGATTCTATGACTAAGCACAGAATTTGCAAGAAGTTAATTTTCCTCCCAGATTTCCTCCATGTTTTCTATGCCTCAGCCTTTCTTCACTATTTCACCAAGTTTCCCAGAAGTTCTGCGAACATCCACAGACAGAGGCATTAGAGCAGCCACCAGCAACTGCTGTCATGAATAGACTTTGACACACACTTCTCAACTGTGGCAAAGCTTTACACCGTGGAGAGCTGAAAACTACATCAAAACAATTTAGGGCAAGAAGAAATGCATCAGCATGAAAGGTCTCACTTTTTATAGGCAGATTCTGGGCTGTCTACCATGAAACAACATCAGTTGTCCTATAAAGGGTCTATAAGGCAGCTATTAAAGCTACCCTACAGAGAGCTTTTCAGAACCAGTTTAACCGCTCCGTTGACATGTCTGGAAATAGCACATTAGAAATATTTTTGAGAATCAGAAGGCTGTGGTGGTCCTGCCATCCCTCTGGTATTTGGCACCATGTCCCTTCCTTCACTGCCTGCTGGAACAAACACATGTGCAGGCCCAGACAGTGAGATGAATTTCATCCTTCAGCAGACTGGCGTTTACAGCCCACTGCTCGCTCCTCAGGAGCCCTCCCAGCCTCTGTGCTTTGTGCTTCTCTGCTACTGTTAAATTTAACCTCTGCTCTGGTTTCCCGAAGGTATTGGTCAACTTTGCCATTTAACAGCCATTTGGGAAGAAACTTTACCCAAATGCTGCTGGTTTTTCTTACTGGAAAGAACAACTGATTTACAAATTACCTCGATAAAAGACCCCAAAGGCTGCACAGCTAGAAGACAACAGAATACAATTAAGAAGTCCACTTGAAGCTTTTGGCTATTTCCTCACCTTTGTCCTAAATTACCTGTAGCAGCTACATCAAAATCTCTCCTGAAAAAAGGAAATTGCCATATCTCTTCAGAAACATAAAAGGCTTGTCTTCAATGAAACAATGTATACTTGGTTTATGTTCTGGCTGATTTTATGCAAAGCCAAACACTACAGAATCAGAGTGACTCCAGTCCTCTCTGTAACATCTTTATAGACAATTTTAAATCTAATTTTCTTAGGTTTAAGGTATTCATTTTAACATATTATACTGAAAATGGTAAAATGTTTTAAGTATGGTTTATGAACCTAATAATCATTAAAACTTACAGGAAAACATAATTCTCCACTACGAACAACACAACAGTGTTGGTTTCCAGCTGAAAGGCTAAGAAAAAAAAAATCAGGAAGTGGAAAAGCATGTATTATTAAGACACTCAATACCCACTCTTAGGGATCCACTAAGGAAAAAACCTGGGAAACCCAGACCTTTCTGCCATTCACAACAGTTTCCCTGCAGGCTTTATTTCTGGACCACTCTTCTGCGTTCAGAGATTGTACAGTGTTCATTTTTGTTTAAGAAACTAAACCACATAAACTTGCACAGACCACAACGTAAAACTTAGATGTGGCTGTCTTTCTGAGGAACAGTACCAGCAAAAACCACACCACAGCTAGTGCAACCTACAGCATTTCTTGTTTCCATCATAAGTGTCATCATAAACATAAGTGTCTGCTATGTTTGGCCATAAAAAATAAACTGTCACTAAGACTCAGCCCTGCAATGCCTGCAGAGCCAACATTGCTAAGAGTCTAAGCTAAATTCTATTCCTTCTTGGGCATGACCAAAGAAATTCCAGGCAGCTGAAGCAGAGAGACTGTTCACAGAAAACTTACTTTACCAGTGTGGGAAAAAGATTCAGCTTGTCTCTCTGAACCGAGAGGGAGCTTGTAGACTTGGAAACTGGAAATTTTACTTATTTTCAAAAGTGGTTCCTTGTAGGAGTCAATCACTAAATCCACATTTTAGTGATCAAAAAAACAACTATATAGTAAAACAGGTTTTTGAGTTGCGCTTCAGGACATCCCTCAAAGGGAAAACTTTGCCTGCTTCTTTAGACAAAAATTACAAGCACAACAAAACCAACTAAAATCCTCTCATTCCCTTAATCATTTTTCTTTCATTTTCACTGGAGGATAACATCAGCTGACTAATTCTTGAACATTAAATTATGTAAGTTGTTATGTATCGTAAAGTCCTGTAGGGTAACAGGTCACTTTTCCTATAACATAGGGATAGATTAGACTGATACAAACTTTTCTGTTCTCTCTGACTAAACAGAGTGAACAGTGTTTACACGGGTGTCAAGACAGTTAGGAAGAGACAGAGATATTGTAGAACATAATTTTGGTGATATGAAACACGCTACCAGCAGCACATAGTGAGAATAATTTTATTGTCTTCAATGGAGGATCAAGGTGACCTGACATATATAAAATGTTATAGCAGATATTCCTCAGCAGTTAATTCACATGAATACTGGTCACTTCAGAAACTCTTCTTGTTTTATTATCTAGTTAGAACAGAAAAGCTCTTTACAGTGAACATAGTTAAAAAAAAAAGTATGTGTAATCCAGAATTAGCACAATCCATTCTAAAATCTAGCTAAAATAATTTTTTGTGCAGAAAAACTACTATTAAAGATCCAAGATTATCTTGGCAGTCCATGAGGATCCCAGACAAGCACCAAGAAAAATATTCTGGCAGGTGGGTTTTACTGTTATTCAGCAGATTATTCTCAAAATACACCAAAAAAACCCCACAAAAAACCTCAACCAAAACAGACAAAATAATAAAAAAAATAGTAACAAAAAAATCAACTAAACAGCAAAATCCAATCTACAATCGAACAAATCCTCTAGGATATGTAAAGGCACATACATGCATGTGCATGTATCTAACATACTGGATTGCTTGCATCTGTGGTAGCGGCTTGGCACTGCTAAACTGGTAAAGAGAAGAAGAAATGCCAACACAAGAATAGACATGTTGATCTACAGAATAGCAGGCAAAAAAAGATTACAGGGCCTTTTGTTCTCCATGGAAGAATATCAAACACATATCTTCTCTTTTTAACATTAAATCTAAGCTTTACAAATGAAATTACTCTTGGTTTGTAATGCAAAGAAAGGAAGACTTGAGGGGGGAAAGAAAAAAGCAAAAATATGTGTAGTTCAGAGATTAAAGAAACCAGACTTGCATGTGAGAAAACTGAGGCGACTTAATTATTGCTTTTAAAAACTTTTTAGAACCTCTCCGAGATTTCTAAACCCATTATGCTATGTGGCTGTTTACTTTTTTTGTAAGCTAACCATGAAAACAGTATAAATCACTCTGATTATAACATCATTGCTGAAATTCCATCATTTTGATGTAAACCCCAATTAACAGCTATTCACAACTCCTACTGAAGCCTTTTCATCTGTTTCATCAAAATTTGATTAATTTTTCCCTAACTATCATGTGATACTCTATGTTCCAAACAATTTTGCTGTTCTTTTGGAAGGTCCTGGGCTCTGTAACCACTGATGGACTACCATACAGCTCTCCAAATAACCCACCTGACATCTTCCAGCTGTAAAAAAAGCATTGCATTGTTTACCTTTTGAATGAATCAGGCCTGAACTGCAAGAAAACTGAACTCTGCATCAGTGGTAGAACTTGGCAGGTTTCAGTGGAGCCAAGACTTGATCCTGTGCTTAAAGCAGTCTGAGGCCAGAGTAAGAGAATGTTACAAATTTTCAGAGCATTTACCGGCACTCAGTGGTCCTGACACACTGCTCATGGGAAATGTTTTTAACTAAGTACAACACTTTCAAAAGTCACAATTTCTTTTAACAAAGTGAAACTACAAAGCTCTTTGCTGCACCACGTCCCTCTCAAGAGAGGTGAACGTGAACTTGAAGGGAATGCAGACCCCGATAAGCAACAGTACATCTTCCTATGCACTGCAATAAGATGAGCTCTACATCTCTTCTCCAGAGGTGAAAAGCTCCAGCTGGCTGAGCAGCAGAGCATGACTGCTGCCCCATGTCAGCAAAGAAGGGCTGGTCCAGGAAAACTTAAAAGACAAATCACAATTCTGTCCCAATTAATTCATCTCTGGAGATAAGGTAGCCATGTACCAACTTGAAACGATCTTATGCGGGTTAGAAACACATAAACCGTAATACAATCCTGCCAAAGATAAGGCAAAATTAAAACATCTTGATTTGAGAGCACCCTAGTACCAGAATATACAAACTATGTACTAGACAGTCCTTTATGATAAAGCATCAAGCACAACACAAAGGGTAGTTATATCCACACCGAAAAAGTTGTACCACAAGCAAGAGAAACATACAATTATGAAGACCCTACGCCTGCTAAAGACAGCATATTATAAACCCATACTATTTTCCAAGCCTGAATGAGCTGAAGTTATAACTTCAAGGTAAGAGATAATGTAACTTAAAACTATTTTAAAAAATACCATGCAAGCCCCAGCTCTTTTGATGTGAGGTCACTCTCAGAGCATGACAGTTAACAAATCAGTCAATGTCACACATTTATTTGAGGGAGAAAACACGAAGAGAGATGCTATCTTTCCTTGGCTACAGTAAACTACAGCTCTCTTGAGGACACACCGAAGTAGCTAAAAAAGCTCTCTAAAATAATTTGAAACACTTTAAAAAACCCCCAATGGGTTCAGAGAGTCATCACTTCCCTGAACCTGCATCAGAATGCAATTCACAGCTTCAGCTTTTCTGCTCAACCTTCACTCTTCTATTCTCCTCACTCTGGCAGGAGATAAACCCAGAATCACAGAAGTCAGCATTTTAAAGAGATTAGACAAGCTACTTCAAAGACAAAGGCAAGAAAATCATTCCAAGTGATTACATATTCGAGTCTGTGGCTTAACGTGTACCCTACAAAAATCAGGGCCTTTGAGAATTACCTGAAGAATAGCTATAATACAAATAAATGGGAACTTTGGCATCATGCATGTCTCATGCATAAGTGTCAAGGCAGGAACTGCAGAGCCAATGGTTTGAGGAACAGTCTGAAAAAGGAAAGCTTTCAGCATTGTGAAATGCTCACGTTGGAAATTGAAACTGTAAGTGCAGGCACACATTTTTAAACAGCCATGTAAAAAAGTGTATTTTGTGACTTGCATGTTGGTCTTAAGAATTATTTCCAACAGAATAGCTGACACCCACTTCAGAAAAGTTGCAATAAAAATACAGTAAAATGTAGCAGAGGAAGCTTCTAGTCTCAATACTCTTTTATATCAAAACCAGTTAAAGCTAAAAGGCTGAACACTTAGCTTCAGGCCAGTGACTGACTTCTCTATTTACGAACACAAAGCATACTTCCATATAGTGTCAGTGAAAGTGCACATCTCCCAGACTATGTCCCAAATACCTCTGCCTCTAGCTGCTGGCAAGTAAAAATGCCCCTAAATCTTCATGCTTGCCCATCTTCCCTGTTACGACATTAAAAGTAGAACAGGGCAGAAACAGCTGACTGCCATGCATTAAGACACACCAAAAATTCCAGGGCTTTGTAGCTTCATCTTCCATTTAAAAAAATTTACAAAAAGTGCACTGGATTTGATAATTTCAGAAATGCGTAAGCGTAGCCTATAAGGGTAATTGCAAAAAAAAAAAAAAAAAAAATCCGGAAAAAACAACTACCAACTTCAGCTAGGTAGTACCAACTAGTTCTTGTGGAAACTCCTTTTGTAAGAGACTCAAACCGGGGTTTCACTCTTGAAGTTGTCGTCTCACTGAAAAACCTGGAGATTTAAGAGAACCAAGCACTTCAAGGGCTCTAACACTGCTATCCAGATAAAAAAAATAGCACAATCAACTTCCTTTCCATGTTTAAGTGAAAAGCCTGAGCTCTGCAGAGCCTAGAGATATTAAAAGCCTACTATATCCTCTTCTTCAAGTATGTTCATAATGGCAAGACACATCCTCATCAACAGAAAGTTGGAATAATTCTTGTTTCCAACCTCCCTGAAAGAGTTGTTTTCCATGTCATCAACTAGTATTATATTAAGTAAGCAGCATCAATACAGCCAATGAAGAGTTTAAAATTTCACAGCTATCAAAAAAGATCATAAAATATTCAGGTATTTATACATAAACATGAAATGCTACCTTTTTTGTGGACACTTTAATACTTGGACACCACAATGGATATTTTAAGGCATGTGGGGGCTAATTTAAAGGTAAAAGAAAAACCTTAACCAACCATATCAGGTTGAAAGTCACACAAGCAAATCAGCTTTCAGAAATAAAAGCCAAGCATTTTGCTGCTTTAACTTTGCATTTAACTCTTTTCCCTTTAATAAGGTGTTCCCTCAAGCTACTTCTAAACAATAGCACTAAATAGGAAAAAGAAGGAATTTGAAACATTTGAACTGGCAGCTCAATATTTAACTCGACAGGAGAACTCTGAAATCTGATGGCTCTCCAAAGCTGTCACGTTTTACACGAGTCTTTCATAGGCTTACTGAATGCAGTAGGCTGATCAAAGGTAATGAAAAAGAGAGTAGGAGTTTTAGACATTTTAAGCCTGAGGCTGCACTTGTACAGCACTGCTATACTAAAGAGTGAGCCTGCACCAGTATTTCCTCAGTAGCAAAGACCTGATTTGCTATGCATGCCTACTGAAGGTGATTTATTCTGCAGTTGTTTGGCATGCTGACTGCTTCACTATCTTTATTGCATTCAAGTTTGTAAGAGTTGCACAAATTGCAGCGTTAGATGTATTTGTGACTCCTCAAAAAAGAAACCTAGGGCTGACAATATCCATCAGTGGTTAATTTCCTTAGGTAACCAGGGTCAAGATCATTTATGTCTTCTGCAGCAGTGAGCATTCAGTTCACCAGTATGTGCAGGGTTTTTTCAGCCTCTATTTTAAGATGGGCCTCCCCACTCTATCTCCTGATCCTGTTTCATACATTAAGAGAGACAATGAGCAAACTTCACTTTCCAAACCACTTTTAGCTCCTTGACAAAACACAAAATGGAAATCATCTAAACCAAAGACAAGCAACAAACCACCAACTAATTAACTAGAGAAGGAACCCAAAAGAAGAATCTGCTTACTGTTTTGTAGCAGAGTACTCATTTTACCACAAGCAAACCAAAAACCTCAGCTGTACTGAGCTTTGGCCCAAACCAGGTCGGAGTGAACCAGATCATGACCAAAGGCTTCTCAGATCAAAAATTAACTTCACAAGTTAAAAATGGACAAAATAGGGAAAAAGTATAGGAAAAGAACAGATTCCTGGTGTAGGCAACAAGCTCAGCCTAAGAAAGGAACGACAGCCATGTAAGCTTTCTAAACTTCTCTTATCGAGCAATGCATCTGGAAGTGGGGATCTGGCAGTTTACTGAAACGAGCAGAGAACGAGATGACAGCACAGCAAAGGTATGGGAAGACTTGATCTTGCACTGGGAAATGAAAAATCAGCTTACAGAACCTATAACGGGCATCAGTAGGAGGTGTAAGAAACCTGGTGCAATCACAAGAAGTGCTACTCTTCTCAAAATAAAAGTTTAAATTAGAAGAGATTGAATTCAGGTTACTAAAATAACCAAGAAAATCTGAACATAGTGATTAAGACATTAATAACACCTGATAGTAATTCTTGAATACTGTCTTTGAAATAAGGAACATCAAAGTGCACTAGTACATAACTGCAACGTTGTTACTGCTCTGCTCCGGGGTATTCTATTTGAGAAGTAATGGCAGTGAAATCTGGTAAGTCACATGTTCTTATTGTTCTCCTATAAAATTGACTGAAAGGACTCATGCTTGTACACAGTTTTTATCTTAAGTGCACCTCAGCTGAAAAGCACAGCTTGAAGATTTCTAATATATACGCTACTGTACTACAGTACACTATACTTTTGCCAGAAGCAAGCAGACAGAGCTCTTGCATCCTGGATTTCAAGAGCGCTTAGCTTGGATGCTATAAATATCACAGAAACATTTTTCCCCTCTCCAGTAAAGAGGCCTAATCTTTATGTCACTATCTGTGACAGATAATCAGCAATTGATAAAGAAAATGAGAAAAAAGTTCTTTCAGAGAATGCCACCAGGCAAAAGGAGGCGACAAAGGAGATAGGGCAGAATGGATGCAGGTTACCGTTTGTGGTGGCAGGTAAGTCCCCGCCCAGCCTGTCTCACCTTCCCAGATGCCACTGCACAACAGGCATGAGGCTCTGGGACTGGACAGACAGACAACTCATGATGTGCCCAAGACCTGCCTCCTTTCTCTGCTGCTGATCCTCTTCTGTCTGGTGATCAATAAGAGGACCTCAGAGCACAGCATGAAGTTGTGTCAGCAGTTGCATGGGCTGGATATTTGGAAAAGGTTCTTCACCCAGAGGGTGGCTGAGCACTGGAACGGGTTCCCCAGAGAAGTGGTCACAGCATCAAGCCTGACAGAGTTCAAGATGCATTTGGACAATGCTCTCAGGCACGTGGTGTGACTCCTGGGATGTCCTGTGCTTAAAAACAGAAGAAACATTCTGAACATTCATCAGCAGCAAATTAACCTCCTGCTTTTAAGGTCTATTTTGAGAGGCTGGTGGTTGTTGGTCTTTCTGCAAGACCGTATTACTCCTTCCACAGAAGTAGTACACTTAACATGTAATGGCCAAACATGAAAGTAATGGCTGGGACACTGTTAGGCAGGCCATGAAGAAACTGAGATGTAGAAGTTAAAATGAAAGAAGGCACATGAGAAGAATGAAACTGGGTAGATTAGGCATTTCTTCTGAGAAACTGGAAGCAACTGACAACCTAAGTGCACAGCAGGGGAATGACTCGTACATTTTATGCAAGTTTGCATGTTTCACTTAGCTTGTGATACAACAGGGTGACAACAGTATTTTGGGGCTAAAAAAACTCCCAAACACACAATCACACAACACCTGCAGAGACAGAGAAAATCTCCTTCCTTACCGCTTGGCTTGTTTATCAGTTTGCCTCACACCTACAGTACATCCTTTGCTGTACATCAGAGAAGAAAAACATTCCTGTACTTACTCGGAGGTACATCTGTCTGATTAAATACCCCTCTCAGTGCAACAGTATGTGGCAGAACAATGGCTGCACAACACAACAAAATAAGTAACTCAGGGGAAGGGACAATAAAGTGCCTTTTGTCGAGCATTCCAAAAAAGGCACACATCTTTTTTTTTCTGAGATGCATCCTGATGAATTTTGGATCTTTATAACAAACAAGTCTCCTATAACATTTGAAAGGCAGATTTCAGAAACTAGGTCAGTGCTCAGCAACGTGCTATTTGTATCTTAAACACAAGGATGGATTTAATTATCAAGCAAATGCACTCCACTGTATCAGAAGAAACAAAAAAAATGGGTTGTTTCCCTTTTCTCCACTTTTGAAGTAAATTCTCCACCTGCTCCATCAGTCATGACACACAGATCTCCATACACTATGTGCATATATATTAATCTATGTGCATTTCTTGGGCAGTGACTTAAATATATCATAAAGCTTGAGTTTGAGAGGATTGAGCCTCAGGAGTCTCAAAACTAACAGAACATTCAATTTTTCTATCAGAAATATTTTAAACTTTCATATCTTATTCAAATATATGTTAAAAAAACAAGGCAAATTAACTTGGCTATATACGGATACAGCTAGCATTTTGAAGGATTTCATGGTATTCAAGAAACAGGAGAGTACTGCAGCTTCCCATGTTGGTATCTTAAGAGTTAACCCCCACAGCTCTGCTTGATTAAGATTGTGATAAGGTTGCACTCATTAGTTCAAAATGTTAATGATCACATTTTAATATTTGCATGCCGTCCAAGGCACAGTCTGGCATTCAGGCTTTGTGCAATGACAATGCCTAATGTAAGATTTTTTTATATTTTTAATCCTTTGGCTTCCCTAAAGCCAAATACTATCATCTGAGCATATTAATGTGAGATTTCTCTACTCACTCTGGGATTCCCCTGGTCACTGTAATACCAGCATATCCTTTAGCAGTAGCTGGGCTTTTTTTCATGCATTTGTAAGATCACTGTCATTTATAGACACTTATTTAACTTCATCTGGATGCCACACCATACAATGATTTTTCCTCACAGTGCTAACCATAGTCCTGGTTAATTCCATGTTCATGAAGGCAGACTTCTTCCCAACAGCACTGGACTGAGAAACATACTCTAAAGGTACTTAGAGAATATGAAATCCAAGAATGTTTCCGTATTTTCTGTTTTCCTTACATATGCTTTGAAATGTTCTTTTAATCCAACTGTTTCCTATGTACCTTTTTACACAAGAGTAATTTCAAATTCTATTAAAAGAAAAAAAGTGTAATACAAGTGCATCCCTTCTCTCTTTTAAAGATTTACTGCAAAAATTCACACAATTATTAAAGCTGAAATCCTTGATTAAATTAAGGCAGTGGAAGATTGGATTTCACTTTGAACTCGTTAACAGGATCATTTCCTTCTACTATCATTGTCTAGCCACACCTGTAGGTGGGCCTTAAGCCATACATAAGTCAGGACATTCACAGATTTTCACTAAGAAGTTATTTACTACAGGCTGACAGCTTACATCCTCCTCACCTTCTCTTCCCCTTCAATTCAAACAAATACACACTGTTTCAAGGACTTCGGACAGATCTGATCTTAAGGATAGGAAAATATCTGTATAATAGCAGTTTGGAATGGACTTTTTTTTTTTTGTCGCCAACAAGGCAGGATGTCAATTAATTCTCACCAAGCTTGGTTGAGCAGCACTAATTAAAGAAGTCGTAAGAAACCCAGAAAGTGTGAACAATGTACATAATTATATAAAAACAAAGTAGTGCAAACATCATACTTACAGGCTGAGGCTGTTCTGCAATACAGCAGTTGAAACACAACCAAAACTCACTCATTGTTCACAGTCTGAAGTGGGAACACAGATGAAAAGCAGGACTCAACCTTCTTAAGTCTGTTTGTAGGTAGCAAGTTCTTTAACGGGTTTATTTAAAATGGCTCCAATGTGAAAACCTTTTTTTTCTGTTGAGCTCTTCTCCAAAGACAAGTCAATTCCAGGACAAACAACTTGAAGGCAAAAACTTATTTAAGTCTCCTTTCAGACGGTTGATCCCAGCACCACAGAAATGTTATGTATACTTCTTTGGTTCCTAGCGTTATGTGAACCTGAAAAGAGAAGTACATCACATCAAAAGAACAGAATACACAAGCTCCCAGACAGCCACCCACACCACTGATTTCTTGGTAATATCCTGATTCACAGACTGAAGTCATGTGCTTATTTCTACGGTGACTACAAAAAACTGCAAACACCATAAAATCCATACGAGGCTTACATTCCCACTTTGGTTAGATGAAGTGATATTAAGAACTGCTGTGCAATCTTTAGCAGTCAGTTTGGTTTGTTTCTAACTTTCAAGAGTCACTTCAGAAAGTGGTATTTGCCCATACACCCCTTTAAACTTGTTAGGGAATTGTGCCTATTGACATCATATTTCTCAATGGAAAACTTACCCAGTTCATCCATTATGTGAGGTTTAAATCACATTTAACCTCAACCCTATCATAAAATTGTCAGTCAAAGGTGTACTTTCCTAAATGTTGAGGAAAAAACTTAATTTCTGTATATGGAAAGTTTGCAAAATGGCTGGACTTGGTCAACACAATGTGTTCTCCTTCCACTCTCTTCTACCCTATGCCTCATGTACAACTGACTTCAGAACAGGATATTGTAGAGCTTGAAACTGTTTCCTTAAGCCTCTAAAGTTCGAGTGGAACAAATCAGATTCCAACCATTCCTCTGCTAAAATAACATTCACTGTTAAATCTCCATTCAAGTTTCTTTCAGTAGGAGGGCAATAAAAATTACTGTGAGATTTCATTTATCTTGGTATTTATCATAAACTTTATGAGAAAGCAAGGTAATGATTATTCAGAAGTTTTTGTACACATACTCCTTAATAATTCTAAATATGATTGTGTCTTCACTCATACAAACATTTGCATAACTACACATCATTATTTCAATGCAATTCCTCAAAGTATGGAGTGGTTTGGAGACTCTGTGGGATGTGTAAAACTAGACATACATATATACACACACACACGTACATACAAATTCTGTGTCAGAGCAGTTCCACTTTGCTACTACCTTAATCAGTTCTCTACATGACTGAAGACTTGATGAACTTTAAATAACAAGGGCTGGAGTAACACAGAATACCTTGACAAGAAAATACGGTTCTATGCAGTCTTGGCACGTGCATGCTACACAAATTTCTAAATTTCATTCAGTATATAATGAAATCAGAACTAAAACATGGTTAACTCCTGTTAAGCATGTAACATTTGGCAATTCTAGTCCAGTAACTGTACGGCTTATGCCTCCTTAAAGTGTGGCTGGTTTACTTCTGAGAATATGGGCTCCAAGTTGTTCTAAAACACAGCAATGCTCCCCCCCAATGCTAGCTGTTCAGATTGTGAGAAACTGAGAAAACATAATTAGCATTTTGAAGTCTTGAATATATTGTAAGCTGATGGAGTTATAAACGGAGACAATGCAGTGAGTTTCTCTTGCTGTGCAAGTGCCCCAATATTCTCATTTGTGACTTCTGAAATTCTGACACTGTCAAAAAGAGATTGTAAGGAAGCAATAATACAAAGTCCAATTTCACATACTAAATTCTTGTTCTCATGGAAAGTTAACTTTCATCTGGTTGTTACATGCAGGTACAGAAGATGTACATGGAAAGGACAGAGAAATTCCTCTTGTCAATCCATCTCTGCAGTTGCTCACTGATAGCTGGCACGCTCCTCCAGCTCACTGCAGCACTAAGCACTGTGCTGAGCTGAAGCCCTGGGAATAAATATGAAGGACTTGTGCATGCTCCTGTGAGCCTGGAAAGCTCTCCCTGGTTAAAGAATGCTCAAGGGCGCAGAAGTCTTCTGAACCCATACACTCTCAACATGCAGGACTTGTGACCTTCAAGACAGAGTTCACTTCAAAATTGACTCCTCACATAAAATCAAAAGTTACTGAATAACAAAGCCAACCTAGAAACTGTAAATAAGTCTGATAACACATTCATTATTAAAAATAAATTTTATCTTCTATAGCTTTTATAGTGCTACATTTGCCTTTAGTTTCATAGTTCTGCAATCACTAACAACACTTTAAATAAAAAAGCATCTCTTAAAAGGCAAACAGTTGCTTAGCAGTATTCATTAGAGCTCCAGAATTCCATACTCCTCCCAACTCTGTCAAACATGATTTTTACAGTGGCAAAATTAATATAAAATACCAGGTATAAATCTGCAGCACCAAAACGGAAAGAAAACGCAAACTGAAAGCAAAAGGCCTATCAGTGCTGTGATGTCAATGCCAACACACTAGAAACATGTCTTACACTGCTAGTTGCTTGTTGAAAGAACAAGCTGAAAAAAGAAAATTCTGCTGTTCTTTTCCAAATTACTGGTTATAAAGAAAGAAAAAAGCACCATACTGACCTACAGCTACTAGTCAGGTAATTATGTACTATCAACACACCAGCAATCTCAAGGGAAAGTGTTCCTCCAAAACCTGAACTGCACCTCAAACCTAGCTGCAATTTATAAGGTCCCAAAATAGCTGCAGTATTTCACAGCTAGGTTTCTGCTTTGTCAAGATTAAGATTTACATAACAGAATCACAGAAGGGTCTGGGTTGGAAGAGACCTTATAGATCATTTTGTTCAAGCCTCCCTGCCACAGGAAGGAACACCTTCCACCAGACCAGATTACTGGCAGGCCCCATCTAACCTGTGCCAGTGTCTCACCACTCTAATACAGCACTGTTGACAAGTGTTGCTGCATTTGTCTGTGTAGACTTGCCATATGAACAGGACAACAGAGGCTGAAGAACACAAACAGCTCATGACAACAGCTCTGCCATCCTTTGTGTTTACTTTTTACACAGTTTATGGTGCTCAGACTTGAAGAACACTGTAGAGCTAATGTGGAAAAGACAGAGCACTTACTGTCTGAACTGGGAAGTTTATCAAGTGATGAATGGTGAAACATCTATTTGCTTTTCCCATGAAACTTTCTGAACTCTGAATGCAATTTATTTTACAGTGTGTGATTCATATTGCAAGAACACACAAGACTATCATGCTGAAAAAGTCTGCCTCATTTTAAGGTTTTTATGGCTTATTTATGATTTCAATTTTATACCATTTACAGAAATTCAAAGTAGTATGAAGATATTAAGATGCTAAAAATAGTAATTTGTTTAATATTTAAAGTGAAAAACAATTTTCATTACTCTATGGTTTATTCCACAGTGACTTGTTTACTGCAAAAACCAAAAGGACTGATTATTAAATACCAGTCATAAAGGCAGTAAATGGAAACACAGCATTAATGAATAATGGGTGCAAAGCACATTCTGTTCACTATCACCCATTTTTCTGACTAAAGCAGTATTAATTTCTCTGCGGGAAATATACAGAGCAAGAAAGAAGGAAAGGTAAACAAATAAATCAATTTTCCCTCCAAGCTCTTTATGTTTACTGATAAAAAGCAGGTTAGACAGCATTTACCTTACCTGATCCAAACCGGAATATGCTGTATGCTGAGGAAGATCGGTTAGAAGAAAGCTACTCATTAATTATACAGCTTAAGAACTGCCACGTTTTTTTTAAAAAAACACCAACATTTACAGTTCCTTTTAAGGGTGAACCCTCTATATCCTCTGACTGCATACCGTTCACTGTGGCTTCAAACAGGAAGTGTAGTAGCAACATGCTTTTGACAATTACTTGAAGCAAATAAAACCACAGGAAGAGAGAAAGAAGTGACAGCAGGTGTTAGTACCTGAATTTAACTAGATTTGCTCCAAAGCTCAAACTACTATTTAAGGGGAATGGGGGAAAGAAGGGTAAAAAACCAAACCAACCAACCAACCAACCAAAAAACTAACCAAAAAAAAAAAAAAAAGTGGACAAAAAGTTATAACTAACTATGCAGTGTCATAACACAACATGACATACCATAACATGCATGCGTATGCAAAAGTCATAACCAGGCCCTCTACTAGTGTTTGAGTCTCAAGTACTTTGTAAGAAGGAAATTTACAATTATTCTTAATATGGGAGATTCATTCCATAAAATACATGGTTTCAGACTGGGGTTTTTTTTGCCTTAAAAGTTTTGAAAAGCTATCATTTGTTTTAATCCTGCAAGCAGAAAATTATAATTTCTGACCGTATTTTTAAGACTTTATGTTTTTCACTTTAAATTTCTATTGTAGACACGGTATTTCCTCCTGATGATGACTTTATAAAGTCAAGCGGCACCAAGAAATGAAGTGCAAGAGGATTAAGGTGGCCCCAAACCAACAGAAAAATTGCAGTGGTGCACATTTTTATATGCTTACAGTTGTAGCAACCTGGGCACTGAACATCTAGCAGTTCTGCACTATGAAAGTGTAGAAAGACTAATAGAACACTAATGGTCCAATATTATTCACTAAGTAACACAAAGGCAAACCAAAGGCTAAATAAATATGTTCTGTCCTTACCTAAGACATAGTATGGGCATATTTTGTCCTACCTTCAAAAAAAGTCAGTTAAGAACAAGTGAGAAGCCTTTCAGAATCAACTCATACAGTTTCAAAAATATGATTCCACAATGACTTCCCATGTACATTTAAAAAAAAAAAGAAAAAAAAAAAGAAAAAAGAGTCCTGTTAGTCAAAGTTTTAGTTGATCAGTAACATTTTCTGCCTAAGCGGCAAGCCCTACTAGAGGGGCAAAAAATAATCAGGGCAAAGTAATGGTTCAAGATGAGCTGGCATCAAGGTACCTTTTCAATAAAGAATGGAAAACACCACCCTTAAAACAAACAAATCCCCCCAAGCTCCCTGAAGAACCCCCAGTTATTACTTCTAAAGAAGTGATGGGCAATCCACATTTGCATCCAGAGAGACTATCATTTTAAGAACAGAGCAGCATTAAAAGGCACAGAACAGCCCATGCTCATTGCAAACCCCATGACAGACCAAAAAAGGTAGAGATTCTTACCTGTTTTCAGTATGACAATAGATAAAAAGCATTATTTCCAGCATTTATAATATTCTTTTTTTCCCCATAGGAAGCAAATAAATCAAAGCATATTTCAAGGAAGGTTCAGGATAGAGGAAAGGAGTAAGTGTGAACACCAGAAGAAAAGGACATTAGAACTGCAAGATGTTCATAAAGGCAAACTTTCACTGGTACAGTAAGTGTTTCAAGTCAAAGAAATCTATCACTATGACACACCACTACTGCATATTTTAACTAGCTATTGTAAAACAGCCTTGCAACACAAATCTGACATTGTATCTAAGGCATTTTAATGCACTTCAGCAAATTACTGCTTTCACTTCTCTTGTCCCCAGTGAGGGCCTGCTGCCTGGTGTACAATGCCAATTCACACATTAAGATGTGGTATTTCTGTTTCCTTTTTCTATTTTGCAGCTCCAGTTGGAGCTGATTGCAGCACAGTTGCTGAATTGGCTTTGTCAGTTTCTTCCTTATCTTGAGAGTTCTGCCAAAAGTTCTTGCGGTCTGTGAATTCTGCACTGTTTTTGTCTATGCCCCAGACTTTGTTAACTTCTCCCTAAGTCTGAGGTCACTGAGGCATGTCAGGCCTTAAGCCGTAAGGAGGCAGTTCTAGTAACAAGTAATTCATCTACTACCTGGACATCACTTCTTCCAACTCCCACTGAAGTACAAAACAATTATGAAACCAACTATTGCAAGCAAAAGCAGCATCGCATTTTGTGGCACAAAACTCACTCAGTCACCCAGTGACACCATCCAGGATTTAAAGGTGCCTGTTTGAAAAGCCAAATAAAACATCTCTGCTCAATCCAACCCCGGCACCTGACAATGCGAAGTTCCAAATGGGAAGACGGCATCAGCTGACGCAGTGTGTCTCTCTGCTTTAGCTTTCAGTTCCACAGCTTGCAAGCAACAAAAACACCAAAGCTTTTTGTTCAAGGTGCAACAGAACTGCATACGTTTAATCTGCCAGCATTTAAAGCCCTACCACTTATTTATATTTATTATTCTCTAGCCCTTTTATAATTTGTCTATTATTAGCAGATTTAGTTGACTTGAACCCTGTGTGTGCACCCACATGCAGGCACACAGGAGATTGCTTAAAGAAACTTAAATTACATTTTCAAAGATACTTTGGATCTCTCCAGAGTAGAAGTGGAATTTACAACATTTAGAGTTATCTACTCACAGAAGTTGTAGGCAGAGACCTACAGACCGTTTTCTCAGGCATGTCAGTTCCCAGGAAGTAGTACAGTCTATTGTTACTGTCCAATGGACTCCGCTTTCAGAACTCACATTAAATGACCACTCTGGAGCTTAATGCAGGTGACATCTGTTGGCTTTAACTTCTACCGCCCTTACTGGCTGCTCTTTTGAAGAGCACTCACACAACAATCACACATACACAAGTCTAAATTAGGCTATAACTGGTCTGGAGTGGTATCAGTTTTTCCTGACTTGACACTTCAAAGCAGTATATTAAACATTTGGTTTCTTTTACAGGAAAGTCCATCTTCAGACAGAAAATGGTGCAGCAATACAAGCAACACCATCCAAGGTAGGCAGGAAAACCATGATGTTACTGAGGCATATTGCAGAGTCAGAAAGTACAGAAATTTTAGAACCAGTGAGTAGTAACTGATTCTGTTTAGATTTCATTCTGAAGATAAGCATAGGGAACTGCACCAGTACATATAATGACAAAGCAAATCCCAAAAAGAATGCATGTAAAGATGCTTACCATAGCATTGTGTGTGCTTTCATATCAGACCACATGGGGGGAAAAAAAATCTGATAAATTGCCTGGCTTTTTCTTAGGCACCCATCAATAATAATCAGAGATCTGGTAGTAACACGCAACACAGAGTGACACCTGCACAGGCAGGTCAGGTTTCATCTTTGTCTAGCAGCATACAGCAAGAAATTATTCTCTTCCCCTGCCTTAAGACATTTCTTAAGTCACTTAAGGGAAAGGAAAATCTAGATGTAACCATGGCTACAAAGAAATTTGGTTCATGTACCATAATTTAAATATACCATAATGCACGAAACAGTGTCCTAATTCTCTAACACTTAAACAATTGCAAAGAAAATAATGAACTGAAATACCACTACTAAGAAGGACAAGAGCTTCTAGAGTTCTGCAGTACAGGTAACACCTATTAGTCACTTCTACAAGCAAGAAACCTACCAAATACCACAACTGCAGTAGCATGCATGTATCCATATGAAGCCACACATAGAGTCTGTAATTAGTAACTGCAGCAAACATGAAAAATTTCATTCCTATGGCTAAGACTATCCTGCTATACCCAGGAAGTATGGAAACAACCAGAAAGCTAACAAGTTTTTACCTCTACAAACCTCAGACAACCAAACTGTATTAAGGAGAACTAGAGTCAGCTGGTAAAGAAAAGCTTCATATCTTAGGAGTTGCAGTCAGTATGAAGTTACATTTTTCAAGTCAATAGCACCTTTTCTTTTTTGCCAAAGGGGCCACTCATTTTTCAAAACAGAATGAAATTTAAGGAGGAGAGAAAAATGAAGAAACTCTCAATATTTTCTTTCTCTCCACAGTTACTTGGACCAAGCCCTTACACGTGCATAGTCACAACTCATTAGTAGCAGTACACCAGTACTGCATACCACTACCTATACAAGTTTGTTTATCATAGAAGAAATCCTGTAATTCCTAAAAGATCCTACTGTGGGACCATCCTTAGACTACAGCTTGAGTCAGACACTCCCATTAAAAGGAATTGCTGCTCTTTGTTTCTCCCTCTCCTAATCTGAGAGTCACTGCAAATGGTCCTTAATATTCAGCTGAATTTGAGTATCTAATTTACTCTTTGAAATAAATACGTGACCACAGAATGTTCTTGCTGCTTACACTGACAAAATTTTTATCTCCACAATCAGAATATGAAAAAAATCTAACTGCAAACAAAACCTTGAAAATCCTTACTGACTTTAGTTTTGTGACATGCTTCCCTACCAACTTTTTGGTTGGAAGTGTAGATCAAGTCTGCTGTTTGGCAAGCCCATGAAGGATGAACACATGAGTGAAGAGTCTTTTTGCTTCAAGCATCACTGACTAGGAGGTCTGAGTGAAGTCAGCCTCACTGTGCAAGTCTCTGCTAAGCTGTATCTTCACAGGAACTAAGGACCTAATAGTACCAGCCCGAGCCGACTGTGATGGGGTCACCTCAGCCTTCCCTTCTCCGAGGTGAACAAACCAAGTGACCTCAAGCCACTCTTGGAAGTATTGCCCTTGAGACCTTCCACTGTCTTGGTCACCCTTCCCTCTTTAACAGCTTTATATTCATCTTAAACGGTGGGCCTCAAAAGGACTTACATCACTCAACCAGAGGGTGCAGCAGTGTAGTGCAGAGCAGGACAATCACCTTCCTCCCCTAGCTGGCAGTGCTGTCCCTAATGCATCCCAGGACACAGCTGGCCCTCCTAGCTGCCAGGGCAGGCTGTTAAACAATGTCCAACTTGATATCAACTCAAACCCCACATCTTTTTCCAACTCTCTAAGTGATTGCTTTTCAGACTTGTCACCCAGTTTGTTTTAGTAGCATTATCTTGTCCCAGATGCAAAATATGGCACTTGCTTTTGTTAAACTTTGCACCACTTGTGATTGCCCAAACTTCTAGTCTATCCAGATCTCCATGCAAGGCCTCCTCTCCCCACTCAAGGGAGTCCACAGGTCCTCCTAATACAATTGGTAAAATTATTTAATGTAATGCAACTGACTCAATACCTGCATCCAGATGCCTTATAAAAACATCGAAGAGCATTGGCTTTAAGATGGATTCCTGAGGAACCCCACAAGTGACAGGTCCCCAGTCTGATGTTCCCCCATTCACTATTGCCCTCTGTGCTCGATGCATGAGCCAACTGCTCACCCACCACATGATGTGTTTATCCAGCTGTGAGCTGGACATTTTGTCCAGAAGGATCCTGTGAGATAGTGACAAAAGCTTTACTGAAATACAAAAAGATTACATCAATTGGCTTCTCTTGGTCAGCTGGGTGAGTTACTGTGTTGTAAAAGGAAATCAGGTCTGTCTAACAGATCTTTCCCCTCATGATCTCATGCTGTTTGTGACTGACAATTCTGTTGTCCTTCAAGAATGTTTTCCAGTAGCTCCCCTACCATGTACTGACAGCAAACTGACAGGCCTGTAACTACAAGTGTCTTCCTTCTTACCCTTGTTGAAAACTGGGTTAAATCACTGTTTAGCTCTCATTCAATTACAGCTTAACTGATTACCATTTAATTTGCATTCAACCATTGATTACTTATAAATTTGATCATCATTTAATTACTAATAAAACGGTTTTACTTAACATTATAACCATGGCTTCTCTTAATTCACCTGCAACACATGCCATTTTATATACTAGACAACAAGAACTTTACCAAATAGAGTTTAATTAAAAGTTATTAAAACTTAAATAAGGTAGAGATGTGCAATTTTAAACCCAAAGACACTTGCTGTCTTTTCTACATATGCAGAAAAATAGCTAAGTACACATAGTCAGCTTAAAAAAAAATACATGGTGCATAAATTTCCAATACTTACATACAATTTCAATGAGGATAGCAGAATTACTGACCTAGTTAAGAAACAAAGTGCTATACAAAAAAGAGAATTTCAAAATGTACCAGAAACATTTTAACAAAGTATGTATTTTCAGCAGAACAGTTACTGCTGTTCTAAAATCAGAACCCAGAAGAAGTTAAAGTGCCTCCTTAAAAATGACCTGTCTTGCCAAGGAACACTGAACTGCTGTCCCTGTGTACCCACAAAAAGTTCAAGGCCTGTTAAAAATGTCTATTTGGAAAATGCCCTGTGGGTCATATTTCAGTAGTGGAGTAAAACTCACCTGGAGTTTTACAGCCACTTTAAAACCACTGTAAACCTTGAATGGTTTGGCTTTCACGGGAAACACCCACATACAGAGTGGTGTACGGCTCACCCACATTATTAGGTACCCAATGAGCGAAAAACCCAAGAATAAAGGTGTGTCAAGGCTACAAGTTATTCTTCCAACATGCTTAAAGCTAGATTGTTCATACCTGTAAATGTTAAACTGACAAAAACATAAGTAACTTGAAATATTTGTCTATTAATTATGAAACAAAGCTTAGGTGCCTCAGTTCTTAATCCAAGTCTTGCTATAAAGAAGTCAACAGGCAATGTGAAAAACCTACAGTGACACCAAATAATGACAGAATATCCACAAGAACTTCTACTGATATTAACAACAGATATTTCATTAGACAGAAAATAGCAGTATAACATATAGTTAGAAACATCTTCTTTAAAAATAGGTATATCATGGATATGATATGATTTTATGGATGTAAATTCAGTCTGCCAACAACTTAAAGAACTTTCATTAATTGCAGATGATCCTATGACACAATCTATCCAGTCTTATTCAAGAGCCTACTACCAAGACATGTCTGAAAATGCTTCACAATACAAAGAACTTGTCTTGGACATCCTGAGTTTCTGTTTTATATAACAAAAAAAACCTTTTACTTCTTAAACTGTCAAAAGCACATTCCTGTGAAATTAACTGTAAAAAGTACACTTTCTCAAACTAAAGACATTTTTCAGGATACATCTGGCTGCCCTCAAGATACCCATTTTCTCGGTTGTGTTTCTGTTTCACCTCTAGTTTGAAAGTTTACTGGGATGTAGAAGAATTTGGTTTGTTTAAGGTTTGGGTTATGTGACAGCAGGGGAATATAACCAGATGAACAGGTAAAATCTGGAGCACCTTCTTGGCCAGGAGTGCAAGAGGGTGGTTTGTGTAGCCACCAGGTACGCAGCTTGCTGCCTGCAGACCAGCCTGCCTCCCAGGTGTCAAGACTTAGGTCAAGGAACATCACTCAGCTTTTCAAATCTCAAGTACAGCCTCACTAATGTCATGTACATCTGCAAGCATCCTCAGTTGCTCAGACTGACAACTTTTTTAAATGATGCAGAAGAAAACTGATGGATACTTAGATTACTAAGGTGGTTTTTCTCACCAGTAACAAAATCTGATTCACCTGCATCACACCCATTTATTCTGACCAGTGCTTCACCCAGTTGGCTCTGATGTACTCATGCACCTGATACCAGTTCTCTTCCTTAAAAATGCTTCTTATTTGCTCTTAGGCATATTTTGTATTAGAAACACCATTTCTCTTCTCCCATAAATGAAGTTCATGTCACACAATAAAAATTCCATTCACTGGAGGTAGAATGTGACATTTTCAAAGCAAGGCCACACCAGAGTCAGCTACTCAATACAAACTAGTTGTACAGTACTTTTTGCTTCTTATGGCACAAGCTTGGAGAAGTGGGGGGAGAGGGAAGAAAAAAAGGTACACCAAAAGACATGAAGAATTATACGAAGAGTTACTTTCAGGCTCCAGTCTCAATCCAACCTGCAGACAGGACAAAGAAGGTCCACACTGTCACTGACCTCTCCTAACCTAAAATCTCAGTGCTGCAGCTTTCAGTGCTACCTTTGCTACACTGTCAATAGTTTTGCTTCGAACGTGAGGTCATTGTAACATAAAAAATAAGCCATTCTAAAGCAAAAAGAACACACGGCTGTAAATCTGCTCTGTATTTCTATCCAGGGCAATAAAGAAGATTTAAATAACACGACATTTTTTGCTCAATTACCTTCACAGTGCCTGGTTTAACTATCAACCTTATTGTTGGTGAAAGATGTTTTATGTACTCTAAAACTCATCTCACAGAAGATACTGTGTATTCCGTGACCAGGTGTTTTAAAACACCTGTTGTGAATGCAGTGCTTGTGCTATCTACAGTCTCAACGATGTTCTACATTCATTAAACAAAAATTAACAAGGTATCCAGCTCTTAACCAATTTTGTTCCTTAAACTGACCAGACGGTTCTATTCTGAACTAGTAAGTAGCTACCACAACAACACAAGCCCTTCTCAAAAAATCCTAGCCACCCAGAAAATCCTCGAAACAATTACATCACCATTCTCCCTGCCACCAAATAAGGGCATTTCTCTTTAGCTCAGAGCCAGACAGCACTTGCATCTTACTTACTAGCTTTCAGTTAGTTGTGTTCCTACACTACAACTTCTGCCTTTGAAAGTCTGTTCTTAAAATAATTCACAGATAAATGACCAAGTTACAAACAAAGAAATAAGAGTACGTGTTCTGGAAAGGGTGGGAGGGAATGCAATCAAGAACACACTGGACATAAAACTAGATTTGCCGTTTGTTACATACACTGTGCCTACAAAAGAGGTGTTCAGTAGTCGGAGGTGTGATATCATGTATAATCATTGCACTTGTGATTAATCCACATGCCATGACAGCACCTCTGGAGATGCCAAGTGTGGCTGTAAGGGACCTGACTTTCACAACCAAGTAACGGTACTCACACCAGATGAGATTCTGAAGCAGGTCACAGAAAGTGAGTCTGGACCAGCAACTTCAACTTCCCCATACAGACATGACCCAGACTCACCTAACCTCAGAGCGCAGCCCCTCTTCAAATGTCTCTCCCTGGCGCACATATGCCATCAACCCCTGCATGGGCATCTGTGTGCAGTTGATAAAAGGGCACCAAGAGCTGGATCTAAATTTGTTTTTAAGATGTGACATTCACAAAGGAGCCATGCCAAAGAGCCTAGGTAAAAATTATTCAGACAAGTATTTTTTCTCCTAAAAATTCTAGAGTATTGCTACCTTGCATGAAGAAATCAAAGATGAATCATGTCAAAACTAAAATAACTATTCCCAGGTAACACTGTAACAATGACTAACAAAAAATCTGAATTTAAAAGATCTTGGGTTTGTTCTAAGCTTGTGTTTTACAGTAATACTGTGCTCATAAATGTGCTTCATTCAATCAAACACATTTATGAGCACAGTGCTGCTATTAAACATTAACTTATTTTGACAAGAACTACTGCATAGCACCTCAAGAAGCTCAGACCATGTTGCCAACCCAGACACTTTGCATGGTATCTGTGATTCAATTTCACAGACACTGATGCTCTGAAGGGAAAGAGAAGTACCTAAGCTGAACAAAGATGTGGACTACTGGTTGACTGCAGCTAGAGCATTGAGTGTTAATATTGTTAGTTACTGAGAGCTATTAAAGAGACCAGAGCAGTATTTTCACTGGGAAGCGAAAATCAAAAGTTACATTACAAAGAATAAACAGAAGATCAAACTTAATATATTCCTAGCATTCTATCACTGGCATAACTCTTCATCTTGGGCCCCAGTGACTTTTTGGATATATTTTGTGAAGTCAGTTTTCATACTGGATTGTCACAGCAAAGGGTGATAATTACTGGAAGAAAACATCATACACACATGTATAAAGATCTCTGAGTATAATCAAATATCATGAATTCTATTTCTAACTATTTAACAGGAGTTAGTTTAACTGCTAAAAACAAACAAACTCAGAAACCATTACAAGGAGATTTCTGAGAGGCTTTGGAGCCTTTGCCACGACCATTCTAACTCTGAGAAAGTCTCCTGACCTCTTCCATTTTATATGTGTAGGAAACACAGGCATGACAACAGTATTATTTTATGACTCATGATAACCAAGAACATTCTTAGTCAATCTAGTTCTAAGCATATGCGTTTCCACCATTCACAGATTTCAACAGATGTCTTATCACAGAGGTAGGACATTGAAAGTGCTCTAAGATGCACCTCTTCAACACCCCAAAACATGTTCATCAGTTTTTCAAATTCTGTATGTTAATCTTTTATATTTTTAAGAACAGATGCACCAAAAATAAAATGCATTATCCTTTCATAGAAAGCATATATATATGCTATGTATATACATATATATATATAGCTATGTTCCTGAGCAGAAGTTTTTTTCTGAATTCTACTCACAGAACTCTGCAGTTGTCACGAATTACTTTCACCTGTGATAGATTTAAAATAAGCTCCACACATCTTGGTATCTGCTTTTGTTTCATTCCAGTAATACAACTATAAATATTCAGACCATTTCATTTTCAAATAACATTATTTTTAAAGGGAGTTTTTTCAGTTACTAAATTTTGCTGCTCAGAACAAATACAAGTGGTCTTTTGCATGTTTGGCAGTAATAAGCGTTGGTTGTCAACTAAAATAATTTTAAGAAAAGACACGCTTTAGTCCTTCTTTAGGTAGGAAAGACTGACTGTAGTAAGCCACATTATGAATATATAGCAATGGCTGCAGTATCCATGGATAAAACTTCTCTACTAGACAAGTGAAATTACAGTATCCATATAGGGAGTTAAGAGTATGATACCTAACAAGTTTTATGTATTTTTAGTAGTTTCATTTCCCTTATGTCAGCCTTCATTTGTGTATTTATAAAAGCTTTGCAGTATCCTCAGAAGCCCTTTGACAAAATCTCATTGTGCAATCTTCTAAAAAAACTTTAATGGACACAGTAAGTCTGTTCTTAAGGTAACATTAATATATCATATATGCAGTTGTTAACCTTACCAATGTTTACTTGCCAAGCAAAGATATCCCAAAAATAGGAAAGATTAGTCATCTTTGCTACAATATATGACTATAACTGCGTCATATAGCACTGTGTTTCTTACTATTTATTAGTATGTAGATTCATGTAAGTTACTAGAAATTTGTATTTTATTTTGAAAGGGTTTTTGCGTGACATAACAGGACTTTAAAAGGTCTAATATTTTTTCTCAAGATACAGATTTTATACTTATGGCTTGAGATTACAACTAAGTCAAAAACCTTGCAAGTCAGACAAGTTACACAAGAAGAACAGGCTAAAGAAACAAAATATGGTTTGGAAAGAAAGCTTAATTACCAATGCTGACCTATAGAAGTTACCTAGAAAAACATCATCTGGTTTACTGGTGCACTTATTTGCTAGAACTGCATTTCTTTGCAAGACTGCTTTTTGCTAAATTGAAAACAGATTCTTAATCAGTCAAAACAATAAATAAAAAAGTTAAGTCACTGGTTGATTTGTGGCCACTAACACACTTGTACTTTGTTGTGCTTTGTGTTTAGCCAAATGTTCAGTTTCCTGTTTTTTCATCTCTCTTTTTTTTTTTTAAATAGGGGGGTTTGGTTTGATTTATTTTATGTTTTTTTTTGTAAACTTAGCAGTAGAAAAAAATTCCACTGAAGTTTGAAAGTTTAACATATAGAGAAATGCTAGATTAAAAAAACAACACAGTTTTATTTTAAAATAAATTAATCAAGGCTTTGCCGTAATTTTCCCTATTTCACAATCTACCTTGGCATTTTTGCCATGGACATATTCCATATATTTTAGGCTTTTTTAAATTAATAAATATTTTGTTGGTCTTCTCTATGTATTTAGTGTCTGTAGAATGATCTATCTAGTATAGAACAAATCTTAAAGAAATAAAGATACTAGAGTGACAGAGGATGAAGAATTTGGGAAAAGTGACCCCCAAACTACTAAGCATATTCCTTAACTCTTCCCTCAAGATACTTGCAATATTATGCTGTTGCTAAGGCTGAAACCGGTATTAGAATTCTGTGGAACTTTTATCTTTCTGCTGGTATTTCAAACAAATAAAATCACCCTCAAGGTGCGTCAGGCTGCCAAATTCTCAGTGTCTAATGTTTTTACTCTTTGCAAGGCCTCTATTCTTCCTGCAGTTCTGCACTGTGAAGCAGGCATGTTAAATCCTGGGGACAGTAGGGATAGCAGCCAAAAATTCAAAAACAAAATAGAAAGAACAAGCAAAGCAACCTTTTTGTGCTGCATCCACCTGTTCCATACAGTGACGGTGAAAAACAGCCCTCAGAGAACTAGGTTCTTCTTGATACAGAATCCTTTTACACTTATGGTGCCAGAAGTTTTGTTAAAAGAGGAACCTCTACTTCCTCCTCTTGCTCTGTTTTGACCAGGTCTACGCCTTAGTTCAGCGCAGTCTTCATATATTGCTCCTACCTAGTTCTTGCTTTCTCTCCTTTCTCAAGCATATCTGTACTTCTCTCCTCCAAGAATGCATATGGCAAGAAAAAAGGATTCACTAGAAATTGCATTTTGTACTGGTCCAAACAGTATCTACTTACAGCAGATATGAAATAAAATCTTATCACTGAAAGACTGTACAGCACTGAAGAAAAAATTCCCCTGCCCCTTGTGGGCACTTCAATTTTGCCATCATTTTACCTGGCAATATTTGCTTATCCACACTGAATGAACACTTTCAAATACAAAGACCTAGCTCTGGAGAATTTGCTTGCAAGGGAGGAAAAGGAATAAATCAGATTATTTATAAGAAAACACATCTGAAAACAGTATCAGCAACTGTGATACAGATCAGAGCTTTACTGTATGCACACTATTTATTTTACAATTATTTTAGATAGTTACCTGCTCATCAACCTGAAAGGAAAGCAAACAAAACACACTCGTAATAGTGCCCTCTTCTTTCCAATCTTCCAACTTTCTGACCTCAGCAGAGCTCCTACAGGCGAGACTAAAAAATAAACAGTGTTTTGACCATTGCCAAAACAATCACAAGCCATAGAGTCCTTCTGCTGATAAACTTGAATGGCCCTGAGTAACAAATACGAAGTATGATACTTGTGCTGCCTCGCTATGAAAAGAATGCTACTTCCACACAGACTAGGACTCTCATTAAATATTAGCATGAAGACTCAAGTGTTTCCTACATCACCAAAACCATGTGCCCATTTGAAATAGAAATACAAGTTCCTTTACCCAAGATCAACAGCAGAAGTTTTTCAGACAGCCAACATGAGAGGCAAGTTTTTGTACCATACATGACAAAGCCATAAGGAAAATGGCAGCAGCAACTGCTGCAGCTCTTCCCATCAGGAAAAATTACCAGATTCCTCCAAGACCTGAACAAGCCATAGACAGGACAGTAAATTACAAGGCTTAACTCCTGATGGATTTCATGTCAGATGCTTCAAATTTAAGCTTGGACAAAATTGCTTTTCCAACACTACTCTAATTCCCACCATCTGGTGTCCTATTCTGCTCTTCTGACAGGTAAACTCAGTTATTTCCCTTGGTGAATACTTAGTTCCTTAGACCAAAAGGCAAATACATATTCAAAAGTATCATCCTGGCTCCAACTGTTACTATGAAGAAACAAGACAAACCATTAGAATTTCCCAACATACAAATCCACTACCTTTTCTGGTATTGTCATGGTCAGCATATGCTTCCCCTTCAAAGCACAGGCATAGTCTCATTAAACACAATCCCACACCAGCACTGCAGCAATTTGGAGATACAAACCGCTAAGTAGTACAACAGTTTCATTTTCTCTCAAGAACTGCTGTGACAAATGACCAAAAGGAATTAGACAAGTTTTGGAAAGACAAAAATAGCCCAAACTAGCACTCTTACAGAAGATGCACAGTGGCAGACTTTTCAACTTTGAGAGAAAATGCACTATTTTCTTTAGTCCTAAGGAGACATTTTGCCTGATGCTCAATTATGCTGAACTCCTAAAAGGTTTTGCAACCACTTTTGAACAAGACATCGTGATATATCTCAAGTATATATAATTGGTAAATATCTTCTTAGTGACATTCACAAACTTCGTGGCGAGCATTCATTCTGCACACTACAGAACTGCTGTGAAACTCCACCATCACTGACAACTTCAGCTGTAAAATTCAGTGAAAGCCTCTCTGTTCAAGGCGGAAAAAAAGATAGGTATTTTCTGCCTTCACACTTGTCTTAATTCTGTTTGGTACTGTTTGTTTTTAAATGTCCACTGACATCATAGTATTTGTTTTTAAGCCCTTCCAAAGAAAGATCTGGAGATGAGTTATTCGAGTTTTGCTGGTGTGCACAATCCAATCTGCATGCGGAACTGACTTAAGTAAATCAACTCAAATGAAAGACAAGCAGCAACTACTTTAACTCAATTGTCAAACAGCTGCATGGTGAAAACTCAGTCTGCCATACAAAGTTTCTCTGTTTTGAATGAGATCCTATCTCCTCCAATGTCACACAACTGTTCATTTTTTCTTTTTTTGTGTGTGGGTGGGGGACATTTTCCTTGTATCTGCTGACAAAGATTTTCTGTGTATCTTTGGAAACAAAAAAAGCAAAACCACACACCAATTCCTTTGCCTGGGATAACAATTTTTATCTGAAAGTTAAGATTAAGGTGTAAAAAGTATGCATTTAGATAAAAGTTGCAGTTGCTCTTCAACATGTTTTTCCACTATGGTTGCTCCTTCTCAAATAAAGGAAAAGAACCGTTAAAGAGGACAACAGAACTTTAATTCTGTAGCTTTGTTTTCAATAGCAACTTCTGAAAAGAGCACAAGATACAGTTGCTTAATCTAGCATTCAAGTACAGCCTCAAATCCTCTCCCAGCTCAAAATATTTGCCTCATTTCTCCTACCCCTCAGAAAAAATACAGGGAAATCTACAATTTGAGACTCAAGGTGTTTCCAAATACTTAAGTCCAAGATCTTTGCCTCTGCACTTTACAAGTCAACAAATACACCTCGTGAAGGAACATGTTCTTCCCATTTTTAACTTCAGTCCTCTTTCATTAGTCAAGCTTAACACAGAACAAGTGAGGAAAAAGGCAAAACAGAAAAAAAAGCCAATAAAATAGTAACTCATTCAAGCTATAATCAAGCTTCATTAACTCTTGCTTGAAAAGTTAAAGATGTTGTACTAGCTTTTCACCCAGCTCCTGTACAGGACGATATCACCTGTATAGCACAGTCAGTGGAAGGGAACGTGGTCCTGACATATGATTGCCTCAGGTCATCACTTTGGCCTGATCCAGAGAACACCCAGGATCCATCACATCTGCAGCTCCATTAGCTCTGGGCTCTGACTTACAAGCAGCTTGTAGCACAGACACTAGAGACTGTAGCTAGGAGGCATGGAAGTGGAAAAGAGAACAAAGGACTGCACGTAACTTGCTAAAAAATGTCTACTACATTTGTCAAAAGACTGGAAAACCAAAATTTCCACATGGCCATTCCTAACTAGTTATGAGATGAGCATAACAGAGTCAGTAACAGGATCTTCACTGGCAAAATGCACTTGTTTCCTAAGCAGAATTGATTTCCCCTATTTCTCCCCAAAAATAAAGGGTAATGCCTCACATGAGAGCTTCAGCACAAAAGCTAGATATGGCTGCAGTCCTTTCATGCAGAATAATCAGTCACTGCCCCAAAGCTTTCTTTGTCTGCCACTCAGGCACAGATCATGTGATTTAAGGTATTCATTATATTCAGTCTCTCCCTCAAACAAACACTCCCTCTCCCCCAGACAGGCAGCCTCAACTGTGGCTTGTGAATCACTATGCACGGCTAAGGTAATTAACGGAGGCTATCGTATTCACATCAGTAGTGTTATCGCCAGCTCATTCATGGAACTTCCAATGCAAATGGATCAGATTGTCGCATCTTAAAAACAAAACATTCAACATTAATTTCTCTAGAGGACATCTGTCACAATAAGCATAACAACTCGACAAGTACCAGTGAAAAAAATTCAATGAATATATACATATATTTAAAACTAAATTAGTTTCTCAAACTATGGCTTCTTTAAGGATTTTTTGCACCCATGCTACAAAAATCAGCTAAAACTGACTTCTTTCATGCTCTTTAACTGGTGACAACAAATTGTACTGTATCAGACCAACACAGTGAATTCGCCAGAAAATGCACTATCAAGACTCCAAAAGCAACAAACACAGACACTGGCTAGTCTTCAGTCATTGATTTATCTATGTACTAAAACCCACATAAAGAGATTTCAGTTTAAGGGTCAAAATTAAAGAAAAAAAAAACCAACATAGGAAGAATAACAGGCACACAGGTTCTTCTAAATACTATGCTATTCAATTACTCTGCTCATCCCCAACCCTCTAGCCATCCAGCGTTGGGAAGCTGCCCTCATTCTTTTCTCCAGGCCCTTGTTGCTAGGATTGCAGCTGCACAGCCCATTGCTGTTGAAGCACATATCTCTAAAGGGGGACACAAAGGGATTCATTATCTGCTCCTCCAAGCAAGCACAGCACTGCCAAATTAGAACATTCCCTCTTCTCCCCCCACAAACAAGCAGGCAGGCCAGCTCTGCCGCCAGACGTGACCTTGTACATGTGAAGAGCTGCAGAAGGCACGGGTGCCCTGGCTCAGCTGCCTGTCACCACCACAGCTTGCTCCCCTCCAGGAATGCTCTCAGAAACTGCTCATTTATGGTCCAGTCTTGACTCATTACTTCATGGGAAGCTTACACTGCATGAGATCAGTATTTTTAAAACCAGTAGGAAGAGTGTCCTAATATGTCTGATATTCCAGAAAGAACTGTTAAAAATTCTTAGCCTGCATAGGCTAAGAATACAGAAATACAAATATAGAAATACAAATACAGAAACCAAAAAAGTACTCAATGACTGAATCAGCATACTGTGCTATGGTCTCATGAACTGTTCATTCACACATAACTACCTACCCAGGGCTCAATTAAAATCTTTTTCAGCTTTAACAGCTGGATTCGTTCTGTGAACACATTTACATGGTTGTCGCACTTATGAAAGAGAGGGATATAAGCAGTGTTACCATTCAGAACACCTTGTTAAATAAATATTTTTTTTAAAAAATAATAATTTAAAATCTTACTGTTTCTGATTTTGGTACCTTCTTGCTTGTCAATATGATGCCAGCAATTTCCTATAGAGAAGTTGTTTGCAATTTCTAGTGTCAGAAAGAAAGAAAGCAAGCAAGCAGAATTAATTGTTTCTCATTTTGGACTCTTCTTTCTCCTGGCAAAAAAATCACTGCTGAAGAGCAGAGAACTATTAAGAGAAAGATATTAACTCTCCGTAAGAACCCTGAGTATCAGCACAACTCATAAAATGTTAGTTTTGAGGCTATGTGCAAATAAGTAGTTTACAACAGCAACGGAGTATTGCACGGTAAACAAGCTAAAGTGATCTTTCGTTTTACATTAATAGCACATACAAAGAATACATGGGGTACAAAAGCACTCACACAGGGTGTCAGACTATCACACTGTAAAAGGTGGAGTTTTTCTAAGGCCTTAACTAAAGGTCAAACTAGTTTTTCACTTAATGTCATTGAATCAGCAGTCCTGTACATAGCCAACAGTGGAGGAAACATCTGGGATCTGTGCCAGCTCTGAGGAAACCAAGTCTCCACAGAAGGCAATACGAACTGCAGCCTATCCTGCCCATAAGATCACCAGAGCATGCTGGCAAAGCTATGCACTTACCACACTCCTGAGCAGTTGGGGTATGATGACTTCCAGGTAAAGCCTGAAACTAAAAGTGTGCTGTGATCTGACAATGGTGATCTAACACTGGAAGGACCACAGACCGAAGTATGCAGTTTTAACTCTGGGTTAACAAAGGACGAATCAGTCTACTTCATGGTAACCGTCTGAGAAACAGGTTAGATCTTCCCTAATATGTCTTCCCTTGGTACTTCTGCTGAGGTCTTTGAGTACCATATGATTATTTCAGAAGGGCATAAATAAAAGCAGAGATAAGCAAACACAATTCCTTCAAGGAAGTAAATTCATATTTTGAAAAAAGCAACGCATTTACAGTTACTGTCTCAATTCTGTGTAAGGCATTTAATCCTGGAAAATACAACTGGTATTATTCGAGGACCATGACTGAAGTACTTCTAGTGCAACAAAAAGTTAATTTTTCTTCTAATGCAGAATTTGTGATGCCTTAACTTACAATTGTGGGCTTTCTTCTATGCAAATACCTCAAGTATTTCAACTACTAACAAAGTAAAATCAAGAAAAGGCAAGATACAATGCTTACGTGTAACACTATGTATTTTAATACTTGATTCCACTTGCTCTTTAATCTTATCTGATACCTCTTTCTCCCCCTTTCCTGCTGTATAGCTCTGTAATTGAGGTGGTAGAACAACTAGTAGAAAGAATTGCAATTTCCATGTTGAAGATATACATCAGCTATAGTCAAGGGAAAAAAGCCCAACCAAGAACAATAAAACAATATGTGTTATTTCACATTAAGCAGCACACAAAACAGAACTAATGAGAAGAATAAAGAGGGATAAGAGAGAAGCAGTAGAGTTAGACACAGTGGTGCTGAAATAACTGCAGTTTTGAATATGCAGTGTGGTGAATAATGTTAACATTTGCTTTTTATGCTTTTTATGTTACTAGTACATCCATTTTTAAATATTTGAAATCTACTAGTATGTGTGTATATTTTCATATCGCTAGACAGATACCTCAAGCATTCCAATTGCTTTAGTGAGATGTGCACAAAGCCACCACCTACAAAACAACTGCTGACAACTTGCTTTATAATATACTGCTATTCCAGACAGCTGTAAAATTTAGACGGTGCTGGTAACACCAGTAATAAAAGTCAGCATACAGTGGTCAACTTTGACTCACTAATTCCATATTCATACTTTGATGGGGAAAGAGACAAAGTGTTTTGGATTTTTGCAAAAGTTCTGAAAACTATACTCTAAAATACTTTCTTGCACTTCTTGATGAATACCCTATATTACTATAATATAGAAAATGCAGTATCTCAAATATTAAGTACTTTCTAAATGTCCTCAGAATATGATCAGTTTCTGCTAAACATCCTATTACTTCTGATGTATGTGAGTCTGTCTTCTAGAGGATTCTCAGCTATCTGGAAAAAAAAAAAAAAAGGCAGTGAAACAAACAAAAAAACACTTAAACTCAGCTCAATCTACCAAATTAGCAATCGCTGCAGTGCTACTCTATTGTAGAAGTTTTTAGTAAGTAAATGCTATATGACCTCATTAAAAATATATGGAAATGAAAGTTTATCAACGTCTAGAGACTGGAACAAGCACATGCTTTTGCAATATTTTGGGATTTGTAACAAGATTTTATTGCAACAAAACTTTACACCTGGGAATTTGATGCCTTTTTACACTAGTGAGAGCACACCAATATACAGGTTAACAAAGATAATCCAAGAATCTCCAGGTGACATGGAAGGTCCCTTCCAATCCAAACCATTCTGTGATTTCTAACACATTCCAAGTCCCTTGTCTTTAAACTCACTACAATCTGTTTTTGCAGAGCTATCAACTTTTTCCAAGGCTTTTAAAACAGCAGTAGTTACAGTTTCTCCTGTACCACCCCACAGAGGACTTCATAATATAACATTATCCAGCAGCCTTCAAATTCTTGGTCCAACTAACAGCATCACCACAGGGGTATTAAGCATTACAGCTATACTGAGATACAGGCAGCAGAAAGGAATGGGAAGAGGCAGAAAGGTAAGAGGAAAGGTTAGTGTTATATTGGGAATGGCTAGTGCTACAATGAGGGAAAGAGCGAGGAAGAAGAGACAAGACAATACAGCAGAAAAGAAACACTTACGAAACAGGACTGAAGCTTACAAACAACATAAAGTAACTGGGTGGGAGATCTGTTTGTTTTTAAACAAATAAAGAAGTGAAAGTAAAAGCCCAACAGATAACCTACTACATTAAGAAGCTTTGTTGAAGTAGCATACCTAAATGTCCAGGGGCAAAGACAATTGCAGGAGACATTGAGGACCCAGATGGAGAACAGAATAAAGAGAGTACAGAAAAAAAGGAATCATCATATTTGTAAGAGACAACATGTTGACAAAATAATTTTCTAGACTGGGTTATCCGAAGGTAAATAATGAAATACTAAATCATATTCTTCATGGCAACTCTCTAACAATGAGAAATTTCAGCAACCTTCCATGAGTTTGCCTTCCTTACAACAGAAAAATCAAGTAATAACTTCTGTACAAAAATTAGTCTGGGAATCTGCACTTTAAAATCAGCTGGGACCAGAGATTCATGTTGCTGTATGGCTTTTCATTTACTTAAGTCACAGCCCATTAAAAGGCAGAAAACATTCAATACAGCCGTTTCTTGTGGCATCTCAAGTTAGGACCCTTATGTTAGAAGCATCTCAAAACTCAGCTGCAAAGTTAGGTAGCTAGACTTTTAGATGTGCCAAGTACCCAGCAGTTCCCACTTTTTGAGATGCAAGTGCTATTCCACTACAGATTTGGTTTGTTGTTTTACAAATCAGAAAATTCATCTGCCTCCAATACCTCTCCTCCATAAGGCAAATAATGTTTTCACATATATCTGTATCTACCCTCTCTACAGAAATACTGTAGCAATTAACTATCACCCATGTAGTCTTCTTTAAGAGAAGGTATTCCACATTTCCTCATTATCACAGTAAAAGCATCTTCCCTACAATACTGGCACTAACTTCATAGACTACTCTTAAAAAGGGGGCTAGGCTGGCATTACCATTTTTATTTTTAATGCACTTATATTAACTGAAAAGCAAACAAAAACACAGTGAAGCCACTGCAACTCGCCACCACTAGTTTCCTGACTGAGACAATTAAAATGCAGCATTTCTGTTCTGCCAGCCAATGGGATTTAAAGAAGTTACAGCCTGAGGTCACTCTTACAGGTCTTCCAGTTCTGCACTATTGAGTGAATGTGCTCAGGACATACAAATGTAATTCTTCCTCTGAACATGATTCATACTTAAGGCCACAGGACCTTGCTCTGCTCTGTACTGGGGTGGCCTCACTTTTAATATTCTGGGCAGTTTTGGGCACAATATAAGAAAGATATGAAGTCATTAGAGAGTGTCCAATGGAGGGAAACAACGGTGAATGGCCTCGAGGGGAAGCCACATGAGAAGCGGCTAAAGGCTCTTGGTCTGTTCAGCCTGGAGAAGAGGACACTGAGCGGAGACCTCACTGCAGTTACAACTTCCTTGTGAGGGGAAGAGAAGGGGCAGGCACTGACCTCTTCTCTGTAGTGACCAGAAACAGGACCCGAGGGAATGGCTTGAAGTTGTTCCAGGAGAGGTTTAGGTTGGGTATCAGAACAAGGTTCTTCACTCAGAGGGCGGCTGGGCACTGGAACAACCTCCCCAGGAAAGTGGTCACAGCACCAAGCCTGACAGAGTTCAAGAAGTGTTTGGCTGATACGCGCAGGTACATGATGTTACTCCTGGGGATGGTCCTGTGCAGGGCTAAGGGTTGGACTTCGATGATCCTTGTGGATCCATTCCAACTCAGCACATTCTGTGACTGACAAAGTAACTGTTGACAGATACTTGAAGTCTAACAAGCCAGTCCCAAATAAAAGGTCAGTCATGCAGAACACAGTCAGAAAGAGACATAGATCTATTAAGCAACAGGAATAATGGAACTACTGGCCTATTTACCTTTCCACCCCAATTTACTCCGTAACAGAAAACATTCCTGGAGGGATTACTAACTGGGAATGAAGAAAGACTAGAAGGATTAAAAACTGATATACATTTCAATACAGAGAAAGATTTAAATACAAGACATGCCTTTTTTTAATTACTTCAGTTAAAAGAAGAAATCAGATTCATACTGTAGCCCCTAGCCTCATGTTTAAGAAGTCAGAAGCAGTAAGAAATTGCTTCACTCATTATAAAATAAAAAACTGAGTGATGTCTTGTGGTAAGCCTAATAAAATTTGAATGAAACATATTCCAAGAAACTAGATCACTGTCCTGGACACAAGAGCAACTCAACCAAACAATTCTGAACATGAGCAGACATGAAAATCAGGTGTCTGCGAAATGACAGAAAGCAAGAAGTCCTTGAAATCTGCATGTCCAAAGCTCAACATTAGCAAGATTTTCAAGACAGTATTTTGAATCTATGTGCTGAAACTCTGAACAAGTGCTTATTGGAACACCTCACTCCTTTAAGGAACACAGTTGAAAGTGTCTATTTTCTAATAAGGGAATACTCGGTAAGTTGTGCACAATGTTAAGAAACAAAGCAAGAATATCATCCATTCTATGTCCTTCGGTAGCAACTGTTGGTTCAAAAGACATTATAGTGCAAGAGCATTTTCTGTGGCAAAATGAACCTAAAAGGTAAATTCTGTCATTAACACAAGTCTGTAATTAACTTGCTCTTTTCTTCTTAATACTAGATCATTCCTATAGAAGAGATTATTATCCTTCTCCTTTGTTGGAAGAAAATGGACAGCTGCCATGGTTAGAATTCCCACCTAGAATTCAAGAGCAGTGTTAAGCTATGTAAAGGGAAACAGATCACTGCTTTTGTTCACTTTCAGCCTGCAGTAAAGATCAGGTTCTTAGACTTCACAGAAACCTCTTTGCCTCTGAGCTTTGTAACTTACTAGTCTTAAATATGTCATATAATTTCATGCTGCAGAACTCAGTTCCTTAATTATTTCATACTTCTGGTAATTTGACTGCATAACACATCTGTGTGGTAGCTTTACTGAATGAACTGGCATTGCACATTGTGGGGTAACTACAAATCTGATGCACAGGAGACAAACAGTAAGCACTAAATTTGTGACAAGGACTGTTATCATTCCATAGCTAGTCAAAAGTCTAAATACAAAATATTAAAAATGAAAGATCTATGAGATTGAATATTATTTCAAATGACAGAAACTGAACATCATGCAAGTGTATTTTCTAGCATAATTTCTTTGCAGGCCTTGTACTTTCCTTCTCCCCATAACACTAGAGAGAAGGACAAATCACTGTAAGCATCTAATTTAGAAATCAACCAAAATACTTTACACACTTTTCTTTCCTACTTTGTGTTTACTATTCTTTTCACACAGACAGGTGTAATGAGTGTTAACCTCCGTGACTGCAATTCTCTTACAGTCTTTGATTCCTAACTTTCCCCTGCATTATGGTTTCCAATGGCACAGAGCTTCAGAGTATTTGTGCTTCATGTTCCACTCTCCTGTGAAAAGCGAGAGCAAAAGTTGCACTGTGGACTTCTACATTAACGTAGTTCAATTGCATCAGCTGTGTTCTACCTCACAATACCAATACAATGCTTCAGGGGGAAAAAAACACTAAATAGTTTTTAAAGATCTATGTGAGTAGCTGAATCAGTCACATAATCCAGCACCTCAGTGATTTGACCTAGGTTTAGCAATGAAGGAAGTGGAGGACAGTCAGATACAAACACAGACGGTACAAGAGACAGCAGTAATGAAATGTGTTTACACAAATGTAACAGAGGCACAGTTTTACAAAACCTTTGTTACTTCAGAGTTATTCTACAGAAAGAGTGGTGGATGAAGTCTAAACATTTCCATAGACAAGAAACTAAAATCTATTCAAATCTTGCTCAGAAAAGCAAACTCATGAATCAAATTTGAAAACCATACACTAAAAAAGCAAAGTAAAGAAAAAGACATAATTCAGATTTTGAAGATATGTGGGGGTTTCCGTGGTGGTATCAAGATGTGACTACACATGAACTCAACATTTTAAGTAGGACTTGGGGCTGCTGGAGCATACTGCAGAAGTGCTGCATAAGCTTTCAGTACTCAATATGAATGGAATAAAGGCTTCCTTGATAAACTCAAGTAATTTACTTGTGTGAAAGCATTTATCTAAAATTCATTATCGTTTTGACACAACTTTCCAAAGGGAAAGATTTCTTTCCATCTTTTTCCCCACCCTGTTACTATAAAACTTCAGTGAACTAGCAATACTATAATGGAACATTTGAAGAAAACACTTTTTTTTTTTCAGGTTTCTCTGGGTTTGCTCCAAACAACTGAAAAGTGTATGTTTCAGAGCAACATGAGACCAGATGAGGAATATAGTAACTATGAAGAAGAGCCACAAGCCTTAATGCTTCTACTTCACATGACTGGAAGTTCATCCACCAAGCACGTGGTCATGTGACAAAAAACACTGGCATGTGAACAAATATGTAATTCCACCCAGACAACTGCGGTGGGCCAAATGAAGGAAACATTGTAGAGTTCTAGGTAAAGAGGACGCAGGAAACTGACTTAGAACACTGTCCCACTTCACTTTCTTAAAATCTATCAGTTTGAACCTCAAAACCTTAAGATAAATGAAGAAAAATATTAGGACTCAAGGCTAGGGATAAAATAAAAGGACTTTTTTTTTTTTTTTAAGGCCGGACTAGAGCATATTTTAAGATATTTTCAGAGATTTTACTCTCGCCACCTTCATAGCTGCCAGCAAGGCAAGTCAGGAACGCTGTACTTCCCGACCTGTGATTGAAGCTTCCTGTAGACACTCCTGGAGCACATACAGAAAAGACAGCCAACAGGCTGGGAACACTCAATGCAATTTACTTGTTTCTGGAACAAGAATGAAATACATATATTTTTGCACCATGGAGTTCTCTCGGCTTCCTGCCTGCTCCTGGCTCCACTGGGGATCACCACTGACTGAGCTAGTGCTCCAGAAATCCTGTTTCTTCCCCACTTGGTATTCCTGCAGCAGCTGTAATCCATGCCTGTGCTCTTCTCCTGCTGCTTACAATACAGCCCTTATTACCCTCTGGTATTAAATATCACTTCTCTTTTTCTCTTAGCCTTCCTCTTCAAACAGACATCACCATCTTTTATCTGCCCTTATAATGCCTACACACACTACCCCAGTTACCTGCCTTCCCTTCTTCCCCTTCACTGGGTGGGATCTTTTTGGTTGTGGATTTCTATGAGGTTGGTAGGTTTTTTTAGTTATGCAAAAATTACCTTATTGGGCTACTATTTCCTCTTCACTCCCCTCCTGACAGAGACTCAAGGACAGAGATTCCCTATCTGCACAGCCCATTCTCATTTTGCAAAGGAACAGTTTTCACAGGGTGGGTATATAAACACGTGGGGATGCTCCTGAGCCACAGCAGCAAGAAGCAAGCCAGAGGAGGAACTGCAGGGCCAGTGAGAGTCTGCAGCTCCTGCTCCCACTTTGGGATGCATTTATGCTTCAGTTTCACGTTGTAGTCATACAACCACTTCCTTGTCACATACTTCTCCAGGGAAAATTCATATGCAGAGTCTTTCTTCCCCAGGCTCTCTGACTGAAACATTTTACAAGTAATTATAAAATCAGAACTAAAAAGACACGGTAATAATGGAAAGGAAGTGCACAATATAAAGGATAAGCCCAAACATGTCTGGTATCTTCAGTCATACTGAAAACACTTCAGAGTTGTCAAAGGAACATGGGGGAAGGGAGAGAGAGTTATGTACTACATGAACAGCGCTCAGAAGCACAAAGTATAAGGTAAAATAGAAAGACACTTGTTATGTAGTTTCTGAGAAATGAAACAGAGAGCTAAACCAGCAGAACACTACTGTGGAGAATTGTGCAAGACATTCCAAAAGTTACACTTCTTTCTGAGAAAAACAGCGTATGTAAGAGATTTTTATGCATATTTCCTAAAGTACTAATACCCTACAGAACCCTTTTCCACAGTACCACTGGATTTTTTTACAAAAATAAGACAACAGTAAAGAAAAATATTAAAGTAGAATCAACAAGCTTCTAAAACTAAAGTACTGAACTCGTAAGAAATGAGCAATAGCTTCAGAGCTTAACTGTTCCATCAGTATTCATGTAATCTACAGTCATAAGCCCTACATAAATGCGCTCCAATCATTATCACTTGCTGAAGTCAAATAGATCTATCTCAGAATCTTGGTGGAGACAAATTCAGCTCATTAAAAACACTGGCCATTCATATACATTATTTAATACCACACCTAAACACGCATACTTGATGGGAATTAGAAAGTAGTGAAGGAAAGGAAGCTGGATGGGTCCTTAAAATCAGAGCAGCCCAGGATAAACAACAGAATATTACATGAAAGCACAAATTATTGAAGGCATGAAGGGTATTCCACAAAGATCACCAAAAGAATTTTGCCACCTTATTTAAGAACTACTATTGGAGATCAATTTAGAACCTTTACTTGAAATAAAGTGTAGAAATCTGAATTGGATGTAAGTAGCAAATCTATTGAGAATTTACATTGATGAGAACATTGGGGAGGGAAACTGGATAAAGTGTATGTGGCTGCACAAACCATGAACACCAGACTATGTTCAGGCAACAAGATAATGCTGCCAAAAATAATCTGTTAAATTAATTGTACCTGGGCCTCATCTCAAAATTAGTCTCAATTAAGTATGAATATTAATTTGGGGGTTTTCATGAGCACAAAGTACATTTGCTTATCGTAAGTCCACAGGACTTCTTACCAGGCACTTGAAATGCTGCTTAGAACTCACAATAAGCGCCATGAAACCAGATCTGATCTCCTTCAGGTTAAAATCCGTATCACGCTTTGATGGTTTTGGTATCACAATGAATATTCATAGATCTGTCATCTCAGTTTACATCAACATATAAAGGGAAAAGGAAAGCAGCAGTATTGCCTACCTGATTTTCCCAACTTCAGTCCTTTCTTTAAGCAGCAAGTTATTCAGTGAAGAGATCCCCAATTCTAGAGAGTAAAGAAAAAGGGGAAAAAATTACTTAAGTGGCCACCAGTTACAATGCAAATGATTCACAATGAAGAGTAATGTAGCTTCATGTTTCCAGGAAGAAAACAGACACCAACATGAAGAGTCAGGAGCTTCTCCGGCAATTCTTTGCAGAGCACCATGAGTGTCAGAATGACTGCGTTACTGCCATTTACAAATGAATTCACAGATTAGAGGCTACCTTCTTCACAGAAGTGTTAGAATAAACGTTCACCAATTTGTGAGTCTCCAGTCTTTACTCTTTTATCCCCATTTATTTAAATACTGTTTGAAATACGTATGTATGACAGTTATATTTAATAAATAAGGAGCAAGGCTACAAAAGCAGTAACTACTTAGCTTTGGCAGTTTCCTTTGCTAGAGTCACAGTAATATTGGCAAAAGTGTGTGGAAAGGTCCTGAATCAGATGTATATTCCAACATTTTTTTTGCAAGATTAGCTAGATAATCTTTCTTAGCGATCAGACTTCAGATTACTGGTAATACCAGGTAGTTCAGGGAATAACTTGTTTGTACTAAATCCCAATAAAAATGTGTAACTTGGCAGTTAAATCTCATGACGTGTGTGAGGTTTAGCAAACAAGCTTGTTACTGAATTATCATCCATAACATCTGTTACCAAGTTCAGTAGTTCTCAGTTAAAGGAAGGATGGATTACAAGTACTGCAGGCAATAATAGAAAGGAAACACCTTCGTAAGAGCTGGCTCTGAGTGACAAAAAGAATCACTGCTACTTGAAGCAGTATCAGATTATTTACTGCTGTTAAGTATCTATTAAAAAAACCTCAAACACAATAAACCAGAACACACACACACAGTACTCCAAGAGCATCCACCTGCAGTGACAAACTGTCAGGACAGCATTCACGTATCAGAAAAGGACTTCAAATGAGACAAAAACTGTGAGAAAAGCTCAAAACTCAAAAAAAAAAAAAAAATCCAGCTCATAGTTCAAATGTGCAAAAATAAGGCAAATGTAGCAGTAGATTAAATTTTATGCATTTGTTATGTTAGGTAGGGCAATGTTCTGCAGATTTTATTTTTTGAAAAAAGAAAAACCCACAAACAAAAAGCCCCACCTCTCTACTACACTTGAGATACCCAATGTTCTAACATTCACACTACATGGCAAGGCATTTGCCTGCTCACTTTTACTGAGGTCTTATTTGTCATATTCCAGCCCTTTCTTGTTCACAAACCAGGGAACTCAGCCTTCTGGTTTTTTCCTCATACTGTCATAAGCCAGATTTAAAAAGTAAAATTAAAGTGTTTTTATCTTTATCCATGTAGTTTTCAGAAATGATCACCAGAAAAATTATTGACTAGAAACTAAGCACTTAGAGAGACAAGAGCAAGTAAAATACACTACAGAAGTAGAAAAATCCTATACCAAAAGAAAAACATCGGGGAGAAAAGGGGGACATTTGTCTGCACAGCACTGCATGTCAAGAGCTCTAATCACCTTTTTTTATTAGGATAGAAAGATGGGTGTTCAAAAAAATAAATATTTCACAACAGTGGATTAATAAAAGAAACAGTATCAAGAACTGGCTATAACTGACTTCAGGAAAACAATGTTTGATTATTGCATGGCCCTGACAGTGACCACAAGGAGATCGTGGAAAGTATGAGATTTCAGTCTCCTTCCTTTGGAGTCAGACAACAGGCTTTTACTCTTTGTTTATTCTTAGTTACCTCAGAATAATGAAATGGAGATAAAAGTAAACTTTAATTACCTGAAAAATAAGCCTGGCAGACTCTACAAAAGGTGCAGAATTGCTGGATGAGGCTAGAAAGCTACAGATCCCAAATATGGGACACCTAGTTGGAGCAAAGCAACACAGCCACAGAGGCGCACAAGAGAAGCACTTCAATATCATAATACTTGGGCTCACATAAACTATATAAACCATGTAAAATATTCAGGATACCTGTAAATAGAGTTATGATGACTGACCCCCTGCCATTGGTAAAATAACCATATTTTAATAAGTTTTCCTAAACAAAACAACTGAACAACCAGCTTATAGTACCTGATACTGCACTTAACAAGCTCAATATGAAAGCAAGTAAAATTCTTAATGCCAGCAAGGCAAATGCGCATTTTGAGAGTAGATGTCAACTTTGTAACTCAATTGTCATTGAAAGTTAGCTATCTTCTAGTTAAAGACACTGTGGACAGTATCTGAGATGCAGATAGGAGAAAGAACTAGTTTAACTGCAGTGAAGCACGAACCCCCTCACTCAAATACAATGCAACTGAAAGCAAAAGGAGAAAAATTCATATCAGTAAATTTTACTAAGAGAAAATTGAGACAATTCAGTATTATGAAACGTTAACACTGACTACACAATAGCACACATAGCATCCTGAAAGTGTAGAGACTGTAATACTGTATAAACAATTTCAATATGTAACAATATTTATACAAATGTGCTAACAGTAGAAATAAGAAATCAATATTTACAACTCCTAAGTGAAATGTCTTCCTGCACCCCTTTCCTTAAAGAAAATTAGATTACATATAGACCTACAGACTTTCTTAAACTGTAGCATTAGAAATCTAAAGCCATGCAGACCCTAAGAACAGCAGGGCAAAACTATGAAAGTCACCCTTGGACATAATATTTTAAAAAGTTAGCCACAAACGAGATTATCTGGACCAATGATTGTAAGTCATCATGTCACAGCTATTTAAGAGTCCCACACAGGTAAAGGCTGTGGACTAAACCCACATTCTAAGGACAATTTAATTAAGAAAACCATTTCTATAAATTTTAGACTTTTGGCTTGAAAGGTATTAAATGACAGCAGAGTAGAAAGAATGGTTGTTTGCAGGTACTGCCAAGGCAATACTACTAATCAAGCTGTGCCCACTTTCTCTGAAGTCTGGAAAGCTTATTGCAGACTTGCCCACTTCACTTTTTCATTAAAAAAGTCAGTTATAACTAGCAGTTGTCTAAGTGCTATCATTTGCATGAGAATTTGAAGCTTTATGCTTGTCTGAAGCCTGGTTTTCAAGCTAGTATTTCTAAATAATAATTAAATTACTGATTTAACAAGTTACAACAAATCACTAATGCTGCCACACTAGCAGATGATTTCTTCATCATCCTGATATTATCTGCTCAGATGATTTCTTATTTTGCTTAGTCCACCACAGCTTAAAAGTCATACTAACCTTTTTTGAGAAGTTCGCTGTGAAACCTGTGTATGAAAACAAAGATGGCAAGGTATAAATAACAGGGTAAATGTTGATGAGTCACCTTAGAAAGGTGAAACGTATCTACGGTGCTTCTACGGAAGAGACATACGCTATTTTAGAGAACCTAGATGCCAAAGAAGTTTATTTTAATGGGACAGATACAGAAGTATCATAAGCATTAACAGACTTGAGAAAATTAATATTGTTATTACTAAGCATCAAATTCAGAGAGGAAAATCACTACTGTAGCCCCGCAACCTTTTCTAAGTTGCTTTCCAATTACACAAAGCAGGTTGAAATATGAGACAGAACTTGAAAACACCACACACGTAGAGGAAGCTTTAAAAATGCATCTGTGTCGTAAAGAAAATTATTTTCTCAGCTGAAGAGACTATGAGTTTAAGATATATAAGCAACTATTTAAATATCCTGCAAATATTCAGTCCTTTCCATTGGAACAAAAAACAGTGAACTCCAGCAGTTTCACTGGTTTATTCATAAGAAATTCTAATCTAAATTTTATATTGGGGTTCACTGTCTTCATTAGAACACCTAACTTCTTCATCCTTCGGCAAGCTACTAAAACCAGCAATGGAAAAAATGCCAAGGATTAGTCTAATAATGTTCAACCCCATAGACATATATAGTAGATGCACAGAGATTTACAAGCATCCTTCTATTCCAGCAAATGGCAAAGTCACATACAGAAAATTACAGATAGCGAGAAAGCGTATTTTATTATTTCATTATGAAGCTTATAACTGATACACCCATTCATTTAATAGAGCCATAATGAATGTGAACAGTTAGTAAACATCAATGAGTTCAGAACTGTGCATATCTGGCACCAAATGAGCCATGAAGTATGTAACATTAAAGGTAAGTTGAGAAACAAAAAAAAGCACAGAAGTCCATTTTAGTTTTTCCTATTCCTATCACAGGGATATAAATCTCAAAATTAGAGTGCTTTAGAGAACAAACTAGAGAGAGTTTACACTTAGATTTGTATTTAGGAGGCAGATACTTCTATTCACCAACTTAGTATAGAAGAGGACTTGGGACACTGGCCTACTTAAACTCTCTGAACACCTTTTCTCCATCTCAAACATATTTGCAAGAGATCCTTAGAAGATAGCAACACTAAGACATTTCAGTACTTTATAATGTTTGCATTTACTTCAGTAGGCATGCAGAAATCTCCCTAAGGGGAAAAAAAAGGCAAATAATTCTCGTGGAAACTAGCAGGAGTCAGACACCTAGAAGGCTGACCTCCAGGTCATGTTTATCCGTGGTGGCATCAGGCTTTCCTATTTCTTCTATGTGCAAATGAAATTCCTTGGTTCATTAATGACATACACATGTTTACTTGGAAGATGAATGGACCATGCTGTATGAACACACTAAGGGGAAGACTGAAAAATACTTTGGTCAGAGGCTGGAAGTACAGAAACTCAGTTACATAAAGGGTGAAAATTTGTATTTCATTCTAATTCAACACACTAAACTTTTAGCATGGAGAAACTCATTATGCATCAAGACGTTTGAGAGGCTAAGCCTTTCTGAACTGAAGGGAAACATATCTGTACCCTAATACTTCTTTCTCAAATTATTTTCCTACAATAAAGGATTTCCTTTTTTTGTAAGGAAACAGCTGAAAGAGTCTAAGGCTGTCAGGAGTTTGGATAGGAGGAAGGTGCACTTAGTAGTATGTTCTTCAAAAGCAGTTACAGTGTTTTCACACCTGACAGTATAGACTTGGAGAACCTGACAAGAATAACTGATGAATCAGATAAAGAATGTAACTTACTTACATTTTTTCTTCAAATATACTACGAATAAAGCCTTAGCAGTCTGCTTTGTATCACCCAGGTAGCAATCAAACTGTGCACTATTATAAATCCTGTATGCAGCAGAAACAGACAGGTTGAGGGAATCAACAGAATAAAAAAAAAAACCAAAACTGCCGTAGTTCACTGTTTGAAGTCCTATCGACCCTCAAGTTTTGTCTTTCAAAACACTAGAAAGCCTGCTAGTGGACACAAAACACTTTCCTTCTCCACAAGCAAAAAAAGGACCTAGCAAGTCATTAGATATACAAATGATTTCCTTGCCTCCACAGTGGTGCTCAGCCTTCACAAAAACAGCCTTGAAAAAACACAACTTGTTTTCTTAAGGCAAAGACTGTCAAAGTCATCACTTCCCACACCTGCACTCTCAAAAGAAGGCCTGGCATTTTGAAGGAAAAATACCACAGTAATAAGTGTTATTACTATGACAGATTGTGTAAAAGTGAACAGCATTGTACAAACAGAATACACCAAGTAATGCAAGTACACATGCAGACAGCTCAGACCTACAGATGACTGTATTAGTTCAGAACAGTCTGACCGCTCAAGTTACACCAGGCTAATGACTCTGCTCTGCTGGTGGCACAGACAGCTCTCATGAGCCTCCTCTGACTCATGTGAACTCTGATGCAGTGTGAACATTTCAACTCCACATCTTTCTTGGTGGTTTTGCTTTAGGGTTTATCTGTGCAGCGAAAGCGTGAAGAAGTCAAGTCTCCCAAGCGATCTAACACGAAAGTCATAACTCAGTCTGCATTTTGAACCCATATCAATGCCTCTGTAATTCTCAATAGCAGTGGGTCAGTATTTTTAAACACGAAGTTAACTTTTTAAAATTTCATAGAATATGTTGAGTTAGAATGGATCCACAATGATCATCAAAGTTCAATGTGCGGTCCTGCACAGGACGATCCCCAATAGTCTCACTATGAGCCTGAGATTATCATCCAAACACTTCCTGAACTCTGTCAGGCTTCGTGCTGTGGCCATTTCCCTGGGGAGCCTGTTCATTGCCCAACCACCCCCTGGCTGGGAAATCGTTTTATACTATCCAACCTAAACCTCCTCTGACCCACTGTCAGGCCATTCCCTTGGGTTCTGTCATTGATCACCACAGAGAAGAGATCAGTGCCTTACCCTTTCCTTCCTTTCTCCAGGAAGTTACAGACTGCAATGAGGTCTCTCCTCAGTCTCCTCTTCTCCAAGTTGAACAGCTAAGTGCCCTTAGCTGCTTCTCATACAGCTTCCCCTCTATACCCTTCCCTGTCTTCATAGCTCTCGTACACTGAGATTTGAGACAATAAATATAATAATGGAGAAAATAAATCACTCTTCATTCAGGTCCCTATTTTTCCAGTTTATTTAGACTACAGTAGTAAAGAGGCAAGTAAAGTCAAGTTAAATGTCTCTCCTGTCCACTCTTCCTATAAATTCACAGGCATTTATTAGTTTATCTGTCATCAGCACTGACAGAATAAGGGCAATTAAGAACCAGTTTCAGCATACTAGAACATAACACATTCCCTCTTAAAAACAAACAAAGCAACAACAAAAAAAAAAGCAAACATGAATATTGATGACACTTCAAAACTAATTTCGTGACTGAGGCAATCACTGCACATACAAAAATATCCAAACAGGCTTACCCAAAATCAAGAACCTTAAATATTCACAGTAAGTTGACAGAAATGACCACGACATGCACTTTCACTAGTAAATGTTCTTGGTAGGTAATCCAAGTTCTAAAACACTAAGTCTATCCATAAATTCTCATGGACAGAATAAGGAACTTTGATATTTCTCTGCTAGATCTCAAGATTATCATATACCATTTTCTGAACACAAAGAAGATTCATATTGATTATTTCAGTAGATTTCATAATCACAAAGAAATCCCCCCAAACCATGATGAAAAATCAGAGGAAGCTTTAACTCCATCGTATTACGTTGTTTTTAATTAAGCAAAGAACATATCTACATCAAAGAACAAGCAGTGCTAGTGCCACTAAGCAGATGTAATATTAACAGATTCTGTTAATGAACATTCCGACTTTAGCCTTTCTCCCACATGCGTGCACACACACACATTACCATGGTGATGTGCAAAATTTGCTGCCTGGTATTTTGAGACTGTACAGTATTTGAAATACCCTCAGCATCTCTAAATAGATTCAAACACAAATTACATTACATTTAAAGAGATTGTAAGTCACAAATAGTTTGATAAAGTTGTCTATACAGAAGAACACTCACAGAAACATCTTAGTATGACCTCAACAAGTAAAAATAAAGTGACAAAGCTTTCACATCATGCTTTCTGTCCTTGAAAGAGAAGCAATGAAGTTCAAGAATCAGAAAACAGAAATAGCATACATGCAGTATAAAAAGCATAATCTAGAATCACCCATTATCTCTGCCAATATTTGAGTAGATATGTGCGGAATTGCCACTTCCAGAACAACATTATTTTTTAACTGAATTATTAATTGATATAATATTTCACTAAAATGCACACTTGGGACTTTGGAGTATAATAGATCTCTGCCTGTTTTGAGTTTTTCCCAAGTGGAATCACTCTTGATGCAGTTTCCTTTTATTACAGCTTTCAACAGAAAAAATAATTTTTTAAAAATCTTAAGAAATAAGGATAATCTTACTGTGAGTATTTACATATTCCAGCAGTGTAGAGAGTTGGAAGGATTGGAAGAGAATGTGACAGCTGCTGATTCTTTGTGCCCCACATAAACAACAAACACATCAACAAAATGTATTGGAGGGACCACTCTGTGCTCCCTTCTTCCTTCCCTTAAAAATTCAAAGTTATGTGTTTTTAAACCTCTCTTCCCATCCACTGTACATTGACTTCTTGGATATATCAACACCAAATAGAATTGGCAAACTCATGCTTCTGAAGTATTTAGATACACTTTTGGCTGGAGGAAACAGCTTATATTTTATCTCAAAATCTGTTCATACAATTCAAGCCAACAACTACTCAACTTGAAACTACCTTCTCACATCAATTTTTTTTTAATTGTATCAAGGCAGAACTAAACTTAAAAGCTTATAAAACTCAAGTTATTAGAAAAGAATATCAGTACAAAAAATCAGGGCAAGACCATCATCATGGCTAGACTTTGCAAACAAAGATTTGGGAGGGTTTTACCCACGCTTGCTACAAGCACACTGATGGCTGATCCCTCATGCCTGCACAGTGGATTTTTTAGGTGAGGCACAGTGTGCGCAGAACTGGCCCCACCCTTTACTCCTGAGGTTCATCTGCCAGGGCCTAGCAAGCTTGGACGGTGACAGCGAGGTCCTCAGGATGTAGGTTTGGTTAGAGTATCCTTCTCTTAGATGGATGGCCTGACAGGGCTGAGCGAGCTCCATCTGCCCGGGTTTGGAGTTAGAGTTGTCCTTCTCCTAGGATGGTTGCCAGGCAGCTGACGAGCCCATCCTGCCCGAGGACACACTTTGTCTGACCCTTCAGTTGAGACCTGACCAGCATGGGAGACCCTGCCGAAGGTATAAACCACTGCCAGCATAGCTCACAACCTCATAAGGGCACCCAAGCTTCTCCCCCACGACAAGGGGGTGTCCATGGAGAACAAAAAATCAGGGCAAGATACCATTCACTTAAAACAATAAGAGGGGAAATAGGTAGTTGAGCTCAAGTGAGAAATTGTTCTCAGAAAGTTTTAAAGAAATAGGTTTGATTCCTTTGGCAACTTTTGTTTGATGCTAATAGCTGCAACATGTGGGGCCAATTAAAAGAGATGTTATCAATCAGCATGAGAATTAGTGAACATGAGCTGTAAGATAAAAGCAACCAACAAATGCAACAAGGTACTTTATGCATATAATATTTCAGCATTTAGTAATAAACTGTTTTGACAAAGAAGCCAGATGCAATTTAGAGAAGTTCTATTTTTACACAAGATTTAAATAGCTGGTCTTCAAATTCAGTAAGTAAAAGAAAGACAATAAAAGGCCCTCTTTCACAAAAGAAGCAAGGAAAAAGTACATCAAGCCCATACAAGATAAGCCAGAACTCTAAGACAGAAAAAGCACTGAATTAAAGACAGAAATCACAAACCTCATTCAAAAGGCAGACACTTCTTTTTTCTATGAGGACAATCAGGATTTTGACTGAGAAGGCTTTGGTGACAACACACTTTCTATTCTGTGGAAAGAAAGTTTTCCTAAGGAAATGTTTCTGAACTCTGTTTAGTAACTGATAAAGTTCAGGGCAAATACAGTGAGAAAAAAACAAGTTGAGTTGTACTGCAACTTGTAAAAAAGCACAAGATAGTAAAATATTCAGCAAACAATGATGCAGCCTGTAATCAATTACTTGATTCACACTCTGTTTTGCCCTTGTACTTTCATACTTAGACAAAACAAATAGCTCTCTTTTAGCCATATCTACTTGGCTAGAAATAAATACCTACAGTATCTTAGCCCTGCTTGCCTAAAGTACAACTATAAGTACTGTAACTGCTTAGCTGTGAAAAATTATTGGATCACAGTGGTCATCACTATGTGTAATATTCTCCCAGCATTTTACAAGCCTCTTATTGTTTAGATCAATACACCATACAGATGAACTGTAATTTCTTCTCTAGTACCTCTCCCCCAACACAGAGGCATTGTTTTATATAGTGCAAAGAAACCTCATTGTGGGCCATGACACTTCTGTTAAAATTTATATATGGTGGGGAAAGGACTCAAATTCTGTTCAGTGAAGGACGGAGCTCAGTTTTCTTATAACCACAGTATCAAATCAACTGTTCAGGCAACTGCAACCCAACAGACCTCTGACATTACTAGATGTCAGCCCATAATGCGATCTGTACTTTCAACACAATCCAAATAAGTATGGAATACTGAATAAAATATTGAGCACAACTCACAGAGACATTTCTGTAGTCTGTTGAATATAGGTTAGCCATAACTTTGAAGCAAGCTGAGCAGCAGCTCCCAGCTCTTCAGGCAGTGCAGCTGTCAGCAGCTTGCTTTCTCCCATGCACTGCTCATGCACTACTGCACATGCAGAAAGAAGGTATCAGTTCTCCCTCTTACATCTCACAAGAAATACTGCCTATCTGCCTGAACAGAAAGCTAACTAAATCAGAGAAGATTAATACAGTTCAGTCACGTTTCCAGGAAAAAGCCTGCAAAACTCGGTGACCCCTTACATATTCCTCCTTACACCTCCTTCCTAATCCCTTCTGCTAATGAGACACTGACAAAGAATATGTAAGACTGCTCTGAAGTAGGTCTGCACTCCCTTAACTGTGTCTTCTACGTGAGCAAGAGAGATGCTCTTCCCCTTGAAGTTTAGGTGGCCTGGTCAACAGAAAATGATGTTCCTGTTAGAAAATAGTTACCCTTGGACTGGGAGTTTCATCTCGCACATCCACTTACAACCACATACGAAACACTGAACTTGAAAGGAGACCAAAGGAGTCCTCAGGCAGCTACCCAACTATGTAACATGCACTCAGCTGACACTCTCTTGTAGGACCCTTACCAGTCTAACTTTACTACATTCAGTTTGTTACTAACAGGCAGCTTTCTCGCTGCTAAACATCCTCTTCAATCTGGCGTTTATTTGAAGCCCCCACTTCAACATGTTCAGTGCAGCTGTTTGATTGCTCGCCTACCCACTTCCATTTCCTTCAGATTGTTCCTTCATTGAATTTGTCATTACTTCTCAATATCTAATCACGTAAGACAGACTTGCATCTTCAAAATTACATTAAACTTTAAGTGACTGTGAATACTCAAAAGCCTCTCTTGAGAACTGCTGAAGTCTTCTAAGAAGGAATCAAATTCACCCATCTCCTGATCAACATCCTTCAGAGTAGCATTTCTCTTCCCCCTCTTCCCTTTACATTCCTCACAGGCTTGGATACAGGAAGGAACACCATTTCCCTCCTTTTCTAATGCATCTGCATCTACTTTATTGAAAAATTTGTCCTTAAAAAAAAAAATCATTTCTTTCTGCAGTCATCATGTACACTTCGCTTCAGTACTTTTAAACACAAGAGTAATACAGCAGAACATATTAAAAAAAAAAAAAAAAAAAAAAACAAAAAAAAAAAACAAAACTGCTTCATGTTAACCCTGCTTTATACTTTAAGAATTGATAAAATTGCTTTGGAAGACAGACATTCATGTTTCAGCTACATTTGTGAAGTAAACAGCAGCCAATTCTTTACAGTCTTTCAACATGTATAAGAAATAATTTCTCTCATTTTTTAGAGTATCAAAATAGTGACTTTCATAATACCCTAAATTCTTTCAAAACTCTCTATTCACTTTACAGGCCAATATTAAAATTAGGAGACACAAGATGAATAATATTAAACAGATACAGTAGTTACTAGGAAACATGTTTTAATGAATATGACACAGAGAGGTGCAACAAGGCTCTACAAAGGGGCACACTCACCTTCATCCATTTTCTCTATCTAGGCACACAAGTATAGAAGGAGAGAGAAACAGATACACAGAGGTAAGGCGGTGACCAAAGATAACGGGGTCATTCAGACGTATGTTTACACAGGGCAACAGTCTATAATATTAGCCAGAACCGTATCTAGTAAAAACATGTGTTGCAGTAATTACCAGTATGTTAAACTGCGATTCAGTACCTGGACTCAGGCTGTCAAGTGTCATCAAGACCTGCAACTGAGTTAATGAAAACTGATTTGAATAGTCACAGTATCACTCAAAAATAAGTGAAAATTGGTCACATTTGAATTTCATCCAAGCACTGAGTGGCACTGACACAGCGGGTTTCTGCTCAGAGCTAACACGAATCATGACAGAATTTACAAAACAGAGTGGCAAGAGATTTCCTTTAGTAATATGGTATGCTACGTTTTCATCTAATCTGTCACACCACATTAAGTTATGCTCACTGAAATTAACAACAACAACAAAATCAACAACAGAGATATTTCTAGGCAGTACTTCAATATGGGGGTCTTTTTTCACATTATTGATCAATCTAATTTCAGATTATGCTTCAGGCTTAAAGGTTAGTGTATAAATCTCACTGAGGAAAGCAAGTATCTCAGTGCTATTCATAACAGTTTGAAAAAAAATCCTGAACTCCAAGGAGCTGCCATCTCAATTATAATATCAAAGAATGAAATACTTTGGAAATGAGTCTTCCTTCTCAACAGTGTAAAGAAAAAAGCGTTTTTCTAATAGTGCACTGTAATTCTAGAAAGAAGAAACTAAAGAGTCAAAAACCAGAACCCCTTCACACCCCATCCCTGAGAGTCAAAAGGTCTGGCACAAATAAGGGTCTGCACGACCTTGCTCAAGTTAATAGGTTCTACACGGACTCCTCCCTGGTGGACAATCAATTACAGCAACAACTGTTGATCAGCATTATTTCACAACCACAAACCATTACTATTAGAAATGCAGGACAGTGTCAATTACATTTCTTGTTGGGAAAAAGATACAAAATGAGATATTTAATACTTCTTCTTTACTGTAATCCCCCCATAGCACATGATCTGATTAGATCCAAAGCACATGATCACCATTCTAGGGTTAATGTTTTATCACTACAATGAAAGCTCTGATATCTGGGTGAAAAAAAAAAAAAAAACACACAAAAAAACACCCCACAGTAAAATATTTAGAAATACATCCAATTTCCAATCTCTCTTTCCTGTTTCTAAATCAACTAATTTTTCATACAGCAGAAACTATGATAGGATGTTCAAAACATTTATAACTGTCTATCCTCTATCATGACCAGCCAACATGTCCACAAGGCTTCCCACAGACCACCACACAGCAAGTCAAGCCATCACATAACTTCTGACACCTGCAAAAGGTCCGAATTACTAGCAGGTTTCAAATTTATTTTGTCTGGTTATGTAACAGCATAAGTAAATCAATGATTATTTTTTTAGCAAAACAGCCTTTAAATCAAAGATAACACATGTCAGAGCTGTAACATATCTGGCCAAGCTACACCTAACAACAGAGCTCTTCATTCCTCTGGCATACAAATGCCACATAATACTTCCTGGACCACATGATGTAATTTCTAAGCTATACAACTTTGACTCAGGTAGACAGAAACTTCACCACGAGGTTTCTTGAACATTGAATAACAGCCACCCATCAGAAAAATCACTTTAGATATTTGGACAACTACATCCAGGTTCTAGTTTCTCACCCAAGGTACTGGGAGAAACTAAATTTAAAAGAGCAATGACGCAATTACTAATATACAATTCAGTTTATATACATACTAAATTTATACAGTGAATTATCTAATTGCTTATTTGAGGTGGCTGTAATCACTTGCTTGACCACATTCTGTAATTTCATTTACAACAGCTCCATCTGCCCTTCAAAAAACATTATTATAGTAGAAATCTAGTCTTTCGTTACATCCTTCAAAATCCCATCTATATTTCAAAACCATTAAAAACATCTCCCTGAAACCTATTTGTACCTTCAATGAGTTTCTATTAATCCTATTACCTAAACATTCCTTATGAGTAAGGAAAAAGTAGCATCTAACCTTAACTACTTCAGTCGAAACCGAGAGACATATTAGTATTACACTTACAGGTGTTTCCTTAAAAAGTGATTGTCAGCCCTAGAGGATCAAATAAGAGTGGTCATGAAAACTATACCCTAAAGCATGAGCTTGTGGGAACTGGAGTTTAAAGCAAGCCTTTCCCCCCAGTTTTACTGATTTTCTTTACTTTTCTATTTTTAACCACCTATCACAGTCCAAGAGGGACATATATTTGTAATGGGCATGGGAAAAGTCTGCTTCAGGTTTCACTTAAATTGTTTTTCAAGTCTTTGCTCACAAACATGAAATAATGACTCCATTCATGAATCCAAGTTCAGAGACAAAATCGGAAGACTTACAATTTAATGCATATCCAGCTTCAGAGTTCAAAGTCACAGAGTCACAAAGTCACGTTCTCCTGGCCTACGAAAGAAAGAGTTACAATTCCCGTAAGCACACACGGAGTCACTGCCTGACAACCATGCGCCTGGGTCGGAAGACAAGCGCCACATGGCACATAACTGCGTTAAACACTGATTTACCCCTCTGGGTGCGCACCCACGTCAGAGAGGCTGTACCCCACCGCCCTTCCTTCCCCTGCCGGACGGCCTCAGACGGCTCGGACAGCGCCGCGGGACTCCGCACGGTGCTCAGGGACACGGATGGCAGGGAGAAAGGGAGGGAGGGAAGGCGAGAGGGGAGCAGGCGCCGCGGCATCCCCTTCCCGGCACCACTGCATCCCCGCCACGGCACCACGCCCTGCGCCGGCACAGCCTGAGCCCGACCGCGCTGCCCTGCCGCTCGCACCTGCCCACCGCGGCACCACAGCAGCACCTGTCCTCCCGCCGCAGCCACGGCCAGGGGGCGGCGAACACGAACACCGAAACAGCAAACACACCAACCAGCAAACCAACACCCAAAACCGAAACACACACCACTCCCCCCCACCACATTAAAAAA